>SSOS01000007.1:0-455480 GCA_004849945.1 Aspergillus ochraceus | reverse complement strand
GGGGATCCGAGCGAATCGCGTGGAGGGGACGGGAGGTAATGTTTTGAAAGAGGTGCCGCGAGTTGAAATTTTGAAATTCTCGCGTGTGGGTCACGTGACCCACTAGCGCCATTTTCGACTCGCGGCACCTAAAGAAGGGCTCTAACCGAGCTGCAACCTGAAGCGGGCGCAATAGTCAAGGGTTCTACGGAGTAGGAAACAAATTCATTATGACATAGGGTTGGAAAACAAACCCGACCGTACGGTGTAGTCGGTTCCCAGGAAAAGCCGATCGAGGAAGTTTCAGGTGTTCCAGGCTTCTTCAAGAAGGTTCGTCTTGATGACCGCATGAATCATGCCACTCGATCGTGCCTAGAACTTTTGAGGAATTCCTAGCATTGGCGTCTACGCCACATGTATTTGAAGCTCGAACAATTACTTGGTTTAATCCTGGTAGATTCCCCGGAGGATCCGGCATGCATGCCACTGCGGAGGCACGGAGTCAGGACGGACTTCGGAAATATATATCGGATGCGACACCATCTGGGCCGAGTGGGCAAGGAGACGGTTGCTACCGATGTCGAGAGATCAGAGAAAAGCATTGACTACGGAGAAAGATCTCAGTGGCAAGACAGGATCGATTAAACTCATCGTCTCATCCTCACTGATCCCCGAGATCCCAACCAAAGGAACACGTGGAATCAACAGTTGAAACTTGGCGGTAGCGAGGCGTGGCGAGGAGGCGGTTCTCGAACCTCCGGGAAGTGGAAAATGCATAGTCCGGGCTGACATCTGTCGTTCCGGGCAAGTTCCACGGGGAAACCAGATGAGGAGACTTCGGAAAGCCTCCGTTCTCCAGATGGGGAGGAACAATGTTTGAGGGGGATGGGCCTACGTCATGCCCCGTACGGAGCAGTCTGTAAGCGACCATGTGCCCGGGTAGCCCTAGCCCTAAAGGCTGAGGGTTCTTCCGGATGCAACCGTGTTAGTCATTAGTCACGGGATGCCGTTCCTAATTTGCGGTTACCAAAAGGGCTGTCTGGAACGGGGCCGGAAGAAGTACGGGGTAGATAGAAACTGTAGAAATAAATAAGATAAAAATGAACAATGGCTATTGCTCGATAGAATCGAGAGGTGTAGCATTGTTGATCTAGAAGAAACGTTTCCTGAATTAAGCCAAATTGCTGTGAGAACGTTGGCGTAGGCATCCACAAAGCTTGGATAGACGGTGGATGATTCTAGAGCCAACCACAACCGCGGACCCAACGCCACTGACGAGAATCGGCTCGGTCGGGTTGCCTTCTGGTTCCAGGTCAATTTGGGCGTTGGCATGGAAGGATTCAGCTCGCTTTGCCGGCTTTCGGGGCCGACTTTCTACAGGTTGTTCGGTCGGCAAAAGACGTTGATTCTGCCAGCTGACCCGATTCCAGGGGAGACAAATCGGGACGGCCTACACCGGTGTAGGAATAAGTCCTGTCGGGATAGTGTAAATGATCTAATACGATGATGGATGATGGCATACTGGTTTCGCGCAAAAACTTGAATATCAAGGTCGGCAATGCAAGGTCATGGCACGTTTTTAGTGGCGATTCACTCCGCATTTCCCCTCCTTTTGACGAAGTTCATGGGGGAGGAATTGGGCTTCACCGGTCAACGGATGTGGAAAAGACGAGGGTTTCTCCAGGACCTCCAGAGTTGAGCAGTTGAGCCCTGCGTCTTTTTCTCCGTGTCCTTCCGGGCGGTCGGGCAAAAGACTCCACGGCGACTTGCCGAGACTCTGGAGGCGCCCCGCAAGTACCCGCAGCAAGTCTCGTGACCGTCGGCATCCTTTCATTCCTCGCCTTTCCTTCTCTTTTCATCCGTCGCCGCTCGCAGCCAAGTCGGCTTTGCCTTTAGGCATGCCGAGGGATTCCTCGCCCAGGAATGTGGCTGTTTTCGCTCGCCGCTTCATCCACGCTGTCGGTTTCGGAGCCGATTCTGCGTCCTTGGGATCTCTACGTTGATCGTGCCGGCCGATGTAGATGCCAATGTTTCTTGCCCTGCCGCAATTCGTCGAACCAAAGAATAACATTCGCTGACACGCCGCTCAATCAGACATCATAGCAGTGGCGCTGATCCCCTTCATCTCGTCTAGTTCCCAGACCAGGCTCCGACGGTGTTGGCCACTATGACGAACCAGAGCCTTCTCCGAGCATGCCGTGGAACCCGACCTTCTTCCCTCCTTTTCTCTGGTCAACCCGGCCGTTCCCCCAGCATTCCGGCCCTTCTGACTGGTTCGAGTCGTCGGTTTCGGTCGGCCCCTCCCCATGGTCCGTCTCTGCTGCTGCTGTTGCCGGCTGAGTCTGACGGAGAAAGATGTGGGCAGTGTCTGGCGTTTCCCCGTGCCTGCCGACTCGACACTGGCTCTGCACTCGGCCGCCTCCACATCCTGGTGGTGGATATTTTTTCTCCCTCTCGTCGAATAACTATTGGTTTTGGATTCTGATTTTTTATTATTTCATTTTTTGCTGTCTCCATTTCCCTCGAGGGGCAATCGATGTAACATAAAAGGGGACATCCCCCCCCGAATCTGGATTAAGTTTTTTCATCAATTTTCAATTTGACATTCATTTCCTTTCCCAACCATCCACTCCTTTGTCAAGATACCCCGTGTGGTTGGTGAAACCTTACTTCTTCTATTGGGATTCGTGTTCCCTTCCTTGCATACAGCATACAGCTTGCATCAATTATTGTTTACCTGGATAAACCTCCGACCCGAATCCTCTCGTTGTCTCACCACCTCCTTCCTGCGTATTGTACACCTACACAATGGGTATTGAATCTTCTGCCCATCATGGGGAGTCGATCAGCCCGGCTGTCGCTCCCCAAACCGAACACTCCAGCCAAGAGTCTGTAGCTATGAACAAGCCGTCCGATGTTGGCGTAGACACTCCCGTTCCCCGGGTCACGCTCCGGGCCTTCGTTATGGGAGCCTTCGTCTCCATGGGTGGTCTGCTCTTCGGTTATGACACCGGTCAGATCTCTGGTTTCCAGGAAATGTCCAACTACCTTGAACGGTACGGCGAGCCGAATGGCGACGGAACCTACTCCTTCAGCACGGTCCGTTCCGGGTTGATCGTTAGTCTGCTGTCCATTGGTACCTTGATCGGTGCCCTCTGCGGTGCTCCCATCGCCGATAAGTTCGGCCGAAAATGGTCCATCACCTTCTGGTGTTTGATCCTCATTGTCGGTCTGATCGTCCAGATCTCCTCGCCCGACGGTAACTGGGTCCAGATGGTCATGGGTCGTTGGGTTACTGGTCTGGGTGTTGGTGGTTGCTCTCTTTTGGTCCCCATGTACCAGGGTGAAAGTGCTCCCCGTCAGATCCGTGGTGCCATGATCAGTTGCTACCAGCTCTTCGTCACCTTGGGTATCTTCCTGTCCTACTGCATTAACCTGGGAACCAACACCATGGAGGGTACCGGCCAGTGGCGTATCACCCTGGGTCTGACCTTCCTCTTCGCTCTTATCCTCGGTGGAGGCATGATGTTCTTCCCCGAGTCTCCTCGTTTCGAGTACCGTCATGGCCGTGTGGACAATGCCCGTGCCACTATGGCTAAGATGTACGGTATCCCTGAGAACCACCGTCTGATCAACCAGGAACTCGAGGAGATCCAGTCGCAGCTTGATGCCGAGTCTCAGGAGCAGGTCTGGCACGAGTTCCTCACCGCCCCTCGCATGTTCTACCGTGTCGTGTTGGGTATGGTCCTTCAGTCGCTGCAGCAGCTTACCGGTGCCAACTACTTCTTCTACTACGTAAGTTCTCAACACCACCCCAGACGCGAAGAATCTATACTAACCTCTTTCCATAGGGAACCACCATCTTCCAAGGTGCCGGTATCTCCAACAGTTTCATCACGCAGGTTATCCTGGGTGCCGTCAACTTCGGAACCACCTTCGGCGGTCTCTACGTCGTTGAGAACTTCGGTCGTCGCAAGTCCCTCATTACTGGTGCCGGACTTATGTTCATCTTCTTTATCTGTTTCGCTACCGTCGGCCACTTCGTTCTAGACGTGGGAACCCCTACAAACACTCCCGGAGCCGGAAAGGGCATGATCGTGCTCGCCTGTCTCTTCATCACCACTTACGCCGTAAGTCCACCCAACCTTTCCCAAACCTCCCCAAACATCTCCCACAATTCCTCCATCCCTATATCTTGAATTAAGTGCTAACGCGCTCGCGCAGATGACATGGGGACCTATGATCTGGGCTATCGCCGCTGAGCTGTTCCCTTCGAAATATCGTGCCAAGGGCATGGCGCTGGCAACGGCCTCAAACTGGCTCTGGAACTTCCTGATCGGATTTTTCACCCCGTTCATCACGCACGACATTGATTTCGCCTACGGCTACGTCTTCGCTGGCTGTCTCTTTATTGCTGCTGGTGTCGTTTACTTCTTCGTTATCGAGGGTCGGGGCCGTACCCTTGAGGAGCTTGACTGGATGTACGTGAACAAGGTCGTGCCCTGGAAGAGCAGCTCTTTCGAGATGCCTGAACTCCGCAGCCAGAGCCACGGTGGCATTGATGCGAAGTATGCGCGGAAGGAGTCGCAGTCGTATCATGCTGAGAATGTCTAAGTGAGCTTCTTTGTTGAGTGGGGATGGGTGAGGTGAAAAGCATTGTAGATGGGGACGGATGGCTATCGCATGTGTTATGCTTCTTATGGGTTTTCTTTTTTTGGATATCACATCGGTTGGAGTTGGGGATGGGGTTTTGTTTATATGTAGATCATCTTGTATATATGCATGGATACCTGTTGCAACTTATGAGTTCTTCTTTCTACTTTTGGTTTCTATCTGTTGGTGTTAGGTCATGCGGAGTCACGTGATGCGCGCCCGTGATTTTTGTCCTGTTTAGGATGAGCCTCGCCTGAGCAGAGTCGCCGTCAAGCGTACGGAAAATGAGTATGGAAAACACTTCGATCTTTGAATATATTTTGATCAAGAATGATCCTTTCCCGCAAGAGTGTGTCTTCTTTATTTAGCTAAGTATACATCCACATAACAACCACTAGACCTATCGATTAAAATTCTCTGAAGCGATGAAACCTACTAGGTGCCAAAGCCTGTCGTAAAATATTACTTGTTAATAGTAGATCAATTATTATATAATAATTTTCAGTTACTATAAGGACCTTGGGCCTTAGGTGAGGGTTATAATAGATATAAAAGGTAATAATGCTCTAGAAAAGGGCGTCATAATAGAGATAATTATAAGAATAGGATTGATGTAAAATAAAAATTAGTATGAGAAGATAATATTATCTAAATAGTCTATAAAGCGCGATACTAGAGTAAATACAGCTTATTCATAATAATCATACTAAAATAATCTGTAATTAATGATAATTTTAAACTTCTTGTTTTAGATCGCGTGTCCAGACACTATTAAAAATCTTTAATAGTAGAGTAGTCAGAATAGTGAATAACATTAAGACTACCATCCTTTCGGCATTCAATAACATTTTATGATCCCTTGTCAAGGTACCATCAATGAAGCACAATCTCTCCCGCTTTCTTGCATCGCCATGGTAGGTATAACGGTTTGTCTGTCATGGTATTCATCAAGCGCTAGACGGACGATACAGACATTTTATCGGAGTATGCAAAAGCTTGTTTGCAGAAGATCATATAACCCCCTAGAGATAGTCAACAAACGAAGAAGCAAGATAAAACGCTTCTAGATACCTCAGCGAGCTTAATTGTTAAGTCCCGACTTTGTAGCAGTAACTGTGCACTATGTTTATCTAAACCACGACGTGCTCGTCGAGATTTTTAATATGCATTGCAAGGCCTCGTATAATGGATGTGTAGCCGTCCTTAAATTCTTGTCTGAGATTACGGAAAATGACGAGGAGCTGGCCCACCGTTTGAGGGGGTTAAGAAGGGTTGGTAAAAAAATATCGGCAAGATAAGCTGATCGGCATCGGTAGGATCCTCAGGCTTAGAGCTTGTAGCCTTGGAGTCGACGGCCTTAGAGTCGATAGCATTCTTAAGTTTAGAGTCGGTAGCCTTGGAATCGGTGACCTTGGAATCGGTAGTATTCTTGGGCTTAGACTCGGTAGAATCATCAGGCTGCTCAAAAAGATCCGCCGAGTCGTTCCGAGCCGACAAGTCATTGTCGTGGAATCCCTCATCGTCCGTCGCCACCTAGGTCCTAGGCGCGTGACTATTAGTCTCGTGACACACAAGAGATCGGGCATATAGTCGACCCCGCCGGGAGTTCGATCGGACTGGTATCGAATTGGCCAAGGTAAACACGAATTCAAATTTCGAGTAAACGCCGCAAATAACGGCCGCTATCATTGGCTTGCATGCAGGATTCAAGATATGCCTAGACTAATCCCACTATGGCATACTTCGGGAGATTGTATTGAGGTTGAAGCTATGGGAGGTGGTCAACGGAGAGCGACTGAGATGAAAGAGATGGCGAGAAGAGAAGAGGGAAATAAATCAGGGAACAGGAATAGATAAGTGATTCTTGTAGAGGTATATTCGTTATTCACCCACACCTTGCTATCTAGGTGACTAGGAGAGATATATCGCTGGTGAAGGCATTTGTTCGGATGGCATTCACAAAGCTTAGATTATGACTAGTTACATATCTCTCAATTGCTAACAGGCTGTAGGAATGGAAACATGAATACAATTATCTTGACTATCACGGCGGACAGGAGCTTAGCTTTGAAGAAAAGAGATTCGGGGACAGAGTGAACCGTCGCTGGATGGAAGCAACGAGCTAAATGCCTGCTGAGGGATTCATGATTCCATGTTCTCCACCATAGTTAGCTGTGACGCTCAGAGGCCCCTCGGATTGTCTGGTAATTCAGTCCGATTCCTGAACAACTTTCTAACCGTCGAAAAGATTCGTTATTTCATCGATTCTTGACTGGGTCTAACAACGTGGGAGCATGTCCCTGGACACTAGGCGTTCTAGTTTTCCACGCCATTTGACCAGAATTCCTATCGTCAAAGATACTGCTACCGCTGCCAAAAAAGGAAAAATGCCCTAATATACTAGGACTCTACTAGATAGGCTTTAAAAGGTCAACGTAAATTTGAACAATAGGTCGAATGTGGCCTTGAAACGTAGACACAGCGCAATTGACTAACGGTATTTCAGCTGTGCTGAAGCCTTGAGCTAAAAGACCAGACAGTTAGATCACGCAAGGGGACTCGCCAGGACAGGAACTTGGAAAAGCATGGAGAATGCCGGAGAAAAGTGGTCGATGGACGGTCACCTGATTGGAGATGACCTGCGATTTCCCTGGCAACTTCCACCTTTTCACCCATCTCACATCTATTTATTCTCCTCCATATTCTCGCACACTTCGAAATTCTGTCCATCAGCCATCTTAACGCTTCTCAATACCCAGGAAAGATCTAAGACTACCCCAGCCTCCCCCACCATGTCTGTTGCGCGCCCAGATTGCTTGACGCCTGACAACCATTGGGTCTCCGGTGACGCATCTTCGACAGATTCGAGCGACTCCCTGTCACAGTCCGAGCCTCGCCTCACCATAGAGCCAGTTCGGACAGACATTGAAGAGACACTCAAAACCATCACGAGCGCGACTGAAGCCCTGTTGCCTATGATCGACATTTTGGCCGGTGTCTGCCATGATTTGGGAGCCTTAGCTCCGTACTTGACGGACTTAGGCCAGGCTTTGCGCAGGAATGCAGATCATGTTGCCAGATCTGGCGATCACATAGAAAACACGATCTTTGATTCTGAGCCAGCAGCTTCCCACGCTACGTCTATTTCGGCAGACTCTTGCAAATTTTCATTCGTCAGACAAAAGCCTTTCGGCACCTCGGAGGAGCCGTCAACATCCGGCATTGTCCCCGACAAGAAGCCTTTGAGCAAGTGGTCCGGTAATACCAGCACCCCACCCCCACTTTCCAGGACGGATAACGAGAGCTCAGAGTCCGACGAGTCTTCAGGATCGTCTGTCGCGCTGATGACCAAGCGACAAAAGACAAATCCGGTGGGAATTCTCATCCCGCATGAGACAAATAAAGACCGAAGGGATGTCATGAGCGCAGCTCCAGCTGTCCCTAGCAATGAGAAATCTCACGATCAGATTATGGAACAAGATATGGCCCTTGACAAGCCGGCGCAGATAGCCCCTGGAGTCTATTCTCGTGAATATCGGTCTTTGCCCCTGCCTCCGCGTCCTCCAAGGGGAGATAATAACAGGCCAAGCCCAATCAAATCGCAGGCGACTCCCAACCTCCCACGTCGGATTAATACGCAAAACAGCCCTGCAACTCGAGCATCCAACCAAGACGCAGTGCCGAATAGGATAGGACTTCACGCAGTTGAGCTCCCTGGTCGTCCACCAGTATTCTCAGCCGAGGTAGGAGTCGGACCCCAATATGTCCAACCCACTCAACACAGTCCCCTACTTCACCAACAATCTCACTATTCCAGTCCCTTGTCAAGCTCAGCCGGCCCCTATCCCATATCGCCTGGATTACCGGGCGTTGTGAATCCTTACCAGAGAACAACATGGTCAAAGAAATGCTTTGCTACCATGCCCAGCCGTGACGAAATTGAACACGCTCTGAACAGCGAACCCAATCCAGGTTCTAGTACGACAAATCCAGAATAGGGGGTTCGACTTGCTTCCCCCCTCCCTCGAGCAACCCTTCTCGCACAAAGTAACTAGCCTGTTTTTTGAACATCGCAATGGCAAGCTAATTAGGCGCAGGCCTGAAAGTAAATTATGACTTCTTAGGTCTTCTCTCGCTCGCATTCGTTTTGAAGTGGCTGGTGCTGTTGCATTTTCAGGGATCTTTTATGGCTGGTTGTTCTTCAAAAGTTAATTGACTGCATACTCTGTTTTCATGATACTGAATCTTTGTTGTATCTACTTCCATGCTTTGTTTACTATCGTTTCTGAACTGCTATTTGCGAACCAAATGTGATGATGCTGAGTGTTTTGTTGACAAACTTTCGATTTTGGAATACCTTGCCCTTCCGGAGTCCGTAGACAGGCCGAGCCACGATGACCTGCAAATTAGCGCTGGTATGGCATAAAGATAGAGTCGATTAAATGCTTTGATTAAGTATTAGTTGTCCGTAACGCGTGAATGATCTTCTAGAAGCATTGCCGAAATTCTCATGGCTTGACTTATATGTCGAGTCAGTTGTTGTATCAGGGGCCGCCGATAATAGCCTTTGGTACAGGAGGGGATTTGGCAGTTAAAAATGGGAAAAAAGCTAAAGCCAATGGGCGTGAGCAATGCCTTGAAAGGCTGGGTCAGTCTCCATCTAAACATATCGCTTCATGTTAGCGTGTTCGTATGACAGGCGATGCTTATATGTTCCCCGCCCCTCCGGTGACTGTGATGGTTACATGAACGAACCCACATCAGAAAAACAGCCCACGCCTTGAAAAACAATACCTGTGCAATTCTTTCAAGTCAACGGTGGAGATATTCCTGTTGGAGACTAATCCAACGCAGCTGAGGCAATTCAGACTGGACTTCGCGGATGAAACCGGATTATGGCGTTGGTTAAAGTCCGAGGCTTTTCGGCCATATTGGCCGGCGTTATGAAATATAGGAGGAAGGGAAAGATTCTTTGAGGTACTGATCGCAACCTAATTTGCGGAACATTTTGTACCGATATAAGTTTTCATAGAGTTATTACCTTCAAGAGTTCGTGGTATAGGGCCTTTCAGTCCGATCTCTTGATCGTATCTCCAGGCACTCTCTAACGTAACGATGATCTATTCTTCATCCAGCAGTCCATCAATCTCGGCTCTCCAAATCAGTAACTCCCGACCGGCAAGAAGCAGATCAATAGCCGGCCACCCGCCAAGAAAGATCGGGTCTCGACCGAGACTGCGGGGTACCCCACACTCTAAAGTCGGTGTGGGGTACGGATTACACCGGTCTATTTATGTTGTTTGCACCAGTCAGTCCCCTTGCATTGCCAGCAATCTCCTCCCCTCTGATGTGTCAAGTCCACTTCATGCCATTCCGCACTCCACAGGATCCCGAACCGTCACTCCACGATGGAGAAGCCATCAACAATGAACATCGATCATGTCGATGACAGTCCGAGAGATTCGGCTGTCGAGAAAGATCTAGATGATGCACACTCACCGCCCGAGTTTACACCAGAGATGGAGAAGCGCGTCTTTCGGAAGATGGACCTGCGCTTGATTCCGATGCTGTCGCTGCTGTATTTGCTGGCGTTTCTGGATCGAGGGAATATTGGTAATGCGAAGATTGAGGGGTTATTGGAGGATTTGAATATGACGGGGCCGCAGTATAGTTGGACTTGTGAGTTTCTTTCCTGAATTGGTGTGTCTCAAAAGTGGCGGAATATGGGAGCTGACATGAGGTAGTGACGGTGTTCTTTTTTACCTACGCCGCTTTTGAACTGCCGAGTAATTTGCTCCTGAAGAAATTGAGGCCATCACGATGGCTGCCGATAATTATGATTGCTTGGGGAATTGTAATGGTATGTTTCATTGAGGTTGGGTGATGTAACATGCTAATATGTTGGTGTCCTAGACATTAATGGGAGTGGTTCAAAATTATGAAGGATTGCTGGTTGCTCGTCTCTTTCTCGGTCTAGCTGGTTAGTCCCGCTGCGCCCTTATAGGACATGTTAAACCAACGAATTGTTTTCCATTATACAGAAGCTGGCCTCTACCCCGGAACCGCATACTACATCACCCTCTGGTATCCCCGTCACCGTGCCCAATACCGGCAGGCCATGTTCTTCAGTGCAGCGAGTATCGCGGGCGCCTTTTCGGGAATATTAGCCTATGCCATCGCTGTAGGTAGAGATCCTCGGTTCTGGAACGCCTGTCTAATGATTTACAGAAAATGGATGGCGTTGGCGGCTATGAAGGGTGGCGCTGGATCTTCATCCTCGAAGGTCTCCTCACCGTTGTCGTTGCGTTCGTCGCTCCATTCGCGATCCACGACTCCCCTGAGACAGCCACGTTCTTAACCGAGGAGGAGCGACAATTTGTGCTCCATTCAGTGCGCTTCCAAGCATCCGCAGGACACGACATTGGCCACGTTGTGGAAGAGGAAGAGATCAAATTCCGACCTCGCTATGTGATTGATGCCTTGCTGGACTGGCAGATCTATGTTGCCTTAATCAGTATGTCCCCACCCGAACTCACCACGACAAGACAATTAACACCAGATAGTGTACTGGGGCATCACATGTCCCCTATACGGTATATCCTTCTTCTTGCCATCGATAATCAAGGATTTAGGCTACACGTCCTCGACCGCCCAACTCCTCACCGTCCCGATATACGTGACTGCAGCGATCGTCGCTATCGCCGCAGCATGGGTGTCCGACAAACGGCGACAACGGTCCCCATTCATCCTCTTCTTCATGTTCCTCATCGCCATGGGCTTTGTCATTGTCCTCGCGTCCACGGGAAAAGGAGTCCCCGGTGTGGTCTATTTCGGTGTGTTTATCGCCGTCATCGGTATGTTACTTAGAGCTCCCACTCCCATTCTTCGTTGAGTATTTCTAACGAACGAAGGAATATATCCCGCCTTCCCAGGAAACGTTACCTGGCTCAGCGTCAACCTCGCAGGCGACTATAAGCGTGCCGCCGGAATGGCCATGCATATTGGACTAGGGAATTTAGCAGGCGGTATGCCCCCTTGAACCACCCTTTTGTTCAATACCGTTTTCTCCATCTTCTGGATTTGAGATAATACCTAATCCGATTTGACGGGATATCTAGCCATGTCTTCCAATTTTTATCGCACCCAAGACGCTCCGGAATATGTGCTCGGGCACGCGCTCGAGCTCGGCTTCTGTGGTGTGGGGATGATTGCTGTGCTAGTTCTCAGGTTCTCGTATAAGACCATTAACAAAAAACGGGAGAACGTAGATGTGTCGCTGTATAATCCGGCTGAGATGGCGAAGATGGGTGACCGGTCGCCCATGTTTAGGTATATGCTTTGATGGCAAGGTTGGTTGCTTTGGGTTCAGGAGGGTGGCTAAATGCATATATGGAGAGTTGTTATAGGCGAACTGTTTATTGGAATCAATAGGCTTAGTTAACTGGCGCCGGGGTCTCTTAAGATGAGTTTGAGTATGAATACGAACATTTACTAGACATGCTGTTTATCTTTTTCCTGCTCGACGATTTGGCAAGAGGGCTAGGGTTATGTTACGGCGAAACTTCGGCGAAACTAATATCCCTACGAAAGGAGGGGAGAAAACACAGATACGCCACTCATATACGCAATACCCATCAGAAAATGAACATAAAGATATATAGAATAAGTTTATATCAGCGCTTAGGCTACATGCCTAGTTCTTCTCCCACTGTCTTCCTACTGACGTCAGCTTTTATGAACAGATCTTCGGCGCCTGCCTGCACCACGGAGATAATGCAGAACAGCAACTGGGGTGATTTTCAGGGTAACTCACAACCTAAAGAAAAAAGAAATACACTCAACAAAATCATTCATGAAATCGTCTCAGAGAAGAAACGGAAATCCTCAACAGTCAAAAATCATCAGCCAAGATTCGGTGTCCGTTTGTCCGGGAGGGGCTCAGCAATCTCGGTGATTGACTGGCATCAAATGCCGAAGTAGTACGCCTTTACGCCGACACTGAACACACACTTTTGGTCGGTCTCGCGTCAGCAATGTCAATTTACCATGCTAAAGCAACACGAGAAGAACGATCCAGAATTCATCATGCAATGTAACACTAAATAAATTTGTTGGGTGATTTGAAGTGCAGTAAGGCATGTTGTGGACTAGCCCACGGCGACTCTCAGCCCTCGGTGTTTGGCGAAGCGGGGAAGCCGTCTATTTAAACGTCATGCTGCTGCTGGTGGCTGGCCATCCTCTCTGTACAATCAACTCTTCAATTCAAAACTCTCACAGCCTATTCAAAAAGCTTTAACCGAGTCCTTGAAAATGACTATCTCCGGATCCTGCATGTGTGGCGACATCGCCTACAGCGTTGAGGGTATGTACTAGCCACAGAATTTCCGGATACGATGCAACGAGAAGCTTACCAGGATACTAGTGGATAGCTACCTATCTGCGCTATGCCACTGCACTGATTGCCAGAAGGTATGTTTGCAGCTACGCCAACCCCCCACCCCTCAATCCCATATCCCAATCTACATTCGCTAACACCCACCCTCCAGTGGACCGGCGGCGCCTTCACCTCCAACGCAGTCGTCCCTCGATCCAGCTTCAAATTGACCAAGGGTAAGCACCTGCCTTTCCTCCACCTTTCCATTTAACTTTCATCCCTCCCCGTCTGAAGATATCCGCTAATCAGCCCAACAGGAACACCCAAAACCTATGACGTCACCGGTGCCAGTGGCAAGATCAACAAGCACTTCTTCTGCGCGAACTGCGGCTCGAGTCTGTATACCGAGCTTGAGGTCATGCCTGACAACACGGTCGTGAAGGCTGGAACGCTGGATGGTGGCGAGGCGAACTTGAAGGGGAAGATTGATGTTGAGTTTTATGTTAAGGATCGGCCTCAGTATTTGGCTGCCGTGGAGGGTGCGAAGCAGGAGCCGCAGTTTGGTTGAATATTTCAAGGTTTGAGTGGGTTGGTTTAAGTATGAGGTTTGGAGCGTTGAAATAGCATTGGGGAGCGAGGGTGGAGTTGAATGGGGGGTGTTTGAGAAACTATGTATGGTTGTGTGGTGTTGTGTGGTGTTGCAGATGGTTCGAGCAGATTTGATTTTGAGAAAGTTGCACATGAAAAATGACGAAATGAAATGACATTTGCTGGAACTGATCCATCTTTAGAGTGGTGTTTATAACTTATCTAGGTCTAATCCCTCAGTGCGTCTAGAATCCTCCGCAACGCCTCCTCTAGATGCTCCTGCGGATGCGTAAACACAATCCGAAACCATCCATCATCCTCGGATCCAAACAACGGACCACTGGCCAGGAATACCTTTTTCTCGACCAGCTTCTGCATGACGCGATCACTGACCTCTGCGCCCATATCCTCCTCCGAATGCAGCTCCCGATACTTCTTCCCTAGGTTCACCCACAGGAAAAACGCCGCATTGCACCCAGGGGCATGTTCAATGCCCTGCTCCCTCAGCCCACGCACAACAAAAGAATACGACTCCGATAGCCTCTGTTGGTTCATCTGAATATACCTATCGGTAAACTCGAAGTCCTCAAGAACCAACGACGTCAGGTACTCCGTCGCCGCAGAGGGGTACGAATACAATGTGGGATTTTTCAATGCAGCGTGCAGGTCCCGATTCGCCTGCGAGATAATCACGCCCAGACGGAGCCCGTTCGCACCAAAATCCTTGCTCATACCCCATAGCACATGGACTAGTTCGGGATCGATGATTCCGGCGAGAGGAATCGAGAGTGCGGAGACAAACGGCACAGGGGACGGCCCCTCGTGGTCGACTGTGTTCTCCCACGTAGATAGCGCGTATATCTCGTCGCTGATCAAGTGCATGCGGTATTTCTGGCACAGGCGCATGAGTTTGATCAGGACGTCGCGTGGATAGCATCGACCCAGTGGGTTGTGGGGATGGCAGAGCATCAACGCTCGGACCTTCCGGCCTGTTCGATTCTGAAACTCAAGCAGCGCTTCCTCGTACTTCTCGACCGCCTCTAGACTGAGCGGATCGCAGCCTTGGAATCCCACGGGGACGACATTAGTCCCTGGCCTGGAGGAGATGTCAGGTATGAACGTTCCATAGTAAGGCCTGCCCAGGAGCATTCCCTCTCCGGAATCGGAAAATGCCCAAGACAGGTGTTCAATTGCCGAAGAGACACCGTTTGTCACGAGGACCTGATCTGGCTGCACTGGATTGACGGGGTGGAAATGGCAATTGACGAAATTCGAGACGGCGTTTTTCGTTCTCATGGATCCTGACGGCCCGTCGTTGTAGGTGAGCCATTTGGAGGGCAGTTCGAGCTTCGTGTTAATGGCTTCGAGAAGTTTGTCATGCATGAGCATGTTCTCTGCTAGCCCGACGTTGACGAACCCATTGGGATTGGTAGATTTGCACCACGGATCGTTGACTACGTCCCACATTAGGTTCTTGGAGCCGGATGTGGTAGCTTCCTGAGCTCGTTGGGACATGGTTGATTGTGGCATGGTGAGTGGATGAACGGTGAGTATTTTGTAGAATTGACAAAGACTGAGACTTCTTTTCACCCCACCCTGCGAATATATAAAGACTTGAAAGAATTGAGGTCAATTCAAGGGCCGAGATCGGGAAACGGTTATCCACGGCGGCGTTGAGTCACGGGAAGGAACCATGGATCGCCATCAAACACCGAAGGCCGATGCTTAACTTTTTTCGGCGTTTGCTCCGCTGTGGATGAGGTCTTGTGTTTCACTACACAGATTGAAATCTGACACTTGCTCGGTAGAAAGCCGCGATTCGTATTCTGATTGGCAATCACTCTTTCGATCAGTAGGTAAGTCTTTTGCTAAGGACCTCCGATGCGCAATCAGACAAGGACTGTGGATCATCGGTCCAACATATATATTGTCGAAATCCGGACGATTACTGGAATGATACGGGACCAATGTTCGATAATATGACAGCATGAATCGGCATAATTCAAGAACACATCTTCAATGAACGATTGATTACCTACGGAATATGGGGTCTAGGTACTTTGACAGCTCAACAACGTGTTTGCCTCGCTGCACTGTCTCTCATGGCCGACTGCCTCAGTGATGCCTCAGGCATTTAAGCCGAGCGTGAGTACACACTTAGCACGTGCACGTGAGACGTGTGCGACACGTGACCAACTCTTGCTCTCCTGGTCCGCAGCGATGGGGAGGAAGCTTGATTCCTACAACCATCTCATCATCGGTCGTAAGACATCAACAAGCATTCCTACCGAAATTCTAGCATCAAACCTCATCATTATTGATTGACAATGACACCCCCTCACTGCCCCGGCCACTTTGGTCTCAAAACCTGGCCTAGCGTCGATACCTCTAAACCGAGAGGGGAAATTCGTAAATGAACCCAAGACCGAGAACGCGTCTGCGGCCGAATCCGCGATCGCTAAAACTGCGGCAACTGCAAGACTAACATGGGTATATTCCTGAGGTTCCCGGAAAAACCAATTGCCCATTATAGCAACATGGGTCTCGAAATACCCCTGCAACCCAGGGGCGCAGTCGGTTTAACTTTAGCGACCGGCGGTTTTCTTCCCCCGAGTTTAACAACTCCCAACTGTCTGGCAAACTGAATCCTTTATAATGTCCGACGTGACTTCCGAAAGTGCAGGTTGGGTTATTGACGACATACGACGGCGCAATGGTGGTGTATCGGATGAAGACCGTGCAGCAACCCCTGCCGGTGTTTTGCAAGCTCTGGACGCATTGCGAGAGGACTTGTTTTACCGGATTACTACTATCGGAACCCCCGGTTCGAAGCTGATTGTGCACCTGATATCAAGGACGAGCCGTCTCGCATATGACAGAGCGGAAGCTAGGGGAGAAAACGGCTATTTGGAGTTCACCCTGGCGAAAGACCACCTTATGATTGACTCCAACGATAATGGATATTGTGGTGAAGCTATAACGGAACTGTGCAGGTATCCCTTTTCGAAGAAATGCCCGCTCTTCACTCAGAAAGAAGTTCTTGGAGCATTTCAAATTGGAACCAAAATACACATTCAATCGGGACCGTTCTCATTTTCCTTTCAATACACACAGGGGAATAATATGATGGACAAGCTAACCCCCAACCGTGAACAATCTGAGTCGCTTCCATCTAATGTGTATTCCCGGATTACAATATCTTGTCTCCACCCAGGGCAGTTCGAAAGACTAGCCAATGATTTTCGGGGTCTGAGAACTAATGGATTCCTGCTCTTCGATTCCAAGTGCACTGTTTTACGTTTCAAAATCGGCCCACCGGATGCAAATTATGACTACATAAATTATCAGATCACAAACCAGGAAAGCAGGATGACCTTGACCAAAATTTCGAAAGCAGTTCCATTGAGGCAGAGCTACCATGTTTTTACAAGGAACGCTAAAATTGGACCGACTGGTCTTTTTGTTCAGAAAAGTGGCAATAGAATTTCTTTCGCTTCTCCGAAAATTTATCTAGCTTTTCCCATCGACCAGGAGTCAAAAGCCTTGCTTGGTCTCGGAGGGCATTTTAACATTGATGGGAACTGCGTTCTTCTTCCAGGCGACAACCAGTTTAACGTGAGCTTTCCGCTGCACTTTCCACAGATAGAACTACTGACCTAACTGGCTCTCTCTAGTTTGTTTTATGCGTCTCATATGACAATCACAATGCCCAGGAGATCCCTGATGGTCTAGCTGAATTCATCTCTACCTTCCTTTGCGACAAGATGGCCTTCCTTTCCTCCCAGCAGCCTCTGCAATATGAATGGGTTCAATACATTCCCCAGGCTGATGTCGTGAGCAGAAAGTGGAAAGTGATGTTGAATCACTTGTACAACCGCCTCAAAGGATGCAAGCTCTACAAATCAGAGAGGGGGACAACCATGGACCTATCATCCCTTCGCTACCTCGAACCAGAACATTGCGATCAGCATGGGAGGCCGCTCTTCCCAGATCTCGACCAGGAAATCTATCTCTCAACCAGATACAGCCCTTACCTGGAGTTTCTAAAGCATCTCGGAATACGAAAGATCTCAAACGATGAGTTGCTCGATCGGATAAAGGCATATTACGGACCAGAGACCCAAGCGTTCAACCATTCTTGGGGGGATTGGAGAGTACGAGTTGCCCGGCTTCTCAGATCATGGTTAGAAAAGGATGCCAGTAGTCCATTAGCGACTGAAATAAAGGAGCTCCGATTTCTATCCTTGTTTGATGGCCCCGTAGTTCGAGCGGTTGATTGTCTAGACAGTCTGCGGCCAGCTGAACCTTCCGGTTCATTTTGTATCGCATTCAAAAGACGCGATGTGTGGCTTCCATTTGACACGAATGGAAATTTTGTTCCTGCACTGCCTAACATATGTCGGATTTACGAGCACGATACTCCGGATTCAGAATCCACGAAGCTATACGACATTCTTGGTATCCATCATCCTCACCCTCAACAGGTGATAGACAAAATCAAAGCCTGGACTCATTCTTCTGAAATCCACAAATCAGTTTGGAAATTGCGAGATGCACTCCTCTATATACACGCCAATACAGGCGAAGTTGCTGCGAGCAAGGTTCCGTGTCTGCCCATGATTGATGAGCAAAACAACAAGGTAATACCGAAAGGTAAAATGACTCAGTGTTACTGCGACTTGCGGGCGGCAGATGTCTACTTCCCGTCAGAGCAAGATTACGGGATAAGCGAAATTGCAGCGAAGTTGAACTTGATAAGTTTCGCCCCTAAAATCCATATTTTGAACGCGGGTTTGCTTCGTCCAAGGCGAATTCGGCGACGCAACAAGCCTGTCTCATCACCTGAATGGGTTTCATGGTTGGAGAATGTGGCATTGGTGCGTCGCGTGCCCAGATTACAAGATAGCCGGGACCCGAATCGCCTATCCGAAATTTTCGAGTCAATCATCAAGCACTACCCGGAAATGTTCCTGGAAGTGCTACGATCTCATTGGCCTACATATGCAAGCGAGTTAGTACCAGGGCTTGTTTCCACGATCGAGGAAGTGCCAGTCCCCACATTGTATGGAAACAAAGTTGTCTCCGAGTGCTACCTGCTAACGCCTGAGCTACGCGTGATCGCTCTAAAAGTGTTCGGATCCACAATGGACTTACCATTCTTGCGGCTTAGTGAAGGATTCTTCAATGAAGAAATCCAAAGTAGATGGGACTTTCTGTCAGTGTTTGGCGTGGTGACTGAGCCAACCCCGAAGTTCTTTGTGGGTATCTATGATCAGATTGTAGGAAAGACCCCATTGAATGATGCCGCATCGGAGTTTCAAGCCCTGTACACTATGCTATCAGAACGGCCCCTGCATGAAAAAGCGTATGTCAAATCTTACCTCATCTTCCCGATGGTGTATAATAACTTACCTAGGAGGTTTTTTAATACGAAAAACGTGATTTACATACCGCGCGGAAAGAACGATGCGAAGCTTGCGCCCATTGACGACTGTGTCTGGAATGGCCCATGTTGGTTAGAGGCGTCACATGCACTGTCTCATATCAAGGAATACTCTGAGAATTCTCGGATACAGCTGATGCTCAGGGCAACTCTCAAGACCATCGACGCTGGCTTGTGGACCTACATAAAAGAGCTACGACATCAGCAGAGCATTATCTTCGCCAGCCTTCCCCAGGTAAGGAAAATCTATGCGCGCCTTTGTGAGGATAGAATGGAACAAGCAGATTTGACTTCAATGCGGTAAGTTTATGTTCCATATAACATGAAGCCAGTGCCGAAATACTGAACTTCGACTTAGGGAACTATTTAAGAAACATAGGCTTGTCTACGACCCCATCGCCTTCAAGTGGTACACTCCCCAGGAATGTATTTGGGCAGTGTCATCGGACGAAGGCAAGATTCCCATCGCTCTACACTACCCCGGATCCCGTGTGCTGTTCTCAGCCAGACTTCTCGTTGAAGATCCAATGATCGCGCCGTACATTATGGAATTAAACAGAATTGCGAGCAGAAAAGATTCCAACATCAATGAGCTGCTGTCGACCATACAAAAAATGATTGATATTCCACTGTCGCTATCTGATATTGATCTACTGAGTCGCATCAAGTTCCTGCCTATTGCTGGTGTGGACCAGGGTCATTACTTTGCCTCACCAAGAGAGGACTTCTTCATTGTTGATCTTGATGGCTGGCCCTGCAATTTCAGAGGCATCGTGCCTACCCTTCGGTTCAACGTCGATCAGGTTCAACGGATACGGTCATTTCTAGTCCGTCTTGGGTTGGACAAACGATTCATAACCATTGCGGGATTGAAAGAGACTTTCGTTTCGAAAGAACGCAAAATAGGATCACCGGAGCTGACTTGTGATTTCCAAGACCGAGCCATCGCGTTGTGCAGGTATGCAGATGATCGAGAAAGGCCGCCGAGCCGATCATTCAAAGCTAAGTTGAGACAGATGCGCTACATTTTATGCCGGCGACAACGACATGCCTCCACTAGAAATGTACGACGTCTTCCGAACAACATTGATATATGAGAGCCCCGAAATCACAACTAGATGCACCATCCAGACAGCTGATGGCGCTCAAAAGTCAATCCAAATTCCAACCTGGCTTCATGTTCAATACGAAAATGGAGAGTTGCAGATCGTTATTCCAAAAGACATAGTCCAAAGACAAATTTGCTACGCAACGCAATTACCAGAGACCTTGGCTAGCTTGTTTTCCACAAATAGCCCAGTAGCACGAGGAACATTCGCAACTATTCTCCGGGAGTCAGTCAACGACCTGGACGTCATTCTGTTTAGCTATGGTATTCCAGAGCTTTCGGGACTAGACCCAGGTGCTAATGTTCCTGTTGAGCCCGAAGCCAGCAGGGAGGAGTTGGATGAAACCTGTTCTACTCCAAGTACTGTTTCCTCCGGCGAGATCAGGTATATTTTACAACGTTTGGCCATAGACACGGACTCTGAATACTCTTTCGAGTCTGAAGCTAGCATGGAGGAAGCGAGTGAAACGCCTTTTTAAACACACTCCTTTGCCCTCGTCCCGACGCAGAAAGACTGTTTTATGCTTGCTTCAAACGACCATGGATATTGCGATGAGGACGCGAGTTACATGATGGATTGTATTACGGGGTTCATTGTTAAGATAAAGATAGTAAGGTGGAATATTTGATTGCACTGGGAAAGAATGAAGGTATTATGGAGAGCGCATTCAGAACCGCAAGATTGGACCGAAGTAGTACCAATCCTCTGGTAAGGTCCCTAAAACTAGGCAATATTTGGGAACACGGTGTTTACAGAAATGTGAGATAGCCAAAAGATGAGACAAAGCAAAGTTTTGCAGCAGGTGTCACTCCATCTATATAAAGGTCCGCAGACTACAAGCGCCGATTCCAAGCGTCATAGTCCGTATGAGCTGAAGTGGTTCACCACCCATGACACAAAATCGGACGGTCTGTTGCACTACCCATGGTTCCCATATAATCTGTGATCAAGCTCTACCTCATTGTGCCCTTTCGCCTTTTATCAGACGACAAACCCTTCCTGGGCTTGTTCAAGTCCGCCAAATAACACGGGTTAGGGCCCTTCGTTATGCCAGATGGAAAGCCAGCCGCGTGGTCAATCATGCGACCCAATATTGAAATAACATGTTCCAGGAGCTCTCCATAGCTTGCGTGGAAGGCTGAACCAATGTACTGAATCATTGTTAGATTGGTTCAAAATGACAGTTATAGGGTCAAGGGTACTCTAACCTTAAGATCTTCGTCCATCCCGTATAATTCCCACAGAGACCATTCGTGCTGACTCCGTATATAGTGCGGTCTGGGAGGCCAGCATTCTTTCGAGCGTGCTGAAGACGTAAGTAATGATCGGGGGCAGGATGCTCCGGTCATACCCAGGTAGGCCAGTATACCCAAATCGTCTTCGTAAGCAGGTGGTTGGACGTCGACCACAAATAGGCTATGGCAGTTATCCCCAGAACAAAGGGAGTAGTTAATGGTCCGTCGAAATAACTTCTTTCTGCCAATATACTCCCCGATAAACTCTGCTGGTATGTCGAGAACGAAGTGGAGAGATTGATATGATTCGGATGAACTTCTCCAGCTCTGGTGGCGGTCCTGGAGCCATACATTCTTCTTCCTATCCGCTAGGAGAGCAGTAAGAATTGTTTGAACGTCGGCTTTTACAAGCCCTGTCTCTAGAAAGCCGCGTCCTGCAACGTAATGATTATCAAGGCTACGCACTATGTCTAATTAACCATCACTCAAATGAACGCTGAAGGGGACTTACGAAGATGAGAAGGGATTGGCGTTTCATTCTCGTGATCTAATACCCACACGTTGTGTGAGAGACTAGCCCCAAAGTGGAAAATTTCTTCTCCCGACATCACAAGCCAGCTGTCAAGGTCCAAGTTCACAGTAGGAAGTTCGTCAGATATTGGTCCTCCATAACCACTTTGCGCATGAGTAGGACTCGAAGAGCCATACGAACACGAGCGGAGTGTTGTTCGTAATTTGGTGTTATCGACCGTCATATCGTATTCCCGTTGTACTCAAAACGCTGTAAAGGTGTGTGGACGAGAACAGAGATTACAAGAGACAATCTTTGTGTCAGGGCTGAAGTTCAACCTTCAGCGTAGGAGCACAAATAATTTAGGGAGAGGAGTGTAGCGACTTCATTTGTGTGCCCGAGTTGGGTATGACTCAAACCGCTGAGGTGAAATCTTCCCGGATGCCATCATGACTGCGTATGACCAGGATCGCAGTACCGGATCCCCTCATAAGCAGGGAAAGTTCAGGCATGACGACATTATCAATACAAGGAACTTGTTCATAAATTAGCGGTGAGAATCTACATACCTTAGAAAATCGGCCTTTATAGTAGTAGGATTCGGTCGCTCGGCATGCTGTTGAAGTAGAAGATTGGGCCTATTCGTAAAGTTTTGCAAATCACTAGTATGAAGCCGTCGTTCTCGCGTTTCGGGGGTGTCGAATAAACTCTTCCGGAATAGATTGGGATGATCAATTAGCTATTACATTCCCGTGCGTATATCATGATGAATCAAGGTTACTACGTACGCCCAAAAGATTGCTTTTAAAAGCTTGTCTTAGAGCACAAAACAGGGAGGAAGGCACAAGTAGGGTTTGCATAACTCTGACTCATACAATGGTAGGAAGCTTCGGAACCTGTAGCAGACGTCTTTCAAGAAGTGCGCGTAATCCGCATATTTCGACCCGTAGCTGCTCATCAAATGTCAACTGAATTCTCGACGCTCTACAAAGGAGTTCTCAGTGGCCCCACAAAGAACACTATATCTTCTAGTGAACGACAGGGAATATCGACAAAAGGGTGGTGTATGACCTGACCATCAGTGAGCTCGATCAAATGGCCACCGATCTCTTTGAGAAGATCAACCCAGTGAAAGCCAGTGCTGCAGATAGCAAGGAGTACTGGGACTCCCGTTCGGGGCAGGATCTCAAGTTATCAAGCGATTTCCGTGAGCCCTGTTAACCCGACGATCTATTATACGAGTTGTCTAACGCGCGACCTTCAGAGTCTCTACTAGATGACACCCTGCTCGCATTCGGCCCCGAAACAATGTGTGCAGCACTGATTAGTGCACGAATCAATACCATACTGCTCTCAACTGTTGGAGCTGCGAAACAGACCCTGGAACAAGTAGACGATGCTTCCAAGCTGCGCTATCAAATGGCTCGTCACCGCCGGGTGCACTTGTGTCTGGAACAAGTGATTACCATGCAGCGACCGAACGATTTAGATTACAATCATGTGAGGTGCATCGCCGATGGGATACTGTGGTACGGCCATGAGACAGAACTCGAAGCAATGCTCGTCGTTGAAAGAACAACCAGTGTCATTGAAATTGATACCGTGAGAATTCCACCAATCATGTGTATGTTCATGATTCCTTTCTTTTGGCCCATTGACTTGGTCTGAACTCATATGACTATAGTGATGTTTTATCATAGTAGGAAGTTAGCCGATAGGAAGTCGGATATGTACGGCATTGTCACAAATAGCTACAAGTGGCATTTTACGCGGATGACTAGCGGTGGCCAGGTGAGAATCTCTACATCCCGAAATACAGATCAAGGCAAGTTAACTTGTTTTATAACTGCTCAGTACTTTCAAACTATTTTGGATTGGATGAACACGCAAGAGCGACAGTTAATTATCAACCAAATTCGTGACATTGTTGATCAGGCAGAATTGTTGAGAAATGATTCAAAGCCCCCGATATTTGGTGTTAGCTTTATATCGGACTGCGAGGTCTGGCCAGACAAGCTTGCGAGTGAGAAGCTTAATGATGATGATGACTGAGGTCGCAATTCACAGCTTTGAGGCACCGAAGCTCTCACGCGTTTTGACTGGACTTTTAAAGACATTTCCTACAAGCTCCAGCACTGCTTACTTTGATTCCGCGCCTCTGAAAATTAATACTGTCGCCAATCCTAGTGCATACTACGGTGTTGACTATTCTCTGCATTCGCTAAATGCACCGAGCTTTTGCTTTGTTATAGAATTTGTTTGGAAATCCAGTTCCTAATAGCACACAGTTGCCTCATAAGAGACTATCTCCTTATCTTGCATGCTACATGAATATCTTCATGATATTCTGCTGCTCTGTCTTTCCAGGGGTATCGTGAGATGAGGCTAGCTCTGTTATTAACCCTACGTACTCAGTGAAAGCGGGTCAGTTCAAAGATATCATCACTACACTCGCGCAAATATTCGCCGATACCGCGGTTCTATCGCCGGTGGTCTCACTAGCATCAAATGAGGAGTCGCGGAAAAGATCTTATGAAGATGTGTCGGAAAGTAGCAAGAGATAGGCTGGTGTCCTTCGGGACTTATTTTTCTGTCTACTGTTTTTTTTTTTTTCTTTCTGTTTCCCCCACTTTTTTCTTCGGGGATGTGTTTATGTTCCTGTTCGGTAAATCCAGGCTATATTTTTTACTTCACCATTCTTACGTGATTCTCATTTTCCCATTGACCGATCAAGCATGTAGGGACAGCAATCAAAGTTGGCTTTGCGTTCGGCAGCGGTGGCCCTTTTTCCTGGGCTTTTTTCTTTTGCTTGTCGAATTCGTTTCATGTCTAATATAGGTTAGTTTGTAACCAACTTCACCTGCCAATTCAGGAGCTTTGATTATTCCCGACTGTGTGCTTACCTTTTTGACTAGTCGAATGTATGTCTTTATATGAACACCCCATGGGCTTGTCTGTCAAATGGTTCCATCTCACCTGAAGGTGACGGGGAGAATTGGTCTTTCAGTTTCATTGTTTTCTGGTTGCTGAGCAGCGCGTCGGGACGCGTCGGGTTACCGAAGTGGGTATGCCGTTGTCTCGTGACCGTGGATCTATACGATCCATCAGCCTACCTATTCCATACGCTTTTTCGGGGCAAGATTCGCGCTTGGGATTTTGAAACCTGCTTGATTCTACGTTGCCATAGACTTGTACACTAGTAGTATGCACATGCCCACAGTATGTTATAGTAGAAGATATACATCCGCTCCCGAACATTGAGTTACTATCAACCTCAGATGATTAACAAGGAGGAGTGTATGAGCCATAATGATTTGGTACGCCATATCTTCATAATCTAGAGTTCTTTTCAAGTAATGGTGTCCCTCTGCGACATGAAACACATAATGAAATAAGAATCAACTCATGCCTTCCCACCCCTCCTCCCAAAATACATCCTCCCCTGCCACCTTCTCAACCTCTGCCCAAACACCTGCAACAGCAAGATAAACGCCAACGACCCGAACGTAATCGCCGCCTGGATCCCCAACGCCCGGGCCGCTCCAATCCCCTCCACCCATTCGATCTGGATATACGTCGCCATGAACCCGCCCCAGTTGCGACTCGCGGTGACCCAGGCCCCGACTTCCCCAGACCCCTCGGGGTAGCAGTCAAGTAGGTAGGCGTTCACGGCCGTCGTGATGATCATGAGACTGCCGCATTGAAGGGCCGCGAACACGGCGATCACCATGTAGTGCCAGTGGCGGTCGAATGCGAAGCCGAGGACGATGAGGCTGATGCAGCAGAGGACGGTGGCTGGGTAGACGATGATGAGTCGGGCTTCGGGGTGCAGTCGGCCTTGGTGCCGGTGGGTGTAGAATGTGCCAACTGCGTCGTGGAGGTAGTGGCCGATGAGCCAGCCGATGATGACCCCGACGATGCCGAAGAAGTAGAAATATCCTGTGTGAATGCTTAGTAGGGGTACGAAGTTAGGGATATGCAAGGGGGATGACCTATTCCGCGGGTCGAGAAGCCGTAGTCGTTGGTTAACCAGATCCCGATCGTGGTGTTGACTCCGATGACCCATGCGAAACTGAGGAAGTAGAATATAAGAACAATCAAGACGGGAATCTTGGTTATGGCCACGACAGGCCGCATAACGCATTGAAGAAAGCTTCGTTGTCGCCAGAGTTGGACCTGCTGAGCACCGGTAAGGCGAGCGAGGTATGACCCTCGAGGGATCTGTTGACCTTTGCGCTCGAAAAGCGTCTCATCGAGGAGGAATACAAGAAGAAAGGCAACGGCAGACATAATCGTACACAGCCAAAACGCCCATCGCCAGGATACGTCGGCGACGATGAAAGACGTGAGGAGTGGCCCCAAGTACGGACTCAGGATAATAAAAAACTCGATGCAGTTAATCACCTTGAGATGCTCGTGGAAGAAAAACATGTCTTTCACCCAGAGAAGAGCCGCGCCTTGTCCAACGCTGCAGAATAGCCCGTTGATTATACGAGCGGCGAGATAGGATTCGAACGATGTGGCCGCGGCCGACCAAGCGCATGTTCCTACCATCACAGCCTGAAAGATGAGAAGGATTGGCATTCGACCAAAGTATCCGACCAGCATTACGACGATCAGTCCGCATGCCCCGATTGTGAAGAGGTTTCCGACGACAGCTCGCTGGACGTGCTCTTGTGGGAGATTCCATTGCCTGTATCGAGTCCGTTCGATTAGACCGGGCTTTCAATTACATATCTGCTACTCACATGGACTGGGGGATAACTGTGATAATCGCCGTCCCTCCCGTATAATCGGCCAGAAATGCAATATATGCCATGATTCCAATGATGAGCCATTTTTTGCGAGAGCTCCAGTTCAACGGGTCGTCCAGCGTGTCAAGTGGCTGGGGAATGAGAACGTGTCGGCCATCTGCGCTTGTTTTCAACCCCGATGCATGGTTGGGATATCGGCTTGGGTCCGTCACATATCCTTCCAGGGCTTCTGCCTCTTCGTCAATCTCGGTGGACTCGACCCGTAAAGGAGGTTTTTCTTCGGGCGTCGCAGAGGACATCTTCGTGAGAAATGAACTAGTGAGAGAATGACGTGGAGTGGGAGCTGGGCAACTGTGCACGATCAGTCAAAGACAAACAGAAACAGAAAAAGCAAAAGAAACGGGGGACACGATGGGTACCATGTTGGACTGAGTTTATTTGGTGACAATCAGCTCCTAAACGAATTAATCTAACCCCTGTTCATATTCCCTTCCGATTGCGTACACGATGTAACCTAGACAACTCTAGGGTACCTAGAAACTTAGAGAGCCAGCTGCAACGTTTTTCACGAGATATTATCTCTCCCCATGGAGGAAATTCAATTGTAACCCTACTAAAATGGCCCATCCAGTTACACCGTAATTGCCACCTTTCCAAGGATAGACAAAGAAAAGATTGTTGATCAATTTAGAGAGCTGCGGAGTAGGTTATGCTAAGGCCACCCACTAAGCCATAAATGCCCATCAAAGCCATGACGATCAGCAATAACGGGGACTTGAAAGTCGTCCCGTCTGCAGGGATTGTCGGCGGCCTAAATGTTTAATCCCAGTAAGCCTCTGGTCGGCTCGGCGGAAGTTACATCGTCTCAGACCTAGCGGCCGAGTGTATGCAATACGGCGCAGGTCGTGGTATGATCTTCCTTGTAGTAGATGAATCACGCATATTCAATTTGTCGGTCACTCCGAACAGACATGCATGGAACAGTAGTGCCAAGAGAGAAAATGTCGGGCCAGATGTTATTGTGAGGTACGTGAGGTCGATAGCTTCTTGGAGGGTAAACATTCTCACTTGGGCTTTTGTTACTTGATAGATTTACTCTATTAAGTCTCCAGGTTTACAAAGAGAGACATCGGTCGTGGATAGGCCGGTATTGACTCAGTCGTAGCCCCTTAATACCCAACCCCTGCCTAGATCAAAGTGTGTATCGTTACATAGCATAGGGAAAGACGCCAGTTCTTCGGCCAAGAAATCCGATAGCATGGTCCAAAGGTTTCAAGCCAAGATAGTGTGAGGACAGAACATTTCAGGCTCTGGGAATAACGATTTAGCATGAAGGTAGCCCGGCACATTCTAACAAGCTCTCCGCCATGGACGCCATGTCGGACACATACGGAGGTCGAGGACCTCTTTTGCTCGGGGTGACATGGGCAGAAGCATCATTGACTCTCGTCCTGTTCGCCTTACGAGCAAGAACAGCCTCAATATGCCCACCCGAGAGCATGACATCCGGTATCTTCGGCCTGCGGTGGGATTTCGTTTGGGCGCTGTTCGCTTTAGTGAGTCTTGTGTCTCCCCCTTAATTGAGGGTTTCTAACACTCTAGAAGATGATTGCTTTAGGGGCACAATGCACGATGACTGTGAGCGTCAAATATGGGCTTGGAATGCACCAAAGCCTGTTGTCTGATCCCGATATTGTTGAGACAAACTTCTGGAGCTGGATTGCTCAGGCGATCGGGATCGTGGATTTGGCTGTTGCGAGGTGTGCGGTGATTGCGTTTCTGCTGGCCCTGCAAGCACGTACCCACCGCAAGGGACGATGGGTGCTGTTCTTCGTGGGTGGAATTCAGGGGGCTATCAACATTGCCGAGATTGGTGTTATATTCCATCAATGCGATCCACCGAGGAAGCTATGGGATATGAGTGTTCCTGGGGCTTGTGATTTGATTGATATATGCTTACATATTGGGTACTTCCAAGGAGGTAAGTGTCTGACAATCTATTAAAGGTGTTAGGCTTCTGAGCTAACGTCCTGAACAGCTATCGGAGCCGCCGCCGATATTTTCCTCGCCTTCTACCCCGTCTACATAATCGGAAGGCTTCAGGAAATGAGACTATCGTTAAAAATCGGTCTCTGTCTGCTAATGAGCGGTGGCATAATGTACATATCTCACCGTTATCGCTCAGCATTCTCTACCTCCCAAACAATTTGACTGATATTAAACACAGAGCCGGAATCGCAGGAATCAACAAAACGATCGCTATCGCCAACATCACCGAAGCAACTGACCAGACGTACGCAATCGCCCAGCTAAATATCTGGGTTCTTACGGAGATGTGGTTCATCTTGATATTTGGCTCAATCCCGGTTCTTCGACCGTTCTTCGTGCGGTTTTCCCAGAGCATCAAAAACGCCGCGTATGGGAGTTCGCGCAATCGGACCCTGCAGCCTCATTTAGGCTCGAATCATGATGCTTGGATTTATTTGCGTGATCGGCCTCATCGGTCGTGGGCCTCTCGGGGGGAGGAGGATGGTAAGGGGACAAATGTGTTTAAGAGTAATAGTCAAGAAGAGATTTTGGGGTTCGAGCTTAGGGATCAGATTGTGGTTACGCGAAATACGAGAGTCACGGAGGAGAGGCAGTGACTATTTTTACTGTACTATATGGATATTCTAGATTGGTAGACTAATATCAAACTATCCACCCAGTCGATGAATGAATTTAGGAGAGCCTTCGAGGTCGAGGGCTCCTTGTGACACCGCGACAAATGCCTGTCCGGAGTACAGACTCATACAAGACTTTTGCCTAGCAGACATTAATATTATGAAAACACAACGTCAATAACTGCTCCCACCAACTCTGAATCCACATGACAGAACCCAACCCCGGTAAATTAGGATTACGCACGCCTCGATCACAACAAAGTCCATCACATCCTCCTAAACCCGATAAGAAACCACCGTCCCTCCCCCCTGTCGAACCGTTACCCGTTCCAGCAATGCCGCAGTCATATCACGGCAAAGATAATCGTACCTTTGTCTTCCGAATGTAACTTGGATAGATTGGCTGCTAATCACCAATTTAATGAGTGAAACAAGATTTCCTGTTCCACGGAACAAGCCATTATGACATCTGCGGGCCGAGGCCACTATTTAAGGAGAAATGAGCACCGGTTGCTCCCCTCACTCTCTGCCCCATTTTCATTATTTGGACTGTTGTTAGCAAAATGACAATTTTCGACGACATCGCTAACATTCAAAAACTAGCGGAAGCTGAAGCGGCCGGGGACGTGAATGCCCACGGCCAGCTGCTAGCCGCGATCCGCAAGCTTCAGTTAACGGCCGAGAAACCGGTGGAGACGACGTCTCGGGTCAATTTTCAGGTATGTTCTCAATCAACCCCTCAGTTCCTGGATATTTGAGGCTGACGAGACAGATAATGCAAAATATCTGCGTCCGCGTTGCAGTCGAGAAAAAATTCCTCCAAGCAATCACAGAAAGTGACCGCCCAATTACCTCGGCAGAGATAGCGTGGGGAACAAATACGGAGGAATTGCTCGTCGGTAATTAATCTAATCGATCTGGATAATGTGGATTCCAAGGTGTCAACCGTGGTAACAGTGTGATCAGTGCGCGTGATGCGGGTTTTGACGGCGATCGGCTTTGCGGATGAGACGGCACACCAAACGTACGCTGCGAACGAGGTGACTCGGTTTGCGATCCTGCCGGGGTCAATTGCGGCCGTGAAACACCAGTAAGTTTGGGTCTTCTCAATTGGGCTGCGAGGACATGCTGATAACTAGTCACTAGTTTCGAGCCTGACTTTGGCATGGTACGTTATCGCGGAATCCGACCGAACATTCTACTCCGTAGGTTACTCCGTAGTATGCAGTACTGACCAAAACAGGGAGCGAAGCTAGTCGACTACATGCGCGGCCCTGGTGTCTCCCAATTCGCTGACCAGCCGGATGAAGTCACCCTATTCAAATATGCGCACGGGTTCGACAAGATCTTCGGCTTGCTAGAGGTCAACCCTGAGCAGAAAGAAGCGTTTGACGAGTACATGGCGGCGCGACGACTGGTGCAGCAACCGCAGTGGTTTGAAATGTATCCGGCCGCCAAGAAATTGGGAAACGTACGGTCGCAAACAGACTCGGTGCTGCTAGTCGACGTGGGCGGTGGACCAGGTCAAGAAATGGCGCGATTCAGGCAGCGACACCCGGAAATTGCAGGTCGGATCGTCTTGCAAGATCTTCCCCTGACATTGAACCGGATCGAAAAAGTTCCGGAGGGAATTGAGCCGATGGAGTACGACTTCTTCACACCGCAACCAGTCCAGGGTATGTCATATCACGTGACCCTCGGGGGAAGAAGAACAGGTGGCTTCTGGAAACCGACGGAAAAAGTTGGCTAACGCGGGGGAAATCACAGGAGCACGGGCATATTTCCTCCGGCAGGTGCTGCATAATTGGTCCGATGCGAAGAGTATCCAGATTCTCTCCCGGATTGCAGACGCCATGGATGCGGACTATTCGACGCTGCTGATCGACGACTATGTGCTTCCCGATACCGGGGCCGGGTTGCGGGCGGCGGAGATGGATATTCTCATGTGGTTACATACGGCGGGGTTAGAAAGGACGGTCTCGCAGTGGAAAGCGCTATTTGATGCAGTTGGACTCGAGTTGGTGGGGATTTGGAACACCGATAAGAGCGATGAGTCAGTGTTGGAGGTGCGAAAAAGGGCAGAGAACAGGGAGAACAGGGAGAACAGGGCGAATGGTGGACCCGCGATGGTGGCAAAGCTCTGAATCTAGGAGGAAATCAGCACTTGGGGGCTGCACGTCAATGAAACCGGACAGGTTAGGTGCGGTCAGTATGAGACAGCAGGTTAATAATCACGAGTCGGTGAAGCAATTCTTGACATTCAGACCGAAAAGACCCACTGACAAGTCAGGCACCACCGAGTGATTGGTGCCAGTTCAGCAATTGGCGGGGCACCCGCTTTGCAGCCCTAATTAGCCTCACGTTCTGGCGGATTCGGTCCCAGTCACGGTGGACTAGTCGCTCGCTCGAATGGGACTCCCATTATTATTCTCCCCTCAGTCCGTCCCGGAATCCTACAGTTGGAAATCATGCATCATGAACCCTTTCAAGAAAATCGATCGACTCACCCCCGAATCCTCCCTTGACAGTACGGGATGGGCTACCAAGATCCTCGACAAAGCCATGGTCGCCGTCGGCTCCTACGGCGACAAGGCCGTCTACGGAGCCTGCGCAGTGGGGATGGCCGGTGCCATTCATGCCACCGCGGCAGGCGCGATTGCCTACCAGGTGGTCCAGGGAGTCGGGCAGCTTCGCCAGATTGCTGGCCATCTGGACGGGATCAACAACACTCTGGCGAGGGATCACGCCCTTAACGCACCTCCAGCGTTCGCCGACTTTGTCTATAACATGGTCAAGAACATGATTGGCAGTTCGTCCTCTAGCGCTTGGTACTTTGTGTATCATCCCGACACGTACTGGACCCATCATTTCTCGAATCAAATCCGCTCCGAGGGACCACTCGGCAAGCGCTTCATCGGCATCTTTCAGGATCTCGATATGGTCGTCATCTTCATGCGTGCCATGAGAACGGCGCTTGCATCAGACCCCAAGATGCAAGAGGATCCCCCGCATTTTAAGCTTCTTATCCCGGCCTATTATCCCATTGTCATTACTTCGCCTCTTCAGTTCCCCAAGGATCTGGAGCCCTTCAACCTCTACTGCGACACGCACGACGGTCAGCCCTTGGTCTGGATGAACTTACCTGGGGTTGAGAAAGGAATACATGACAACATCGGGCTTTACAAGCCGCCGCAGAGCCTCCTCAGCAAGCGTGAGTATTCCCCATAATTTCTGTCGTCCGAACCATACTAATCCGTATGTCAGTCTTCGGCTCGAAACAGAACACAGGCCCGCGAACCTTGGGTACCATCGGCGATGTCGACGGAGGAAAGCTGTACGAGCTGACCGATCGAAACGTCAACATCGAGCATCTCGCCGAGCACGAGAGAAAGAAGTATAACAGAAGAGCCTCTCGGTCAGCCAGCAGTCTGATAAGAGAGAATCTTGCCCGCCTTGACGACGACGAACCTCCTCCTTACGACCAACATTCTTTCTGCAACGGCAATAATCGACCCCTCAACCGGAGAAACACCAGCGCCAGCAGTACTCAGAAGAATGAGTTCGCCCGCTCCAGCAATGAAGAATACCCCAGATATGAGAACAACCGAGAGTACCAACGATATGAAGCGGACGAGAAGACGAACGAATTTGCCCGAGTCAGCAACGAGGAATATCCCAGGTACGAGAACAGCAGAGAGTATCAGAAATATGGGACAGACGAGAAAATCCCTCTTTGCGGACGAAACGAATTCTCAAGGTGCAAGAGCGAGGAGTATCCCAAGTATTCCAACAGCAAAGAATACCAGAAATACTCCGAGGACGAGAAACGCCCGAAGTCCGAGAAGAGCGAGTTCGAGCATTGCCAGAACGAAGAATATCCGAAATATCCCAGCGACGAGGAATACCAGAAATACCCCGTGGATGAGAAACGTCTCAGATTCGAGAAGAGCGAGTTCGAGAACTGCAGGAAAGGGCAGTATCCGAAATACGAGAATGACAAAGAATATCAGAAGTACGAGGTGGACGAAAGACCTCCCCTCTGCGGACGAAGCAAGAGCCAAGAATACTCGAGATACCACAGCACCAAAGAGTATCAGAAATCCAGCAAGGATGAGAAGTCTCCGAGATCTTCTCCGAGATCTTCGAAAGATGAATTCGAGAAATGCAGGACCGACGAATACCCCAAATACAAGGACAACAAGGAATACCAGAAGTATGAGGAAGAAGAGGCGTCGGACAGATGGATGAGCGACGACGACATGGACAACGCTTCCACCATCGCGTCAGTTGCATACCTCGACGAAGACGAGGAAGAAGGAGAGGCATCGGATCGGAAGCCAAGGTATCATTCTCGCCGACACAGGTCTCCCCGATACAGTACGACATCTTTTGTCTCGAGCCTCGCTCCCACCGAGAGTGTTTTCTCCTCCACCCACGGTTCCCACAAGGGGTACCGCAAGAAGCGCAGACACCGCAGACGCAACCACAGCCGGACTCGGTCGAAGGCCTGAGCCGGCATTTGTACCCATATCGCGTTCCTGATCAGAATGGGTGGACTTCTGCTTGTCTCTTGCACTTTTGTAACAATCTCGAGTGTTGCCTGGTTTCTAATATTCGGAGAACGCGCTTCTCTTCCATCAACTTATGCCTAATGACCCGCTTCACCTCGATCTCCACTTTCACTCGTTTTCCGTCGAATTTTCCCGCATCATGAAGCACATTGAGATATGAATATAAATGACAACAACAATATATGCGCAATATGAATTACCCTTCGATTTCGTGATCCAAACTATACCATTTTCGCGCGTTCAAATCAGACCTGTTGTTTATCAGCAGCTTATCGTTGAACGAGTTTCCTCCTACACCTGCTTCAGCGACACGCATACCAAACACTGTAACAGACTCCTCAATCTGCGCATGTCAAATTTCATGGCCCGCAGGTTGCAGGAAGGTCGAACCAATCTTTCGCGACCGCAAGGGGTAGTGTCAAAGCCGAGAAGACTCGAAGCTCAAATTCCAACGCCACTCCACATGACATAACTATACATGAAAATACTTGAAACATAGTAAATGAAAAAACAGCTATTACTCTAGCAGCAGTATGACAAAATACAATTCTCTGATCAAGGGAAGGTTACTGCGACAACGTTGCCGTCTGCTCTCTCGGCCGATCATCAACGAAGATGACGCGAGGAACGGGGAAGGGCGGTTTAACCACTCGAGCTCAGTAATCATTTCCGTCCCTCCGTTTCTGCCTTTCCTGTCGCTAAACCCGCTTGACGATCGCAAGTTCGAAGGGAGGTGGAGTACGATTCCGGGGTCTCCGGATCTCATGCATGCATACATGCATGCAATGAGCGGGTATCTCGATACTCGAATGACCCGACGAAGAATCAAAATCCGACTTATCCAGTTGCGTAATCACCTTACCCCTCGAGTTCTCTGAGCCGGGAATATCCTAGTGGACTAACCGGAAAGTGACTCGACAGTTTGCTTCAACGGATAAACTGACAGAGACCCGATAGGGTTGTACTCCGCGGAATTCTGGTCTATGCATGGAGCCTTTGCCGTAGCCTCTTTCTATTGAACTCGGGAACACAGCTGAACGGTAGGGATTTCGAAGTCGGCGTAATCGATAGAGTAGATGGAGTCTGGGCTAGTGTAGTCGTCGAGGGGCCGATTCTCGCCCTTTCCCGCAGATACCATCAAATTGTAGATCCCATCAACTGTCTGGTAGACCCTCGACTGTTTGCTTCGTCTATGTTGTCTCGTAGTGTAGCCGCGATTCCCGTTTTCGTTTGTCGCGTTGCTCCTTCATTTCGCAGCAGTGTTCCTTTTCGGACCCTGCAGAGGATTCTGTGATGCAATCAGCATCATTCTTTTCTTCGTTTCCATCCGGCCTGGCCAATCTAAGACATTCGACATCATAGCTATTTCCGTTCGATGTCGAGAGCTTCGTCTTTAGCCCTTGCTTGGGCCTAGACTCTGAAAGCTGGAGCACATCGTCATTCAGTAAGTCTACTGAGGTCATGGTACATAATACCCAAGCTCATGAGCCATGTGTCATTGACGCAAGGTACCATAGTGGCGAAGCTTTCGTGTTGATGTACGGTGACATGGAAATGTCGCTGGGCTGGGTTGAACGATGCGTTTAGTGAGATGTTGTTGGGGTGACCATTATTATTGTTGACGAGGGACGACACGTCACGCGTTGTGTCAGTGACTGCCTAATTCGGTACTTTGTATCACGTGATTATTCGTCAGCACAAGGTGTACACAGTATGGAGTATGATCTTATTAATTTCCCTTCACTTTTGGGGCTGTTTTGAATATGATGAACTATTGTCAGGTCAGTGCTTAGAAAAACAGTTTCTAGCATGGGCTCATCGTGTTCGTCTTGAAAGAAGATTTAGCTTCAGATATGAAATCATTAGATAAACGACAGCCTCTTGTTCCAGTGCCGATAAAAGAGAGATCTAGGAGAGTTCCAGCAATCTAGCTTGAGCGGTCATTCTCTTGCTTGGAATGGGTGATCTATATCGTATCTTACAACTACAAATCGTCGCATTATAGACAATGCACAGTAGTTAGAATTTTCTACTAGAAGAGATAACCATGAGTAGTAGGAGAAACTGAGTAGCGACGTGATCGCATTGACCTTCGATTCGATTCGGTTCGTGTGTTCGATGACGTCATTGAACTAAAGCAACGAGAACGAACCAATGATGGCCGTCCGAGTGGTCCAAAGGATGGCATCCTCCTATGAGTGTTCTGGACCGCCTGACTGACGATCAGCAGTGGTGGGGTAAGCTGGCTGAGGTCTGCTTGTCCCGCTTCCGTCCACTTCGGTTCTCCCACCTCGTCCTCTTTCATCCCCTCTTCAACTCTCAACTCCAATACTCTACCCCCCCCTCTTTTCTCCGTGACTACCATCAAACCGCTTCCAAAATGTCTGGCAACACTAAGGCTTACTTCGACGTTAGTTACAACGGTAAGTCTTCTGTCTATTGCCCTCGTTTTTGTTCAGAGGACATCCACAAAGAGGATGTTTTTACCCCTCAATCCTTACCAAACCTCGAAAGCACCTTGGATGTTTTCTCCATCTATATTCATCCAATATTTTCATCCTTTATCCAAGATCTCCGATTAACCATGCTCTGTTGTTCAATCTAGGACAAACGAAACGTATCAACTTCAATCTCTTCGAGAAAGATGTCCCGAAGACTGCCCGCAACTTCCGTGAGCTCTGCACCAAGGCGCAAGGCTTCGGCTATGCGGGCTCTGGCTTCCACCGTGTGATCCCCCAATTCATGCTCCAGGGTGGCGACTTCACCAACCATAACGTGAGTTCCGTGGCTCTCAGTTCCTATCATGAATAATCCCCCATGGAAGCTGACAATTCAATCTGGAAAACAGGGCACTGGTGGCAAGTCCATCTACGGCGAAAAGTTCCCCGACGAGAACTTCAAGTTCAAGCACACCAAGCCTGGTCTCCTCTCCATGGCCAATGCTGGCCCCAACACGTAAGTCTCCAGTGACTGTGATTGTCATGTACCAAAGCTAACGGATCAACTTTTCAAAGCAACGGATCGCAGTTCTTCATCACCACCGTTGTGACCTCGTGGCTCGATGGTAAGCACGTCGTTTTTGGCGAGGTTGCCGACGACGCTTCCTTCCAAGTTGTCAAGGAAATCGAGGCGCTTGGTTCCGGTAGCGGCAAGCCTAGGGGTGAGATCAAGATTGTCAATGCTGGTGAGCAATAGACTTGTGCTTGATCATAATGGCTTTCTTTATAAGTAGGTCGGATGCCGTGAATATCAATGAATAGAAATAGAAGACCAGTATCTTCCTTACATCTATATTTCTACACAGACTATTTAATTGACCTGCTCTGTAACATTGTAGACGCCTTTATCTAGACAAGTAAAGCAGCCAAGGTAATATAGACTGCACACAATAATCAGGGCGATCGAGGTACTTAATGGATGCGAACATCCCAACGATCTGTACATACACGTATGCCAGCTATAAATGAATGTGGGTCTTCGTAACCCTGCGTCCATCTCTGTAGGCATCCAAAACCTCATTAACATTTTCGGCCAACAGTCCCTGCTTGACCACATAGTCCAATGGCTTGATTTGACCACCCTCAAGGTACCCCGGAAGTCGTGACCAAAACCCAGCCGCAAGCTCAGGATGTCCATGCGAGCTGCCAAACACATCACGTACATCGAACCCTGCTTTCTTCCCCAAAACCCTTGACTCATCGACCGGATCACGGGGCAAGAGACGAGCCAGAGCACCTCGCTTGCTGTTCGAGAGGGCATTCAGCGCCAGAAACAGGCCTTCCGGTGGATTAATTGCATCGTACGCATACACCAGATCATCACCGACTATATCGCGAATCTGGGCAACGATTCTCTCCTCTCCGGCGTGGCGGTCGAGGACATGGGTCGCTCCAAAGGACTTCAACTTGGTCTCGTCGCCGCCCACCACCACAATGCGTCCAATGTCCGCGAGCTTGGCCAGCTGCACGCCGAATTTACCGCAGTTGGAGCCACCTCCGACGATCAGGATTGCCGTATTGGCGTAGTCGAACTCCTTTGCCTCAGCGGTCCACGGTGCAGGGATATTCAGCGTCTTGAACAGAGCCACCAACGGCGCGATGACATTCGTAGGCAACGTCGCAGCTTCGTCGTCCGTGATCGAATCCGGAATCTTCGCTAGGGATCCTATATCTGCAATGGCGTATTCCTGCAAGCCGTTCTGCGTCGAACCTGGCAGGAATGTTGGTTGGTAGACGACGCGATCGCCGACCGCAAGTTCAGTGACTCCGAAGCCTAGTTTGTTGACCCGGCCAACGACATCGTGGGTGATGATGGAGGGGAAGTCTCCTTCAGTGAGCAGACCCCAGTCACGGCCCTTCTGATCATGAGGGTTGATGCCGGCGACGGCCACTTTCACTTGGACTTGGCCTACGGCTGGCTCGGGAATTGGTCGGTCGTTTACCAGAGTGACAGGCTTGTTGAGCTCCGTGACAACGATCGCTTTCTGAGTGGAAGACATGCTGGAGTTATGCGAGCGATGAGTTCATTGAGTTAACAAAGTAATTGTGATGGTGATGATGTGTATTATGGCACGGTCAACATGAGTTAGGAGCGAGTATTTATGCAGCACAAGGCTGGCGCTTACCTACCGTTTACTAATTCACAGAAAGGGATGAGAGCAATTTGTCAAGAGGATGGCACCAATTTGTCAGGGTATTTGTCTTATGGCGCGACAATTATTAATAGTGAATACGGACTGTTGGGACGGATCCTTCGGACGACTGCTGACAGCCATGTTCTCAGATAGGACGACATATGGGATGCGATGATCCAAAGACTGGACTCTAGATTGTGGTTATCGAACCTGGTTGGGGATAGATCGAGTTACTTTCCACATCAGCACGTAATTCGTACTCCTGCCAATTCATGGTTAAGTTCATAAAGTTGAGTCCAACCATCTCCGGTATTTCTTAGGGTTAGTAGCTTGCTGAAGGGAGCTCCATGATCATTAGAACATGCAAGACCCTCAGTTCCCAGAGAATCTGTCTCTGGATTAGACTTGGCAATTTTACTCGAAATCCTAAGCCCGATTCTGGTCTATATTATAGTAGTATTGTCTACACCCTTGCACCCTTGCAAAAGCCAGTATTATGCAATATCTATCCTTCTTACTTTTTAGAGGGCTACCTCTATACAATATTAAGTCCATAATCTAGCCATGGATATCAAAGCTAGTTAGTCCTCAGCGCCGAAAAGTTCTTGAATCTTTACAGTAAAGAACCGAAGCTTCTCCTTATGCAGAATATTAAAAAGCAGTAGAATTCAACATTCCTTATACATTAATATATTCAATAAACGGCTTGTAAAGTATATAATAATTATGAAAATAAGTATAACTATTATTAGCTTAGCTCCTTCACCACAGGATAAGGAGAACTGTAGTTAAATGCGGACGTCTGAAAGGGTAAGGAAACGCCCAAGAAATATATATGACTACGATAACTATACGAACAAATTTATAATACCTATTTTTCTAAGTCTCAATCGAGGATCTATAAAGCTATCTAAAGTAAGATAGTATAAGTCTAATATTTGAAAATACTCAAAAGCCCGCACCATGTATACCAGTTACAGATTTATAGCTATTTATATTATTTATGGACTTATATTAAGTCCGATACTTTTCCAAGAGTCCTACGGTCTTTTTAGTCCCGTGTATGGAGCTAAAGGTTAGTTCTAATTCCCATCTACGGCGGGAAGTGCCAGGTCCCACGGTGGGAGTCCCGTGACAGATATCAATGTCTAGTACTGACAGTGCAGCTGTTCCATCCAATCTCTCGAAGCAGAGGAAATTCGGAGAAAATAGGGACAATCAACTACAAGAGATACAGATGTCGCGAGAAGCTCTCGATATTTGGAAACCAAGCTGATTCGATACAGAATTTATTCCGTATGCGAAGGTCGATTATCTGTTTGCTCGAGTCTCAATTCACAACGAAAATCATCCTTACAGGCATATTCAAAAACGCCGTTATCTTTGGAGGACAAACTCCGCCATCATACCAAACCTAGTCATTTTAGTTCGAGCGCCTAATTCCAGATTTATTACAATGCCATCTGTTTGAGCATAAAAGATCATCATAACTACTCCTCACAAACCTGCAACGAAGAACCCTAACAGGTGGCGGGGGATATAGCCCCACGGTAGCCCACATAAATCGCCATACCTAGAACAGCACAGCTTGCGAGCACTAAAATAATAGAAATTACATAACGACACTATCCTGGCAATTGCCATCGCGGAGACGGGCCAATCGCTCGCCCGCCCTCATTGTGATTACAATCCATGGTTTACTGCTCCTCGTTAGAGCGACCATGCCTTGTCGATCAGCACAGGCCGAATCGTACATGCCGAGGCTCGGATTGGCGGAGAACACCCATTTAGTCTGGATCGTGGCTCCTATATCCCTATATCTCCGGATTTCTTTTTCTTTCGCAGTTGCTTGGATTCAAAATACGCCAATTCGACCATAGAATACACCACCATCACTGTCCTTTCTCCCATCAAAATGTCAAACCCCGCTCTCCTCAAAGCCGCCGGATATGGTTCCATTGTGTTCGCCCTGAAGCATGCGGTAAGCATGACCTGAAACTTGAATATTGTATACCGCCAATCATCTAATCATTTTTCAGTCTACCGCAAGACAATTTCAGAATCTCCGCCAGTTCCAGGACCTGCCTAATATTGCATACACGTGCAGTACCGTCGGATGGTACCAAGGCAGCGCCTATTTGATTCTAACCGGTACATCATCACTCTTCACACGGATGATTGTCCAATTTAACATCTCAATTTCTTAGGTCTTCTTAATCTCAACTGGGCACAGAACCCAGGCGCTTTGAACGAGCCCCTGAACCGGGCTATGGCTGCTCTGCTTGTGCTTATTGCTTGGTCTAGCTCGACCTGGTACCTTCGTAGGGGACAGAAGGCGAGTGGGATTCTCACAGCCGCAGCTGGTATGTTTCAGGCTTGGGCAGCTTTTCACTGATTGTCTTGTTTGGGACGTCTGGGAGTATGAGATATTCTCACAGTAGCAATGACGGATCATTGGACCGCTGCATGTTCTACTATGTATCCGTGGATTCGCTGATTCAAATCGACTTGGATTTTGCCACATTGAATCTGGCCAACAAAAGGTTATCTCTCCATCGAAGGCAATAAGCTCGCAAGCTCCACTGTAAATAAGGTTTTTCATCTATCGGAGTGACTGTCAAGCCGACCCCGACTGGTGTCTGTCTCCACTGCTGTCGGAAAATGCCAATCCTGAATTTCAAAAATTGGCACTTAGATGGGTCGACCCACTAGATCCATACTGTGTAGTTTATGGTGGTATTCGTTCGACCTGATTGTATAAACGTTGCGTTGAAGCGGTTTTAAATAATGCGAAAAACGATAGTAAGCAGGATAGTGCTATAAGACCAAGATGCCCAGGAGACTGCATATTTTTTTCTATTTCTCAATCATTTGGACTACATCAACATGACAGGGAACATTTCAATGGTAACAGGCGCCAGCGGCTTCATCGCCAGCCACGTTGTCCAACGACTACTTGAAAATGGCGACCAGGTCCACGCCACCGTTCGCAGTACCAATAATAAAAAGAAAATCGGACATCTCCTCGACATGCAAGAACGATGGCCAGACAGACTACATTTATTCGAAGCGGATTTGCTTGTCGCGGGCTCATTTGAAGCCCCAATGAAGGGTTGTTCGGTAGTATATCATATCGCCTCGCCGTTTTTCATCGAGAACAAGATCCGCGACGGCCAGAAGGAGGTTGTTGAGCCGGCTCTGAAAGGAACGCAGCACGTACTTGAGGCAGTCGAAAAATGCGAGACGGTCAATCTTGTTGTTTTGACATCGTCTGTCGCTGCTATCTTTGGCGATAATGCCGATGTGCTGGAAATGAAGAACATGACACTCTCCGCGGAGTATTTCAACACTACGAGCTCCGTCACCCACAACTCATATCCCCACTCTAAGGTGGTCGCTGAAAAAGAGGCATGGAAACTGTACGAAGCCCAGTCAGAACCCCGACGCTGGAAGCTCGTCACCATAAATCCGGGGCTTGTCCTTGGACCATCCTTATCTCCAACCTCCGAGTCCGGTAGCCTGGCTCTACTTGACCAGCTCTTACGCGGACAGCTGTTTCTGGGCGTGCCTGATTTGTGGTTCGCGATCGCTGATGTACGAGACGTCGCAAATGCGCATACTCAAGCTGCCCGAAATCCAGATTCTGACGGTCGCTATATCCTGGCCGACAAGACATCGCATAGTTTTGTTGAACTCGCTCGCATAATACGGTCATTCACGCAGTCCTTCATGATTCCGAAAAATAAACTCCCAAATACCTTAGTACGCATGTCTGGGCCAGTGCTTGGATTAAGCCAGAAGTGGCTGCGACTAAACCTTGGGATTCCATTCGACATTGACAATCGGCGGAGCGTGGATGAGTTGAATATTATGTACAGGCCTCTGGAGGAGACATTGTTAGATCATTACCGGTCTTGGAAAAGTGGCCAGGCATCCACGCATTAGCCTTTTCAATTATCTAGTATCGACAGTATAGCTGGTTGTCATAACAAACTGTTAAGGCATGAGTCCACTGGCCATTAATTTTTCGGCCATCTGTATAGGCTATTTGTATCCATCTCGGAGTTATTCCTTTGGTCAGAAGTTGGTCTGATTTCTTGGATATGTCTGTTCGATAATTATTTACTATATGCTCACTATATTCTCCCTCTATACTCATATTCCAAGGGCTACAAAGTCAACAGTCACATAACCAGAAACAATATGTCCTACATGCTAGGATAAAATACTAGAAATGGCGCAGGACAAATTATCCCATTGTCAAGGACAAGAATCCCCCGATATGTTTCCATCACGTATCGCTTCTACATACCCCTTGCCTTAAGGCAATGAACCCTCAGGGTGCATATGGAACAAGCCCCATAGCTATGCGTTGGATCTGGTCACGGAAATATCGCTTTGTTATATCAGCACCCATGTGTCAATCATCGGACTGATGTAAACTTACTGTCTCTGCACCTCCACCTAACATCCTCATTTTGAGAAGTCTTGCCAAGAAAGGAACCTGGACCTTAGAGAATATAACCCGGGCTTGTTGATCAGTGTATATATCGTCTATCATGAGTCGCGGGAAATCGGGGTTCAGAACAGCTGGACGACCGATGCCCACGAGGTCGCAGGCGCCGCTGTTCAACGCAGCCTCGATTCCTTTCCGGGTTCGAAAGCCTCCCGTTAGGAGGAGAATCAGGTCTGGAAAGTGCTTTCTGGCCTGAGTTGCGAAATCTAGAAAGAAGGCTTCGCGGGATTCGGTCATTGGGCTTTTACTGGTGATGGTTTCGTCGCGGAGGCCGCGGCCCATCATCTGATTTCCATGTTAGCTGCTGTATTGGATATTATTGGAATAAATGAAATTGTTCGTATACGTACCTTTGGGTCTTCATATGATCCGCCAGATATCTCAAGAAAATCGACACCGGCGTCTGCAAATAGACGAATTTGGGTCATTGTCTCTTCGAATTCTGACGTGTTTAGATCAGCGGAGTTGAGCTTGATCCCGACGCAAAAGGTTGCAGGGACAGCATTCCGAATCTGCCGGATGATTTCGAGAACAACACGTGCTCGCCGTTCTGCGCTGCCACCGTATTCATCTTGACGGATGTTCGTCTGCTCGAGTAAACCGGGTATTAGGAAAATCGTTATTGCCTCTAGTGCAGTTATTAAGGTTGAAGTTACTTACTCGGGGCGAGAGAAATTGCGCTATATCCCCGAATCAGTCAGGTGAGTCTAAAGTCAAGAGATGAAGGCTTACACAAAAGGTATCCATGCGCCGCGTGGATCTCAATGCCAGAAAACCCGCACCGCGCCAAAATGCAAGCACATGTGACAAACTGGGCGATCACACGATCAATATCAGAACGCGACATTGCTCTCGGGACACCGAAAACAAGATCCCTGAAAATATTCGCAGCCCAACCACTTCCTACATCAAGGGGAATTTCGCTCGGAGCGATCGTTCTTTCGAAAAGGCCTCGTTGACCGGCTTTTCTCGGCGATTGGCGGCCAGGATGGCATATTTGCGCGATTGCAGCCGTGCCGTGTTTTTGACAGACATCTGCGTATCGTCTCCATGCTTCCATTGAATTATGGTCGTTTTCTTGAAACTCGCTTGTGGCTAGATCGCTGTAGCCTCCTAGGTGACGAACATCGACCTGGATGTTTCCTTTTCATGGTGTTGAATTTTAGCCGAATTATTGGGGCATCATTGGATCGTACCTGTGAGAAGAGTGCCCCATCCGCCGTTTGACCACTTGTCGTAGACCCGAGATATCTTTGGGCCGGGTAAATGCCTTCCTTCTGCTAGTCCTTCGGCCATGGCAGCCTAGACGCAGTTATTAGATACTATGGAACTGCGGAGAGTGGTCATCTTGCCGCACCTTCACTAAGCGATTGGGCAGGACCAACCCGCATGGTAGCTTGAGGGGTTCTTTGATAGCTGCGCTCATCCTTGAAGAATTATATTTTGTCAACGTTTGTTTTGTTGTTTTCCTGTCGTATACAGGTCAACATTTGAGGAATATAGTCGCTGTTCATGTTGATTTCTTAGACCTGGGCCTTACAAATCATACGGTGAACGCATCCAACTGGGAAAGTGGAAACCTAGGATCTACTGCCGAGGCATTCGTCGGTCTCGATTACCAATACATCCGGTTGTTTTAAGTCCATCTGCTATATGGCTCCGGCATCACTGTTTTCGGTGATGAACGGCTGCAGTAGATGCTAAAATGTGCCAAGGACATGGTACACACCGAAATATAGATTCGATAAACACCACGCTCTATATAGTCAAATGATGTGAGAAAGTGGTATACCACACATTGTCAATTTTATTTCAGTCTTTCTCTCCCTATCCAAACTATCATGAGCATGTAGCAAATATGAAATTTATGCATTCATAACTTAGAAGTTCCACTCTTGAGTGCGGATCGACCCAAGCTTGTTACGGGCATCGGACCAACAATCCATCCGCCAGATTATCGAAGACGCAATAGTGGGACCTAAACTACATGATTAGCTGAACACTATTTTTCCCATGTTGCGTTTTTCTCGGATGGCAGCTTATGTTCGGTCTGTTCACTTTTAGAGTTCACGATACCTGAAATTATGACCTTAGTTATGGTTATGCAATGGCAATATATCGTCAGGAGCACACATCGTCGACCCTTATTACCTGAAGAAGAGCGTGAATTTGCAACTCCGTGTTCTCATACACGGGACCAAGAAGGTTTTATTTTAGTACGTGAATTCAGTTTGTGAAATGCAATTAATTGGCGGCCGAAAGAGTCCCTGCAAATTCTACAAAATCATGGAACGTAGTAATAAGCAGGCCCAGTAGAACTTCCTAATCATACAGCGAAACAATCTCAATCAAACACAATAACTGACTTTCCAACGCCACCTTTCCCATCGTATACCACTTGACAAGCATTCCGAACAGCGTTGATATCATTAAAACTTGCCTTGGTTCCGACAATCGTTTTCAACTTTCCGGCCTCCACCCATCCCCGAATCGAGTCCAGATCGATCGCATTCGGTTCTAAAAAGATAGATGCGTATTTGACCCCGTAACGAGATGCACGAGCTACCCGGATTCGATCCATCACGTTCAATCCAATCCGAATTGGGAACGGCACTGTTGCCTTGTCTTTCTTCTCGGGCGACCGGCGCATAACGCTCGAGTTTTGGAGCACGTCCCCAGAGGTTAATATAGAAACTGTAATGATGGCTCCTTTCGGTCGGACCAGTGACAGATACTCCATTGCACTTCCCTGGGTGTCGAAGATAAAATCGACAGATCCTGTGGGAATGACTTCCTTCGGATCGGATTTTCTGTAGTCAATGACTAAAATCGGTTGTGAGTCTTCTGTCAATATCAATCAGATTGGGGTTGATGTCTGCTTACTCTCGTCCACAACTCCCTCTCCTAGGAGCTCTTTTACCATGGGAACCTTCTGGGTGGAAACCGTGGTGATCACCTTGCCGGCTTTGAAGATGTTTTTTGCTAGCTGGCATGCGAAAACGCCAGTGCCGCCAACTGTGTGAAGATAAGCCACTGACCTGTGATAACCAAATAGGTAGACTTACGGCCAGCAGGTATGAAAACGGTTTTACCTGCGAGGTCGCCTTCGTATCCTCGTAGTGCCTGAAGGGATGTCATGGCCGCCAACGGAATTGAAGCGGCGTCTTCCATGGACAGACTCTGCGGTTTCAATGCGACAAAGTCTTCAGTCGATCGGGCAAGCTCACTCCATGACCCACGGTGGCATTCCGGTAATCTGACAAAGACCTCATCTCCGGCCTTGAACCGGGTCACTTGGGATCCAATATTGACAACAGTGCCAGCACAATCGTAGCCGATCTTGTACGGAAAGCTTTGTGAGAGTTAGATTGGGGAAGCAATTCAAGAACAGGAATTCTTACCTATCTTTGAGAACTATTTTAGTTGCTCCTGAGGCTTTCTTAACATCAATCGGGTTGATACTCGCGGCATGAACCTTGATCAAGATGTCGGTGGGGTTTTCCACGACCAGCGAGGGCACATCGCCCAGCTGATATTGGTCCGGCGTGGTATGTTCTGAAATGTAGACAGAACGCATATTGGCTGGTTTCCTGAGAATGAATGACACGAATCCAACCGTGACAAGGAATGTCTATTAAGTCAGACGAAGTTGGCGGTTAATCAGCCGAACGTGCCGAAAGCTTATTCGACTCGGAGCTTCAATCTGCCCGACGGAACTGGAGGACATGCCAAATCCCGTCTGTTTCCGGCTCCACTTGGGCTTTTGCCCGGCTGGACCCTTTTCTTAGTCATGTCGATCGCAGGGAAATCGGAGGGATCCTTGCCCGGGTTTTGGCTATGTTTTGCTCACTAATATTGTTTGATAGTCTGGCGGTTTCGATGCCCACATACGCCTTATTCCATGCAATATGCGCCTATACCTGGTTGTTCCTTGCCCCTCCTGTAGTGTCCTGAGTAGTGAGGCATCACTTGGACAGCATCCACTGGTCTGTTACGACCTTGAAGCCGGTGTCAATTTTACATTCTACGAAAATCATACAATAACAAGTAGCCAAAAGCCAGTGTGGCCGCGAGGAATGACTAAAACGACTATATTCGGTAGTTATAGTCTTGTATTGCTGACAGGTTGACCTATTTCGCATCATCAATCACAAAATAAAAAACCTACTAAATGGAATTCCCATTCTACTCTATAAATTTAGCGCCCATAACCAAAACGAGCTCCTCAATACAAACAACGTTTTTGAAAGAGTCTACACCATGTGCTCGACAGAATGTGAGGTGGCATATTGACCAAGTTTGAGCAAGTTGTGCTCTGTGTAGGCATAGGATAACGAACGCCGTTGACTGTCGAAGTGTCGTGAGGGAACTGGAGTGCAGTATCAGAGGGATTGTGTTAGTTTTCCATAGTCGATCACCATTCACGTCCTTAAACTCTTGTATATGTATGGACAGCAAGCCCCACGGCCCAATCTGGAAGTCTGACTTAATGGCTATATGTAGATGGGATACTCGATGAGTCAGGAGTGAATTGGTAATTTGTAGTTGGATGAACATGGTCGAGGACTCGATACATAAGGTCGCTTCGTGGAAACAAATATAATGGAGTACATTGCTGATTAAGATATAGATTTCACCAAGCCTCGGGCAAAACTCCAATATCGCTATTGAGAGTGCTGCCTCGTTGTCAAACTGCATAGCCTCAATGCAGGATTCTGCGGAAAAAATGAAACTCTCATTTGTGGATATAGGCTGTCACCTATCAGCTTGGCATCTAGTCGAATATTACGGACAAAGTTAATATACTCGTCTTCGAAGGTGCTTACCCGAATTGAAGCTCTGGCGACCTGGAAACACAAGATAATCGCGTTGTATATATCACCAGACCTTAGGGGTGTGGTTTCTGATTTGGCTAGCTTCTCTATTGCTATGGCTGAGAGGTTGTATTTACTTCCTTGCCCAACAGGTCTTTGTAAAGTACTATTCCATTTAAAACTCAGCGCTTGCGAGGTATCCGCTCCTTAACGAAAACAACTTCTGAGGCGGATATAGTACTTCGATATAACGCTAAACGGGGCTTGAAATTGAAAGCAAAGCTATTTCTCATGACAGGATTTCATAGTGGTTACGTCTATAAAACTTTTTGCAGACCTCTGATTGATTACTAGATAAAATTGAAGCAATGCTTGGTTTTAATTTCTTGCCATTTCGGTGCGTGCTATCATCTGTTTATACCAGCGGAATCTAGGACAGTCTCAAACTTTGCCTATATGTGCAAAAATCTCAAATACGACATAGACCAGCTTACCAGATCGTTAGAAAACTGACAATAGTCTTTTGTCGTTTACTCGATATTCTCCTGATACAAATGTCGAGTTACTTGTCATTCTGTTCAACCGTGGGAGGCAGGAGTGTGGAGGATGCACAGAAAAACCAATATCGGTTGCCTATTGGGGAAATCCCTCGGTATCATTCTTGCGACCGCTGGTGGATCAGATTTCCCCACTTGCACTTCTGGGTCAGGATCGCGCTGGACCCAAGTCATTACGCACGGAGGGTTAGTGCTAATATTCGGTAGAGAAAGCACGCTGGCTCAGTTTGGGGTCACGAGGAGCTCTGTCGACGGCTTGGCTAAAGGATGTATTCGCATTTCTGATCAAATCCTCGATACGCTAAACAAATATTACTCTAGCGAACACTCGGACAGCGGCAATTGGTTTACGCTCGATCATCATGGCTACTCGGTTCCCCTCAGATACAACTGTTACGATGCAAAAAGTGTTAGATCAGGCTACTTCTGGCGCATCTCCCAACATCCCCGGACTAGTTTACTGTTCCATTAACCGTGATGGTGATATGCTATTTCAACATGTCTCTGGTCGCAGAGGACTAGATGTAGCACAGTCGATGTCCCTAGACACTGTGTTTTGGATGGCATCTTGCACAAAGCTCATTACTAGCATCGCTTGTATGCAGATGGTCGAACAGGGCAAGCTAGACCTAGATAACGTGGAGCAACTCGAGTCCCTTGCTCCCGAGCTGAAGGCCGTCCAGGTACTCGAACGGGATTCCGATGGAGGGTTTCGTTTAGTACCGAAGGAACGAGGAATCACGCTGCGAATGCTCTTGAATCATACCTGTATGTGTTCCGTGCCTCCCTAACATCGGTCAAACATCGTTCACTTCCTCTCCATGACGAAGAATAACGGAAGCTTACTCCATTTAGCCGGCTTTGGTTACGCATTCGAGGATCTGAAACTCAACGACTGGTCTCGCCCGGTCGGCTTAGATGACTTTTCCGGACATGAAGCGGACGTGCTCCATCGACCACTTGTCAACCAGCCAGGAACTAAGTTCCAGTATGGAGTCGGTATGGATTGGGCTGGAGTGCTTGTGGAACGTGTTACAGGAATCTCTCTTGAAGAGTATTTCCAGCTATTCATTCTACGACCGATAGGCATTGAATCTATCACATTCTTCCCTTCGCCGAGGATGATTGATGATCTGGCATATATGCACCAGAGGGCAAAAGATGGCTCATTGAGCGTTACTGATCACCTCTATAGATATCCCTTGCTGGGGCGGAAGCCGGGAGAGCAGGGAAAAGGCTTCTGCATGGGCGGTGCAGGGTGCTTTGGAAAGCCGGTTGAATTTTGTCGTGAGCCTCCCCTTCCAGGATCATAGGTTAATATATTTATATTGATAACTAATCCACCAAATGTAGAGCTTATTGCAGTACTATTGAACGACGGAACACACCCTAAGACGGGGATTCAACTTCTCAAGTCAGAAACACTATCAGGTAAGACGAAGCCCATCATCTGAATCTCCAAGCAAAGATATCTATTTTGACCAAACAAAAGAAATGTTTACGGACCAAATCCCCGACAAACCACGATACTGCAACGAGTATACGCCGTCCGCAAAACCGCTTCTCGCCAACCCGTGTCCTCTGGTTCCCTGTGCAAATGATTTGACGGAGGGATGGGGATTGTCGTTCTCGCTAAGCCACCAGAAAAGCGTCACCGGCAGAGCTGCAGGGTCTGCCTCTTGGGAAGGTCTCGCAAACTTGTTCTGGTTTGCTGATCGGGAGAACGGGGTTGGCGCGATCATTGCCTCGCAGATGCTTCCTTATGGAGGTGAGTTTATGCTCGTCCAAAATAATGAGGGCAAAGTTCGCTAACGCTATGCGGATAGATCTGAAAGTTCTTGATACTATGGAAACCGTTGAGAAGATAATGTACGATGAAATCTTGCGCGATTCATAAGCCGCATTAGATCAGCGGTTGTGACGATGACAGCTAGTTAGATTCTCAGCTGCCATGGGCTTTTGCATCTCACATCTACTTAGCTTCAATCAATAGTACGCTTCACTCGTCAGTCATTAATGTCCCTGAGGTACGAACATTAATCGACTTCAATACTCAGATTAGGATCCAGTAACACTCTTATAGCCATTTCAATCAACCATAATATATGAAAACGAGGTCGGCATTGTTGAGGGATGTGAATCTGCTTGTGATCTTGGATTGAATGCCCCTCGACGACTTTTTGAGATTACTAGCAAGTTGATCAAGGCAAATTACCTAAAGTGTAGAGCATAAAGAGGTGAAAAGAAAACTATGAAACTATTCATATGCTCATTTTGGCTCTAATGGATGTTATCCAGCCGTGTTTGATGGCTGTTAGCTTTGGGGTGGGAATGCTTTTTGAAACGCGAAATTTCGATTTTTATCATAATCTTACCATCGATGCGGTAAATTCATCATTTATAGAACCTGGAAATATTTACAGCTTTCCAGCTGAACCCACCCCATTTCTCTGCGCTCCATCATAATTGATCTGGAAGCTAAAAGTGTCATCGTAGTGGATCTTCCAGTATCCATCCCAAATTGCCTTGGTAATCGGTCCCACTAACCCCCCGTTAACCGGCTTTCCATCCAGCGAAGTGATCGGCATGATTCCTCCAGCGGTAGTCGACATGAAAATCTCATCTGCGTGGTAGGCCAACTCCACAGGGACCGTCTCAACACGAACCTCAAACCCAGAAGCGCGCGCTACATCAATCACGCTCTTCCGGGTGATTCCCTGCAGCACGCCGCGGTCAGGCGTATACAAGACGCCATCCTTGACCAACACAACATTGAATCCCGAGCCTTCCGTCAAGTTGGCATCTCCGTCTGTCAGGAATGGATACGTGGCACCTCGATCGGCGGCTTCGAAGAGCCCACGCACAAGATCTCCCCATTGCAGGTTCTTCACTGTCGGGTCGATCGCACCAGGAGGAACTCGGCGCACGGTGCGAGCAATGACAGCGCCTCCGCCAACAGACTGGATCTCCGGTTCCATAACCCATACGTAAGGTTGCACGAACATGTACAGTCTGTTAACAATGTCTTTCGGATCGGTTCCTCGAACGCCCTTGAGCCCACGCGTGACGATCAATTCCACAAACGCATCGCGGATACCGCTCTTCGCGACCATCTCGACGAGAATCCGCTTCACTTCTTCGCGCGGAAGCGGTACCTTCAGGCGCAGCTTGCCACAGCTAACCTCTAGTCGGGTAAGATGGTCGTCGAGGCGGAAGAAGCGCCCGTCCCAGACAGAAGGGACATCGTATGTTAAGTCGCTGTGCATAAAGCCTTGATCGAGAAGGGGGATGCGGGCGTCGGCGAGAGGAACGTATTCGCCTTCGATCCATGCGATTCCCTTTGCATACGGGCTGGAACAGGCGTGGAGGACAGACTGCCTGGCTTTGTAGCCGGCGAAGACTCTTTGCATGGTGGCCATTTTGTGGTATAGACTGAGGGTATAGGTTGAGGAGTTGAAGAGTTAAGGAGATTAGGATTTTGGAGTCATTGGACTTGCTTCCAGGATGATAGATACATGGACTTTAAGTATAATAGGGAGATCGACATGCACGTAATGTCTTCCTGGCTTGCGCAGGACGAACCTCTTGGCGTTGAATACTTCTTGGGGTCGCGGTCGATTTAACCTCATCCGGAAATTCCAAAATAGGAAGCTGAGATTTCGTGGCAAAACAAAAGTAGGGATAGTAAGTCGAACAACGAGAGCCAGGAAATCTAAACGTGGGCTGGCATGAAGTACCTAATGTGGAAACCGGGGTTTTGATACGATTTTGCATGGACTATAGTTTGATTCTTCTCCACATTCGGCCATTGCCCAGACTTGCCTTCCTGTTGGGTCTTGAACAAGGGTGTACCCATTTTCTCTGTCGTGTTCGCCAAGTGACATATCCTCGGGTCCTAGTACTTGGTGGTCTCACTGGAAACACCGCGTGCCGTATCAGATGATTTATTCCTTGGCCTGTATCGCCATTAGGATTCAGTGTCTCTGCACATGATATAAAACCACGAGCGCAAAGTAGTGAAAGGGTTGAGCATTTGCCAGAGTCACGGCCTATTGATTGATATTCAAATCCAGATCAACAGAATGGCTGATAAGAATATTGTGGTTATAGGGTACGTTGAACATAGTCTTTGCCTGGAATGCCTTGTGTCACTACTAACCCGCTGCAGCGCCGGCGTTGCCGGTCTAACGACAGCGCTGCTTCTATCTCGTATTCCCCGATACAAAATTGTGGTAATTGCCAAGCATATGCCTGGTGACTACGACATCGAATATGCGTCACCTTGGGCTGGAGCAAATTATATGCCGTGCGTATGCCTATTTCACGCCTTGCGATATTGAATATAGGTGCCCATGACTGACGATGAACAGGGTTTCGATCCGAGGAACCCGTTCATCCGAATGGGAAAGAAAAACGTGGATTGCACTTGAGGATCTAGCGACGAACCACCCAGATGCAGGTGTTCATTTTCAAGGTAGTGTTCATCTGATCTTTATGTTCCGAGAACGCATGGCTGAATGATGTTGCGAGTAGAATGTCAGATCCATAGCCGGGCGAAGGACCAGGGCTCTGCTACTGCAAATTGGTTCGCGGAGCTTCTTTCCCCGAGCCCTTGGTTCAAGGATGTTGTGCCAGGTGTATGATACCATCGGGAAACCCTGATCATGGTTGTGACTAATTAGCTGAACAGTTCCGTACACTGCGGAATGAAGACCTCCGACCAGGTTTCGACTCCGCGACGAGCTTCACATCCGTGTGTATCAACACTGCCATATATCTCCCATGGCTAGTATCGCACTGTCTCAAGAATGGGGTACAGTTCAAGCGTGCTGTCCTAGATCATATCTTAGACGCGACCGCTCCATCAGTAATGCCTGCGAAGGTTCATCTGGTGGTGAATTGTACCGGCTTGATGGCATCAAAGCTGGGCGGAGTGGAAGACAAAACTGTTGTACCTGCACGAGGACAAATTGTAGTGGTGCGCAATGACGCGGGCAAAATGATCGATGTCTCAGGAACCGATGATGGGGATACAGAGGCATGCTACGTGATGACACGTGCTGCCGGTGGTGGAACAATCCTTGGAGGGTCGTACCAGCTGGGTGACTGGGATCCTCAGGTTGATCCCAACCTGGCCGTGAGAATTATGAAGAGGGCCGTACAAATGTGCCCTCAACTTACAGATGGGGAAGGTATCGAGAAACTCGACATTATTCGGCACGCAGTGGGCTTGCGGCCTGTTCGAGCTGGAGGAACAAGGATCGAGAAAGAGAAGATCGGGGATACCTGGGTGGTTCATAACTACGGTGCTGGTGGCGCAGGATATCAATCTTCATACGGATGTGCTCAAGATGCCGTGAAGCTGGTGAGTGATGCGCTGGGTAGACGGGCTAGATTGTAAATATCACGCATGGATCAAACAGTTTATCATACACGATACTGTAAGGTTCTTTAAATAAAGACATTTGGTCATGCTTCATTCTTCCTGCAAACCTTTGCATGTTTACAGTGCAATGTGAGTAGGCCTCTAACAGCAATTAAATAAAATCCACCGACCTATAGGTAATTTCAGGCTGAAGATGACAGACATGCCACACATCACGCCATATCATGATTTCTATTACAACAAATATATAGAGGACATTGCTCGCAAGTCTCCTTTCAATTCTGGAGACAATCTCGGTCGACCGTTCGTATGGGAAGCAGTTTATTACACCTCTCTTGCCACCATCTGTCAGTTACAGCTCCTTCTCAGACTATCGGGTTTAATGTATCACATAATTCACATAAACACCAACATTTGGGATGTACATAAGCTCCCCGGTTTCCAAAAGAAGTGGCAATGTGGAATTCCCCTATCTGCTCGAATGACACATCCACCAGGCATGGATCCACCATTCCCCGTTCCGGGTATGCAATCAAGGGAGGGGGAGATAGGAACAAGATACCGCAGCGAAACCTGCCTGATAAGTGCATGCCAGGGCTTTCAGGTGTTACTTTTACCCTTATATAGCAGGTGAGTATCGTCATGGCCCAAAATACGAGGAACAGTAATGGGTACCCGGACCAACCAAGTCTTCAGCATAGTGAAACAAAGGAAGTTTGTCTCTTTCCCCGCACTTCTCTTTCCCCGGGTATTCTATTCTAACTCTTATCATATTTCTTTTCCGATTTCCGGTAGAAGTGGCGTTCGTGATAGGCGGCTTTGCTAATTGTGCAGCCTATGAGCCACTTTCCAAATGGCTGCAAGGAGTAACTTCGTTCAGGGAGCCCTTGAATTCTAGAGTTTGCAATATGGCGCACCCATCTGCCCGAGGAAACTGACAGACGAGAATGACCGGCTCACGTTGATCCGTGGTTTTGTACTCCATCCGGGATGTCCTTGTTTTGATACGACATGTGGGGATGTATATATCTGGGTCCCTGTGACACGCCTGTCGCCTACCATCCCTACAACCTCTATCCCGCCTTGTTACGCCTTCCTTCTCAATCCAGTCTACCTATTTCCTTTTCCACCCTTTCCAGCCCCCTTGACCATTCGACTTAAGCAAGATGGGCTCGTTGGATGTAGATGCCAAAGATTCTAAATCCCTCGAACTGGGAAAACACGTTGAAAATATCGATGATACAGTTCTCCAAGCTCAAGGCCATGTGTCTGAGCTCGACAGATCTTTTTCATGGATTGGTGCTATTGGCCTGGCTTACAGGTACGTAATGACTCCGCGTCAGCCCTCCAAGAAATGGTACTAACAGGGATCTGTATGTAGTATCGTCAATAGCTGGCTTACTTATGCAAGTTCCTTTGGAATGGTGCTTACCTATGGTGGCGGACAGACAGCTGTGTTTGGGGTGATGGTGGCAGCAGCCGTCCAATGGATTGTTCTTTTGGGACTTGCTGAATTGTGTTCCGCCTTCCCATCGTCCGGTGTGAGTTTGACATGAGTTCCTGGTTCGGAGGTTTGCATGCTTATCGCTTGTTACAGGGAGAATACCATTTTACCTACATTGTTGCCCCTCAACGGACTCGGAATTTCGCCGGCTACACTGTTGGAGTTTTGAACATTGTGGCATGGTGGGTAAACACCGCCTCAGGGACTATTTTCACGGCTATATCAGCTTTCGGGATTGTCAAGTTCTGGCACCCTGACTTTGACGGGACACAATGGCAGGTTTATCTCTGCTATATCCTCGTCATTTTCTTGACCTGTTAGTTTCCCACCTACACCGACCTCATGGGTACCACCGCGTCTAACATGTTGCGATTAGTAATTCCTATATTTACTATTCCGCAAAGAAAGATCGACCGGCTTACGAAGACAGCGATGTATCTGTCTTTCATCGGATTCTTCCTTGTTACGATCATATCACTGGTCATGGGGCGCGGCCACTACCGTGCTTCTAACATCACCGAGTATCGTGGGTCCAGTGGATGGGGCCCTGGACCTGCTTGGCTGATGAGTATCGGAGTGGGAGAGTATTGCTTCGCCGGAATCAGCGCATGTACTCACATCGCTGAAGAGATGCCTCGACCAGGAAAAAAGTTGCCTCAGGTGATGTGAGTGTTTTATTTCTATTCCTTTTTCTTTTTTTTTTCTTAACTCCCGTGTCGATCATTATTCTAACTGACTACTGTGTTCACATTCAGCAACATGACTGTCGTCATTGGAATCCTGACTGTAGTACCATGGGTCGTCGTCATGATGATCGTGATTCGAGATATGGAGGCTGTTCAGAAAGCGTTTCTCCCCAGTCTGGAGGTTTTCTATCAGGCAACCGGAAATAAAGCGGTTGCAACCTTCATGCAGTCTTATCTGACACTACTTTACTACTGTAAGTATCTTCATGCCCGATCAAACGATTATGCACCTACTAAACATTTCCAGCCTGTGTTCCAAGCCAATGGATTACGTGCAGTCGAATCGCGTGGGCGTTCTCCCGAGATGTATTTGAACCCCTTCACAACCACAAACGTGAATCGGACATTAATTTAAAAAAAAAAAAAAAACAGAACGGGCTGCCCTTCTCCAACTACTGGAAGCATATTGACCCCGTTCGCAAAATTCCAGTCCGCACGACCCTTCTAGCTGCCGGGTTCTGTGCCATCTATGGTTTGTTGTACATCGCCTCGACAGCTGCTTTCAACTCCATTGTCAACACTGCGATCCTGATGCTCAATATAACATACACCGTTCCCCAGGCCATCCTTTTGACTTGTGGTCGTCATCGGCTGGCGAAGAGACCGTTCAATCTCGGCCCTGTGATGGGGTACGCTGTGAATGCTTTCTCGGTCGTTTGGTTGATCATCAGTGGAGTTATGTTTTGTTTCCCTGTGTCGTTGCCCACGACGGTGGGAAATATGAATTAGTAGGTTTTCCCCATTTCCCTGTATTGCCATGTGGTTCAGATGTTTTACTATAATGTTTAATCATTGGAAGAAACGTTGCTAATGTTAATCCAAATAGTAATGCGGTGGTCATCACGGGAATCTTTGGATTAATTATGCTAATGTGGATTGAGAGAAGGAAGAAGTTCTCAGGACCCAATATTGATTGGGAGGCTTTGAATGCGAGTAACGCTATGGAGTAATCCTGAATTGTTTTTGATGAGGGTGATCCTGTTATGCCATACCACGTGGTCAGTCATGGGCACATTCCAGCCCTACCTCGACATGATGATCTTATGAATATTGAACATGTGCTTCTACTTCGTCTCCTATAATCATTAAACGCTAAAGCTGGATTTACCATTGTCAACAGCTTGCTAGATCGTATTCACATAAGCTTTAATCATCGGGATCTACCCGAACAAGAATTGCACCTTCGCCCCATTTCCCGCAGCCCTGGTCTTCTCGTCCACCACTGCCCCCCACCATTTATTTCCTCCCCAAACATCTTCCAAGAGCGTCGGAACTGAATGAAACATGTTGTATCTGCTTCTCTCGCCCCACCACTGACAATACTCTCTAACTACTTGCTGCATTTCATCATCGCTCGTCTCGCTACCTGCCAAGAAAACAGGTAGTAGCAGTTGTTTCTGGGTTTGTGAAGTCCGTCGACAGCATCGTACGTGGTCCAGGGTTATTCGAAGCAGACGTGGGATAGCGGAAGGTCGACTGTTCGTTGTCCGGTCCCATTTGAATATGCGTTCAATATATAGTAGTAGGGCATGTCTCCACGCTTCGACGCAATGATGTCGGTCTTCCTGCGCGTGCATGGATTCTTCGGGTTCTTCGGATTCTTCCGGCGTGTTTGTATCGTTTTTCTTAGTGGATGGATCACTCGGCCCTGCTGCTGTGTCTACGCTGGCTCTGTCTGTAGAAGTAGCAGGAGCTGATGACGGAACGGAATATGAAGACGAGAAAGATGTTCCATTTTTAAGGTGCGCTTCAATTCGCATGACTGGCGCGAGGTCGAAGGTGAGCCATGTCATGCTGGATGCGATTTCACTTTGTTGTGCGAGCTGTGCTAGATGAAATATGTGGTCGACGAGCTCGCTGGGACAGCCAGTCAAATCGTAGAAAGACCATTTATCTTGTTTTTCGGCTTCTTTGAGACGCTCAAGGTAGGCTTCTGGGAACACGGTGCCTTGTCGGGATACTAGAGCTAGTGTTGCGTCCCACCTGTTTTGGTTAGGATATTAACATCTTAAATCTTTGCGTGAATGAAACACTTATCGATCACATGGACGTTGAGGCATACCAGACAACCATGGCAATCTGAGCCCTGATGCGCTGATTATTCAGAGCTGATACTCCGCCGCAACCCTCGAGGATTGAGAAGACGCGAGTCAGGTGTGTGGTCCATTGCCCAGAGGCAGAGATGGTACACTGTGGCCGTAGACAGTCTCAATTAGCATTGGAAAGATAGGCAAGTATTCTTCACGGGCGACTTACATCAAGAGTAAAAAGGACCAGGATTGGATCCAGCAATGTCAGCCCCTCTCTCGTTAGCTGACCATTCCGAAGAGTATACTCCAATAGCTTCATGGCTTGACTTCGATGCTCCCTCTCTTCCAATGACCAAGCCCCTGTGATCTGGCTCAGATGTCGACAGCAGAGGGCGAGAATAGCATGGAATAGCAGTCGTGACCCTTGAGGTAGAGGTTTGCGATAGCGAAACGGGTTCAAAGCGGTATCGGATGTCAGGGGTAGAATGCAGAATTCTGTGTCATCTAGACGATACCATCGTGTCAGAACTGACCAATCCGTATATATTGTTGCCTCTTACACAGTTCTAGTAATGCATCGTGTTGATTGCCGACTTGTGCGGTCCCTAATAGCCCTGAAGTCGGGTCCCCCACTGGTGCCCGAAATGTTGATACCACACCTTCTGTGGGTAAATTATCTGCATTCAAGAACTGTAGGCCATCTTCGAATATACCCTCCAAAATGGAACTGCCCGTAGCCTCACCCGGACGCTCCATTATTGTCATGCCGTTTAAATCCGTCGTCGAGGCCTCCGCCTGAAGCAACGATTGGAGGTAATCTTGTTGCGCCACAGACAGCTCAGGAGTTCCTGTCCCAGGAGCTAGTCCCGTGAAATCAAACAATCTCCCCGGTGTTTCCAGTGTACCGATGTCAGTAATAGGCCCTATCCCTGTCTCGTCAATTACTTCTTCCCCTGTCGACGTCTCGGTCCTTGTTGCGTTAAAGATCTGCAGATACGCATCGTTCGGCACCTCGTCTACCACCTTTCGTCGCTTTCGCTCTCTCTTTCCCCCAAGCACGAATCGGAAAGGCCTAGACTGCCTCGACCTCGTAGCTGCCGCTTGTCTTGGGTCTGTGGTACCTTCCTCCGCAATGCCAGTAGGGGGTCTGACGCATGACCCCTGTTCGCTCGAATCACCTCGGTAAGTCCGTCTGTCATCCCACGACAACGGAGTGGCAAAACCCCCGCATTTCCGGCCCCGGTTCAGGCAGGTTGCGCACTGGGGGCGCTGCCTATCGCATTGAACCCCGCTAGCGGCGCAGGTGTGACAGTCGGTGCGGGCGAATGCAAGAGAATTCGGTTTCCTTCTGGTTTGGGCAGTAGGATTCATGACTAGGGTGAGGGGGTGTGCCTTACTACCTCCGGAAATGTTCGTAGGGACGGGGCCTAAATAAGGAAGGGGATGGACACGGTTTCTTAACATGGGTATATATGTTCCTTTGTCTAAGGCAAGGCATGGGCGTTGGACAGGGTTGTTCATGGCCAAGAAAGTGGGCCGCTGGCTTATTTACCGGATTTGGTAAGTGAGATTTCTTTGCCAAGCGATCTACACCTACAATCGACCTCTTAGAGGGAATCAGATTACAGGGGACTAGCTTTCCCCTCGCTGTGGAGAGTTAGAATCCGGGGTGATATGAGATAGATCCATAGCAGCAATCTGCATCTCATAATCTCAAGCCAAGCTGTTTTCCCTCCCTACATTCCACATCCCAACCAAGAATGTCCTTCATCACGTACCAAAACCTCCCCGGTCCAGTAGGCGACTGCCTCAAACCTCTCTACGCAACAACCGCCAAAGTCCCCGTCTCGCCATCGACATCTCTTATCTATACAACCGGCCATATTGGCCTTGATCTTGTAACCGGTAATTTGGTTTCGGAGACAGCCGAGGCCGAATTTGAGGCTATTTTCAAGTGTCTTGACGCAGCGCTCAAACACGCCGGTGCTGCGCAGGGCCTGGCGCAGAGTTATCGATTCACGAGCTACCTTGTTCATGCCGAGGACGAGAAGATAATGCAAGACGTTTTTCAAAAGCTGGTGCCTGGACATACGCCGACTTGGTGCACGGTTCTTGTCAAGGAGATCAATGTCAAAGGCATGCGGGCGGAGATTGCGGCGGAGGGTGCGGTTTTTGAGTAACCTTGGGGTGGTGTATGAAGGCATACATAGAAAAGTCGGTAGTCCATGTTTATGAAAAATCACATGTAGCTATCCAGACAATTTCTAGGTAGACTGATCCCTTGCTTAAACCTTTCAATATCGCGCGACATCGATTCATTGCATAACAGATGCCCTTCTGTGGACATACTCACGAACAAGTAAGCTTTCATTCTTATGTCTATACTACCTCTACAAGCCAGATTTCTGACCGCATAGGCTATGGCCTGATCGGTCCCAAATTGAATATCTACAAAAACCCCGTCTAATGTGGAATATAACATAAACTCACATTTAAAGTCGCTATTTCGTTTCAAATTCCTGTCATGGCTAAGTCCGATGAATATACGATACATAGTCTAGGATTAGTTGTAAAGTCCACCATTGGCAGACAGACAAGATCCGGTAGTCCACCTCGCGTCATCACTGCATAGGAATGCCACCAGAGGCGCGATATCGTCAACTTCTCCCACCCGAGCAGCAGCAGGGGTGGACTCAATCAAGGGCTGCATGTCCTTCAGGAACTGTTCATCGCTCTGGAACCATTGATCTGTAGCCTGTAATTAGCTTTTTTATTCGCCGATAACACAACAACCGGATTGGATAGAAGTAAACATACCGGTCGCAATCGGTCCTGGGTTCACGCAGTTCACCGTAATTCCATGGGACTGACCCAATTCCTTCGCCCATACGCGCACCAGCGCCTCGTTGGCCGCCTTGGTGGCCGCGTAGACAGTCTGACCCGCGACGCCGAGACGGGCACCGGCAGATGAAATGAAGACAATGCGTCCGCCTTTCGCGATGTGTGGAATAACAGCTTTGGTCAGGAAGATCGGGCCCTTGACGTTGCAGTCGAAGTGGGTGTCGTAGAACTCGGGTGTTGTGTCAAGGAGATTGGCTTCGAGGCCTTGAGCGGCGCTGTTGTATGCATTAATCTCTATCCATACGAGCCACACCAGCGCCATAATCAAAGATACTCACTTGTGGACCAAAATCTCAATCTTTCCCGTCGTGCTGATCGCCAAAGCAGCGTCAACTAGGGGCTGGATACCCTCCGGTTTGCTGACATCTGCACGGCAGAGAATCGCTCTCGTGCCAATCTCATTGTTGATTTTATCGACCACGTCTTGAGCGCGCTGCGCGCTGCTTTCTGAGACGTAGTTGACGACGACATTGGCACCTCGCTTTGCTAGAAGGATCGCAAGGCCGGCTCCGAGTCCTCTTTGTACAAGGGTCAGCTATCACGCCATGCTATTGGACGAGGAAAAGTTTATAGACGTACTTGGAGGAACCAGTGACAAGGGCAGACTTGCCCTTGAGAGAAATACCCGAGAAATCCTGAGACATAATGTTGGAATTATAATTGGAATTGAATCTTTGGAAGAAGATAGTTATGGATATGAGATGTGATTGCAAGGTGCACACAACTGTGCGAAGAGGGACTTATTTGACTTCTTGTTATCACTGAAAAACATCAGACCCCGCATTATGTCATTGGTTGCGATAGGTACAGTTTCTGCTATTCTCACCAGGAACCATGAGGAACCAGAATTGCTCGCCAAGGGAGTTGGAATTATCTCCTAATGGGGAAACCGAGAAAGTGGCGCTAAGAAACAAGCTAACAAAGAAATGATCCACCAAGTGGGACTCTTCTCAGGCGCCCGAGCTGAGGGAATTCTCAGAGTCAATTTTCTTGGCTTCTCTGTTGTTGTGCGCGTTCAAGGCTTTTTGTTACACAGATTGCTGTTGAGTGTTCTAAGCTTCCTAGGTCACCCTATCCAGGAAAGAAACATACGAAGTTGAGGGTTCGTCAGCTGGGCTTGTCGCATTACACTTCTAATAAACCTAACACAGGGATCTTCCTGTCCGATTTGCCAATTTGTTTCAATTCGGAAATTAGAGATGTGAAGTACATGTTCCTAGCCACTCCTTTGAAATCATCGCCAGTCCATTCCTCAACCATGGCAAGTCTAACGTTGCCAGTGCATCGAATCCATGATCTCCGTCCTCCGTATGGAGAATTATCTGGGTGCCTGGCATGTTCCGTTGTACGAACTGCGCAAAGTTCTTCGATCCTTCCACCGGCACTGCAGAGTCTTGTTCCCCGTGGACAAGAAACATCGGCGGTAGTCGAAAGCCAGGATCCCTTTTAAGTTCGTCCTCAATTCTTAACATGGGAAACAGGTATCTTCTTGTTCCAAATACCTCTAGAAATCTTCCATTTTGGATGATCGAGAATGCCAGCTCTAGACGATTTGGTGGATTTGCCGCTGTGATGCAGGAGACTCGGTTCTGCCTCGTCGCAGCGATCATGGCTAGATGATTGTCGATAATTGATTCTGCAATATTTGGGACTCCAACAATGGGTTTTGAAAACGCTTTGGTGTAGAATGTCGATTTCAGATCAAGCATTGGATACGCAGCGATCACTGCACGGATCTGGGATGGATATGAGATCGCCAGTTGTGTGGCGAGATATCCTCCTTGAACGGTCTCAGGTCAGCGCAATTCGTATCATCATGGTTGATACGGTTGCTTACCTGCACTCTCTCCGACTAGTAGGATAGAATCGAGGTTCAAGGCGAGTGCCTGGTACCCAGCGCTCTGCATCATTCGGTCGACTGAGCCGTCGCGAATCCAGCTCCATAGGTCGTGAATATCCTCCAGTATCTGATTTCCTGACACTTCTGGGAGTAGTCTATAATTTGGAGAGATGATAATCGCATCATTTTGAATCGCATAGTCGAGGATCCAGGTGTTGAACCAGGGAGCATACAAACTTGACCCCGTTACCTGGTACAGAGTTATAGCCTCTCAACAAGATAACTTCACTCCGGCGTGATGACTTACCAGGAATCCTCCATGAATTCGGATGATCACAGGCCGCTGACCTGACGCATTGCCATCGCGAGATTTTCGCGGAATCAGAATATCCGTCGCGATTTGGCACAGACCATCCGGTGTTTTCTTATAGGGAGTATTGATTATATGGAACTTAGTATATTTTTCTTTGTCGTTCAAGGAGTCCAGTGCATTTAGCAGGTCGAAGAATGGAGGGCTTAGCATGTTTGAGATCTGGTATTACAGTCGATTAGATGTCGGTGCTTCGGCCACGGTCATGTCAAAATATTGTTTCCAGGTTTTGTCCGGCGTGCTTCCACATACGTACTGTTCAGTGGTTCTTTGAATCCGCTCCTCTATTTGCTATATCTGGTCAATCTTCTCTCTGCCGAGGCCGTCAAAGACAGAAAGAATCAGCAGAACTATTGGTGGACCAGCTCAGTAGTGCTAGTATCAAAGGGATCATAATCCATAACTTCTCGATTACCTCCGCGGGAAGAGAAATGGAAGCTTACCCACTTTTCTCGTTTTTCCCAAATGCGGAAGGCGGGTTTAGTGGATGTAGCTATTGGACGATGTTATCCGATTTTCATTGTCTGAGATCCACCGCGTCCCATGGAAAGCGCTTACTCTGTAGGGAGTGATAGCCGATGGCTACCGTCCAGACTCTACGGAGTACTCTAGTCTACTCTCAGCGGCACCATATGATTTCCAAGCTTTTGGTCATTTTCTTGGCGCGGAGGTCTCAAACATTGTCACCCCTATATAATCATGGACTGTTCTGTATAGGGTTCAATCGGACATGACAACCTAGTGGGTCCAGAATCTAATTCAGTTCACGATCTTGTTTTGCTACCCAGTTCTCACTTTAAACCAATTAATATTCACCATGAAAACAACCAGCGACGGTTACACCTGGCGAAAAGAGACCAGCATCAAGAAAGGCGACCTACACTGCCGAGGTGTCGTTGAGCCGCGAGAGAAGTACACCGCGCCAGCAGGTCATACCTTCGATGCCATTGTTATTGGAGCTGGATACAGTGGCTTGAGGGCCGCACGAGACTTGATGGACTATGGTTAGTGAACAAAACTTGCTTCGAGAGTATGTAGTCGTAGCTGACATAGCAGGCCTCTCTGTTCTCATGTTAGAAGCTCGGGATCGCGTCGGTGGACGAACCTATACTGTGGAATCAGATGGTAGGAACATACCGCACTCCTTCTCTTGGATGGTTTATCCTTCAATTTTGTTTCTTCGGCTGACTCTCGTCAGGCTGTCTGTATGAAATGGGTGGAACATGGGTGTCCCACCATATGGGATACCTGTTCCAAGAAATGACGCGCTACAAACTCGATCGCGACCTCATTCTAACTCATCATCGAGAATACGAGAATGATTACTATACGATTGATGTTCCTGGTTTGTTTCCTTTCGAGAACGTTCATTTCCGTCTCATTAAAGCTTAACATGTATTCAGGAGCTACTCCTCGAAAGCTCACACACGAGGAAGCCGGCGAGATCACCGCTCGAGCATGGGACGTATTCGTCAACATCGACGGACAACACTGTCGAACCATCTGTCCTCTACCGCATGCCCAGCTTGATAACATCATGGTGGATCGAAAGGAAGTGGAGCGCTACGACAAGATCTCTTGCCGGGACAGATTCGAGGAGATCAAGCATCTTTTAACGGCAGAAGAGGCTGGGATCCTAAATGGATTAATACTCCATATCACTGGCGGAACCATGGAGAACTCCAGTCTATGGGACATGATCCGCTCTCATGCGCTCATGACACATTCCTCAGTCAATTTCGGGCCAATCTGGACCACATTCAAGCTTCGACAGGGCCAGTCAGCACTCGCTAAAACGATGTTCGAAGATAGTGTGGACAACGGGCTACAGTACTTTTTCCAGACTCCCGTCAAATCTATTATCGATCATGCCGGTTCGCATGTCCGTGTTGTGTCGCATTCCGGTAGAGACTTCCGCGCCCGTCGAATAGTCAACACTATCCCTTTGAATGTGCTTCACTCGATTCAGTTTGATCCACCCCTCTCTCCGACCCGACAGGAGGCGATCTATGTCGGACACGTTAACTTCATGACGAAGATCCACGCGGACGTGAAGGAAAAGGGCCTCACATCTTGGAACGGGATGAAGCTCTCTAACCTGCTCATGTTTGGCTACGGGGATGGAGTAACCCCTAACGGCGACGCACATATTGTGGGCTTTGGCAAGGATGAACGAGACACCTTCATCCCAGAAAGAGACCCTGAGAAAGCCGTTGACGCTTTCCAACAGCTTCACCCAATGGAAGTTAAGAGAATGGTAATTTTTCCCTTCACAATGATATAGCTGCGCGGTTGACTGACTCCTCACAGATATTCCATAACTGGAACACAGACCCTTGGTCACAAGGGGGACCTGCTTGGTGGCAACCCCAGTTCATGTCCAAGTACCAGGACGAACTGCAGAAGCCATATGGTCGTATTTTCTTTGCATCTGCAGACTGGGCTCATGGCTGGCGAGCTGCTATTGACGGTGCCTTGGAACAAGGATCTCATGCGGCGTTACAGATCAAGAATGAGCTAAAGAGCGCTCGGGGACGCACTGTCAAGGCAAGATTCTAGATTTGGATCTTATGGTGGCCATCGTGTCATTCAGCCGTTGCCTTCATTTATTCGGTTTTCTAGTTTTTTTCATTCTAAGCGACTATTTTACAAAACCCCCTATTCCTTCCCATGTCTCATACCTTACCCTTGTTTCAACACGTTAGACATAATCCTGTGCATAAAGCTTTTCGCGTCGCGTCTCGCTCCCTCTAGGAGCGAATTATTCCACACTAGCTAGCCGAAGTAAAACAAACACATAATTGGAATATCCATAACTGTGTTGCGATCCGTCCAGGAACGGGTCTGTTGAAATTCCCGTGATTGGCAAGTGGGACTGTCCGGGGAAATGTCGGATAATCTTGCAAAGTGTGTCATCGCCTTATTCATGCCTAGTAAACATTCATTGTATACCATAGCAGGAAGGCTGTTTCTAGATTAAGCATTTGTGACGGGGCCAATCATGCGGTGAATGTATTGTAGGGGGTAGGTTCTTAGGGCTCAAAATGTCCCGGTATATCATGTCCCAACAACAGGTGTAGACAATCTGTCTTCGTTCATATATTCTTGTGTCTCCCGCTCGTACTTCTTCCCATTGACTTATGAAAATTGGCTATTTACTCAGTGATTAATTGCATATCAAAATGGCCGCCACCGAAAAACGACCCGAAATCATCCAACTGTCCCGCGGCCTGAGCGGTGCGCCATTCTGCGAACAATATGACTGCATGATTTCCGGCATGATGTAGGTTTTTCCAGCTTGTGATCTCTGAACATTTACGCTTACACCGCATGATCAATGTGCAGGTACAACCCCAACACACCCAAGCTACTCGAGGCCCGCCACCATTGCCGCGGCCTAACAGCCGACTACAACGACCTCGACACGAAGACCATCTCATACGACCAGGTCTTCGACAAGCGCCTCGAACTGCTCCGCAAGCTCGCGGGCAAGGTCGGAGACGGAACCTTTATCGAACCTCCTTTCAGACCCGATTACGGATGTAACATCATCCTTGGCAGCAACTGCTATATTAACTGGGGGTTAGTCTTGCCCATATAAACCCGTCCTACAGAGTCCTCTCCGTCCTCCCAATTAAGCAATACTGACACACACCTCAAAGCCTTACGATTCTCGACACCAGCCTCGTCGTCATCGGCGACCGCGTGCAAATTGGCACAAACGTGGGGATCTTCACCGCGGGCCACGACACCAGTGTTCTCTCGCGTCTGAAGTTCGTGGAATTCGGCCACCCGGTCTTCATTGAAGACGATTGCTGGATCGGTGGTAATGTAGTGATTCTCCCTGGCGTGCGGATCGGTAAGGGATCAACAATCGGAGCTGGCTCGATTGTGACGAAGGATATTCCGCCGTATTCGGTGGCGATTGGTACCCCTTGCCGGGTGAGGAAGACGATTCCATCGGTGGAAGAGGAGGAGCAGGATCCGAATAACCCGTACCGCGCGCTGGTTCGGGAAGATAGGTAATTTGAATCTTATCTTTGTGTTTATTTGGGGAATAGCTTGTTTGAGACTGGTTTAGTGTTCGTGGTGCGCAGCGGTTCGAGGATGTCAATAGTGCTTTGTATGGCAAGGGCTCCAAGTGTCCGAGATACATCGAAGATTTGAGGATTCTAGTTCGACAAATATAAATCGTGTATCAGTTTGCATACATAGGTATAATGATCAAAACGAAATAACAAGGAGCTAGCTTTTTCAGTCTGCGAGATGATTTTTAAGCATAAGAAAAGAAATGCAGTCTGGTTGATCATAACAATAGGTGCACGGACCCACGGCATATCCATTTCGGTAAGCCGGCGCAAAGTCGCGTGCAACGCGTTCTAAAGACAACAACCTGAAAACAACAACATCCTAGGAAGGATCATCGCGAAAGATCAGGGGGGGAATGGCACAAGGAAATATATAGGGGTTACCGAGAAAAGCATGGAGAATTCAAAGAGCAATTCGCAGACTGGTATTATCGAGTGATACTTCTATTAGGACCCAAGGGTCCGGAGTCCGTCTATCGCGCTTTGGGAACTATTCTGTGTAGAATCATGGAATCTTTGTAGTTGCTAATGAATATGCTTCTATCGTACTTGAGACCTTCTGATTCTATAATATAATTTTGTTCAGCCTGGCTTATATCCTCCGTCTTGTCAAGGTCATTTGTGTTTTGTGATATGTGGGTCGGGAGCGGTTATATATAGATGAAGATACTGTTCCGCATGAAAAGCGGGATAGAATAGGATGTTAGAATGAAGCAAATTAAGTCTGCGCCACATTAGTCGTATGCTTACACTTCAGCAAATAGAACGAGCCTCGCTAAACGAGAAAGAGATTAAACCGGTCACATTTTTATGTAGTATGTCAACGCAGGTCATCGTTCATTAAGCAGCAGATTAGTGGCCACATCACAGCTATGCGAATGACCAACTACAGTCCAGAAGACCTAGAGCTCTTGATATCTAGATAAAATCATGCGATTTTGTAAAAATAGAAGTAGAGTGCGAGTCGAACATTCTGGTTCGAGGTAGGCAGGTGTAGTAGAGGAAAGCGCAGGTTCCATGCCGAAAACATATCCTGCATTGGCCTAATGAGATGAAGCTAGTGAGTGAATTTAAGAAGACCGAAAAGTGTAATCGATTTTGTCGGTCAAGATCAATCGTTGAACAAACAATCAAGAATTTGGTTCGTGTGGACAATCCAGAGATGAAAAAAAAACCAATGACCAGACTGGGGCTCGATCCCAGGACCTTATCGGTGTTAACGATACGTGATAAACCAACTACACCATCCGGCCAATTGATGTTCCGACTGACAAAGTCTGGTTATGAGTACTTGCTGAACGTGTCCGAACACAAATCTTGTACGCGGCAGGTTCAGGAACCGGAGCAGTACGCTTTGAGTCGCCTCAAGCTCTCCGTGTTGAGCTCCGAGTACCTCTGATAAATACAACGACTTGGGGGACCAAGCAATCTTTCACCGGAAGGAAGGAATTCCGGCAATCCGAGATGTTATTAATGTTTGGTTGAACTCATCAGGAAGGATTTATGCCAAGCCTTTCGACCGATGAGTCAGCGGACGAGAAGTTGATGTTTCCTTCAATAGAAAGGATTGGCGGGTTATATCCGGACTACGAGAATTAATGGGTCTCAAATCTCAATTTCGGCCCCGGAATCTTGATGAGTCCCGAACAATGTGAAAATCTAGAGCATGACAGCCGTGGTTCCTGCCATATAGCTGAGGTGGCAGCTAACTAAGCGGAGCATGGGTCAAGGAAATGGACGTAACATCGCCGATGGCCGAGAGAGCGTCCCACAAAAGGAGAACACTCTGCGGACTGAAGTTTAGTAGAGACTGTGGATAAAATGCTCAGAATGGCCCAGTTGCAGAAAGTACCCATGAGTCCCCGATTACTCTGAGGCAAGCACCATACTCTGAACTCACAATAGACAGAATGTCGGGAGATCGGGATGAAGACAACCTCCTCAAAGACGCAACCGATAGATCTGTTATCTCCTACGAACCTACAATTCGCCGTGCGTCCACCATTAAGATAGACGCAGATGAAATCGCAAATCTGAAGAGGATCGCATCCCAGCGCTCCCAGAAGTCCAAGCGTCGCTCCAGTGCATACTCCCGCATTGTCTCCACTGCAGGACATGGGGACTCGACTGGGTTCATCAGCGATAATGACCCTGCAATTAACCCACAGGCACCGGAGTTTGAGTTGGAGAAATGGCTGAAATGGATTATAAAAGGCGCCCAAGACAACGGAATGAGCAGTTCGCATGCTGGTATTGTGTTCAAGAATCTGAACGTGTCTGGGTCCGGGGCTGCCTTGCAGTTACAAGAAACGGTGACCTCCATGTTCAGCATACCGACACAGGTTGGGGAGATCCTTCGACAGAGGAGATCGCCACCGAAGCTGATTTTAAAGGATTTTAACGGACTGCTGGAAAGTGGACAGCTGTTGCTTGTCCTGGGCCGTCCTGGGGCTGGGTGCAGTACGTTTCTCAAATCTTTGTGTGGAGAGGTGTATGGCCTGGATGTGGACAAAAAGAGCGTCCTGCATTACAATGGTAGCTGTCCCAAGTCAGATTACAGCCCATATAAACATCGAAACATACTGACTGTGATACTCAGGAGTCCCTCAATCCCGAATGACGAAGGAATTCAAAGGAGAAGTAGTGTACAACCAAGAAGTATGTGTACACCTAAAATCCTCTATGGAAGCTTAAACTAAATCTTTGCTATCTCCTGACAGATCGATAAACATTTCCCTCACCTGACGGTCGGACAAACGCTCGAATTCGCAGCAGCTGCACGGATGCCATCCCAGAGACTGCAAGGAGCGAGTCGTGAAGAGTCTGCAAAGTACATGACGCAAGTTATCATGGCAGTCCTCGGATTAAGCCATACGTATAACACCAAAGTTGGGAGTGACTTCGTTCGAGGAGTGTCCGGGGGAGAGCGAAAGCGTGTTAGTATTGCGGAAATGGCTCTTGCAAATGCACCTCTAGCTTCCTGGGATAATTCCACTCGAGGCTTGGATTCCGCCACGGCTCTGAAATTTGTCGAGTCCCTTCGACTATTCGCAGACCTAGCAGACTCTGCTCATGCTGTTGCTGTATATCAAGCCAGTCAAGCAATCTATGATACATTCGATAAGGTTACCGTTTTGTACGAGGGTCGGCAGATCTTCTTCGGATCTGCAGCCAGAGCAAAGTCTTTCTTCGAAGAGCAGGGTTGGGAATGTCCTGCACGACAAACCACGGGAGACTTTTTGACATCCGTCACCAACCCACAGGAGCGGCAGGCACGACAAGGGATGGAGACCAAGGTACCGCGAACACCACAAGAATTTGAGAGCTACTGGCTTCAGTCTCGAGAGTATCATCAGCTTCAAGATGAGATCGCGCAATATGAACGCTCTCATCCGGGCCTCGATGATGAGGCCGCTGGAGCTCAGTTTCACGAGCGGAAACGTCAAGCCCAGGCTCAGCATACACGACCATGTTCTCCATATTTAATCAGCGTGCCCATGCAGATCAAGCTGACTACCAAAAGGGCATATCAACGGTTGTGGAATGATAAAACGTCCACCATTTCCACGATTATCAGCAATATAATCTTGGCTCTGATCGTGGGTTCGGTATTCTACGGATCTCCGGACACAACTGCTGGCTTCACCTCCAAAGGGGCTATGCTCTTCTATGCCGTCCTTCTGAATGCCCTAACGGCCATGTCAGAGATCAACACTCTGTATTCACAGCGTCCCATCATTGAGAAACATGCCTCCTATGCCTTCTATCACCCTGCTGCCGAGGCTGTCGCTGGAGTTGTCAGTGATATCCCTGTAAAATTCGCCCTCGCTGTTGCCTTCAACACAACGATGTATTTCATGTCAAACCTACGACGCGAGGCATCTCAGTTTTTTATTTACTTTCTGCACACCTTCGTTGTCATGTTTGTTATGAGCGCTGTCTTTCGCACTATAGGAGCAGCCACCAAAACCATAGCCCAAGCAATGGGTATCGCAGGAGTGATGATTTTAGCCTTAATCGTCTATACAGGCTATGTCTTACCAGTACCTTCTATGCACCCGTGGTTTGAGTGGATTCACTGGATCAACCCTGTTTACTACGCATTTGAGGTCTTGGTTGCGAATGAATTTCACGGCCGTGACTTCCCCTGTGCCCAGCTCGTGCCGCCAAACGCTAACCAGTCTGGCCAATCTTTCACTTGTTCATCGTCGGGGTCTGAAGCCGGCTCGCTCACAGTTAGTGGGGACAGTTATATCCTGGCTAATTATAGTTATAGCTATAGCCACGTGTGGCGCAATTTTGGAATTCTGATTGTGTTCCTCGTTGCGTTCATGGCAATTTTCTTCGTGGCATCTGAGCTGAATTCCTCTACTGCGAGCACGGCAGAAGCGCTCGTTTTTCGCCGCGGTCACGAGCCTGCCGCCCTGCGAGAGAGGTCTGGAAAAAATGGAAATGACGAGGAGGCCTCAATAGAGCTGGAGTCAGTCAATTCTACTGCGAATGAACCGGATACACGGGTCACTATCCCTCCGCAGACGGACATATTCACCTGGCGTGATGTATGCTATGACATTGAAATCAAAGGCGAGCCACGACGACTACTTGATCACGTCTCTGGGTGGGTGAAGCCAGGCACCTTAACGGCTCTCATGGGAGTTAGTGGTGCTGGAAAAACTACGCTGTTGGACGTGCTGGCTCAACGGACCTCTATGGGTGTCATCACAGGTGATATGCTTGTGAACGGACGGGTTCCGGACGCTAGCTTCCAAAGGAAGACCGGATATGTCCAGCAGCAAGACTTGCATTTGGATACTGCAACAGTACGGGAGTCTCTCCGGTTCAGCGCCCTACTGCGACAGCCAGCATCCGTATCCACCAAGGAGAAATACGATTACGTCGAGGAGGTGATCGCTATGTTGAATATGGAGGAGTTTGCGGAGGCAGTCGTCGGCATTCCCGGTCAGGGGTTGAATGTTGAGCAGCGGAAGCTGTTGACAATTGGTGTTGAGCTGGCTGCGAAGCCAAAGTTACTTATGTTTTTGGATGAGCCCACAAGGTGAGTGGCTTACTAGATTCCAAAACATGGTTAAAAAGAATACTCTGGACAGAACTGACATCTTTCAGTGGCCTTGACTCGCAGAGCTCATGGGCTATATGCTTCTTCCTCCGCAAGCTTGCACACAGCGGACAGGCGGTCCTTTGCACTATTCACCAACCCAGTGCCATGTTGTTTCAACAATTCGATCAGTTGCTGTTCCTGGCCAAAGGAGGAAAGACCGTGTATTTTGGACCGATCGGACCTCAGTCTCGTACACTACTCGATTACTTCCAGTCAAACGGCGCCCGGAACTGTGGAGATGATGAGAACCCAGCAGAATACATGATTGAAGTGGTCAATCAAGGTGCTAATTGCCAAGGTCAAAGCTGGTTCGATGTTTGGAATCAGAGCAGCGAGAGCCGGGGCATCCAAACGGAGATAGATCGGATCCACACAGAGCAGGCGGCGAAACCACAGGAGAGCACAGATGACCCTATCACACAGTCTGAATTCGCAACGCCGTTGTGGATGCAGCTCCATGTTGTAACCGGCCGGACATTCCAGCAGTACTGGCGAATGCCTGAGTACATCATTTCTAAATGGGGCTTGGCTATTATGGCTGGACTGTTCATTGGATTTTCATTCTACGACGCCAAGCAGTCATTGCAGGGCATGCAGATTTTGATCTTCTCCTTATTCATGATTTGTTCGATCTTTGCGTCTGTCGTTCAACAGGTTGGTCCTACTTAACCTTTGTCTATATCCTTCCAGTTGCACTCTAACACATGGATGTCTAGGTGATGCCCATATTTGTAACCCAGCGTGCTCTCTACGAGGTGCGCGAACGACCAAGCAAAGCGTATTCCTGGAAAGCGTTCCTAATCGCCAACATCATCGTCGAGATCCCATATCAAATCCTGAGTGGTATCCTCACTTTTGCTTGCTACTATTACGCCGTCGTAGGAGACGGCCAGACATCTGACCGACAAGTCTTGGTCCTCCTGTTCTGCATCCAATATTACATCTATGCCAGTACATTCGCGCACATGATCATCGCTGCCATTGAGGATGCCGTTACGGGCAGTGCAATTGTCGTTTTGCTCTTTTCCATGTCCTTGACATTCTGTGGTGTCATGCAACCGCCGTCGGCACTTCCCGGGTTCTGGATATTCATGTACCGTGTCTCACCGTTTACTTACTGGATAGGCGGGATGGCTGGGACACAACTGCATGGAAGAAAGGTGGTATGCTCCACAGAGGAGCTCGCCATATTCGATCCACCTTCTGGTCAAACATGTCAGCAGTATTTGGGTGGTATGCTCGAAGCTGCTGGAGGTCAGCTGATGAATCAGGATGCGACCAAGGAGTGCAGTTATTGTTCGTTGAGTGTTGCGGATGAGTACATGGCCACTGTGGGGATCTACTGGACTGATAGATGGCGCAACTTTGGGTTGCTTTGGGTGTTTGTTGTGTTTAATATTTTTATGGCTACGGTTCTGTACTACTTATTTCGGATCCGTCGATTGAGTCCGGGCATGCTGATGAAGAGGGTTGCAAAGAAATGAGGCAGAAGGTAATCTCTCGTCATTGAAGCTCCACGCTTGTCGGCCTTCGCTTTTGTTTCGCTTGTTCGCTGTGACTTTGTCTATTTTTCTACTGAGGGATTTTGTTTTCACGCTTAATTTTACATAGCAAATTTAGAGATAGATATTCTCCTGCTGCTTCATTTAGGAACCACAGAGTAATCTTCCTGTTTGTGACTGGAAGACCCCTAGAACTATTACTGAACACTGAAACAGTAACCCTCTCCGGTTTGTTTGACAGTCTCCATTAGAATTGTAGAGTATAATGGAGAGTACCCTAGCTCTCTAGTTCGAGCTTTGTCTTTAGATATAACTATGAAGCTATATCGGCAATGGCCTGCTGCGTTCTATATGGCCTTTTTACCCAGCAGTAACCCTCTTGCCATATTCCACAAACAACGGTGTCCTCGACACGTCCTGATTATCGGACACCCTTACTGGTCCGAACTGCTGTGGTATTTAAGAGTAGCCCACCATCCAAATGCCGCCCCCTCTCTCGCCCCAACAAGTCTTCAGAGATCACAGATACGTTAGCTTCGTCAGACTAGCTATCCTATCCGGCAACGACAATGGAAACCATTATTCCATATTCCTCGTCCACCCAGGAAACCGATCCTCAACACGGTGCCACGTAGCGTCCATGATAGGACGCCATCCGGCAGTCCTGGAGTGGACCGACAACCCTTACATATTAGCCCGCTCGGCAATCCTCTACTGGGATCTGCCAGTGCGATGCTCGTTTACTGTCTCCGACGTAGCGCATATGGTCTATGATAATGGCAGACATCGATATCGGATGGATAGGGCGAGAGGGTGTCGCTGGTGGGCTTATGTTATCCTTTGTGATATGGCTCATAGGGGATGGATTCGGCGTCATGATCCGGGTGATATGTATCGGTATTTTGTTGAGTTTTATAATAGGAATGGGAGGAGGATGCACTCGCTCCCTATGGTGAGGGGCCAGTTCTATTGAGTGAGGGGGTGCTTGAACGTTTTGCATTGCTTCAGGGATATTTGGTGATCTCCTTGGGATTAAGTTCGTGAATTTCATAACAGCCTTTTCTAAATTACGTTACCTCGGTTTTTATGTACTATGGTGTCCCATTTTCCAATCGCGTTGAAGAAGGATTCCTGCCACCATGAGATGTCATTGACGACATATCGGAAATCTTTTGGATTTGGTTCGGATCAACACACATACTGAACAACAGCTGAATTTTGCGTCCAATATGTATGAACACGTCGACCTGGACATCTATATCTAAAGCCTGAGTCCTGGCCTGCATTACTAGGATTCCTATAAATGGGTGCAAATCTATGTGACTTGTATCATTTTTTGTTCCAACAAAGCCGACATTTGAGACTATTTCTTTAGCTACTTATGGCAGAAAATGAGTGTTGGACGCAAACCTCCACCTTTGCATGTAGTTGTCAGATGACGAACTTGCCCAGAGTAGATATTTTACACGCAAAACTCTCTCCTACGAACAGCCCTCATCTACCCTGAGTGAAATCGGATTATTTTCCAGGATATTGGTTCCAGTGGTACCCTTTGCTATACTAGCTCTCGCAGCAAGGACTCTGCGGAATGTTCACCATCTAATATAGACATAGCGACCTCTATGTTCCTATTTTCTATGCATATTTAGAATTGCCCACTCTTCACTCATCAGTTGTTTTTTAATTACTTTTCATTCGACTGAGCTTTCGTGTGAGTGGCCATGGATGTTGTCTCCACATGTATTCCGCCAGCGAACTGAGGTAGCGATGATATACGGCGTCAGCTACCCATAACTCAACCCATTAGACCACAACAAGATCGCAATCTATTGGCACAATCTATTTTTCTAGGACCACGGGAATATGGTGAATGTTACGATTGATTAGATGTTCAAAAAAGCTTACATTTTCAACTCGAGGGAGTTAAGCTCTATTCCACGGCGGGAAATAATTAAATTTGCTTTGATTTTGATCTCATTCTTTACAAGAAAGTACATCAAACAAACATAAGACCAACAACTGGAAAAGGGAACTTAGAGCGTTATACGTCAGTACTCCGGATTCACCTGACCATTAGACACGTGGCGTTAGGAAGCCCTAACTATACTTCGTCCTGCGATGAAGGTGGAATGCCTCCACATTCATCCACATTGCCTTTTGGTTGACAGGTACTTTTCGCTGGGGAAGCAACCGTACCTACGTTTCTTGTGACATCAGTCTCATTTATGTTGGTATTCTGCTGTCCAGTCCCAGCCTGGACGCACTCCTGGTCAACCATCTGCTTCTTTATGCGAAATGGGCCCGGAACTGGCAGATCCAAGATATCCAGAACTCTGTCAATTGCTGTGGGCATGTTAATGCCAGTATCTGCAACTATAGATACAATGTGATAAGACCCAAGTTTGGTTGCGGTCACCGGTCGAGCAGATAGCATAGACATCCTTGCGAACCCCAATCCCCATTCTCGAATAACATATTTTCCAATAGTAGAAAAACAAGAACCAAACTTGTTCTGACGGAGGGAAATCTGAATGTCCGCTGGGGCAACGCGAATATCACAAGCGAAAGCGAGGCCAATACCCTCTGCGCAGACGTGTCCGTTCAAACATGCCAAGGTCAGTTGAGGAGCCTCGTCAATTGCTTTGAGCAGATCAGTCAGTAGTCGGTATTGCGCCTCTCTAGCTGACTTGTCCATCCATTTATGCAAGCTCACTCCCATGCAAAAGAGCTTCCCTCTACCAGTGAGAATGAGCCTCGAGATTGTGGGATCATGCCGTGCGTCTCGAATTGCCGACGTTATCTCTAGCATCATTTGACTAGTTAGCGCATTTCCATTCGTAGGCCGGTTTAGAACGAACTTTAGATTTTCCCTGGATCGAAATGTCAACAGGCCTGGAGCCTCTTTGACCTTTGTCCATTGTACACGGGGCTTTTGCTTGCTCATGAGGGCTGTACCTGCGCGACTGGAGTTGGGTCGAGAGAGCTCTTTTGATATCCAGTCTCCCGTTCCTATCAATTTTGGCAAGTCAATGCCCGTCTTGACACCCGAATTATGGAACATATAAACCAAGTCCTCGGTGGCGACGTTCCCTTTAGCGCCCGGAGCGAAAGGACATCCGCCCAGGCCGGCAACGCTGCTGTCAAAAACACGGACGCCAGAGCGGTATGCCTCCCAGACGTTCGCGACAGCCATACCATAGGTATCGTGGAAGTGTCCAGCCAGAACGTTCAGCGCGATTCCGTTCTCTTTCAAGTATTTGATCAACCCATGAACCTTCCAGGGCGTTCCAACTCCAAGAGTATCTCCTAGGCTAACTTCGTAGCATCCTGCCTCGATTAGAGATTTAACACAGCGAAGAACAGACGACTGAGGCGTGGGACCATCGTAAGGGTCTGAGAAGATACAAGACACATACCCGCGCACCACAACCCCAGCCTTAGTAGCTTTCTTAGCGACCGCCCTGGCTCTTTCAAGCCCTTCCTCAACAGAACATTTGATATTCGCTTTGCTGAATCCTTCCGTCGCGCTTACAAACACTGCCACTTCTTTCAATTTGTTTTTCAGGGCATTATCGAGACCCTTCTCGTTTGGAACAAGTACTGGCAGGCGAATTTTAGGATCCTCCAACCAGTCCTGGATCTTGCCGTTGGTAACCACCTCCTGGGCATCGGCCAGTTGAGGGACGGCTCGAGGAGACACGAATGATGTTAATTCGATTGTCTGGATGCCGCATCTCTGCAGTCTATGGATCAGCTCGAGCTTCGTCTTCGTCTTTATGGTCTCTTTGATATTTTGAAGACCGTCACGTGGCCCAACTTCGACGATTCGGACAGAAGAGGATTGGCTAGACATCTTGGTCATGATAGTATATTTAAATCAGTAATATCGGTGATTTTTAAGGCTTAAGCAGTATGGATAGAAGTAGCTAAGAAGCCTTTTGTAGGGGCCGCTGCACCCTCTATATACTTGCCAGAACTTTCGATTTCTTCCGACTACTCGTGTTATTCCGACTATCTGGTGCGAATGCTCAGCTTTGATCCGTCCCAAGAGCAAACAATACCGGTGAATATCGCCTATTACAAGGCTATAAAATCCGGAAATGGTAGGTTCATGTAAGGTTCTTGGCGCTTTGTTCAAGCTTAACAGGAAACATTCCTTAAGAAAGGATGTATCCGTTAGCCTCAGGCATACCTGTAGCTACTTACACTCAGGCAGCGCTAATAAAATCCTTCTTGTTGTTAGATAGCCTTTGCTGCATACTGTAAATAATATAGAATAGCATGGTGTTTGTATGCAGCGAACGAGAAGACAATACCATATAACCTCAATGTTTCGGATAATAACACTTGAGCGAGAACACAAACAAAGAAAACCTACAACACCCGGTATTCCCAGTGGTAACCTACATAACTGCTTGAGGCTGCTCTGTGGCTGACCCTTGGCCAGCAGTACAGTGCGTGGTAACAGGGTGATAGGATGCTGATAAACGAGTGAGAAAGCACAATGATACTGCTTGAGTCTGAGGCCTTTCGAAAGGCGCGTCTATTGATTCATACCTTCATATACTCAGCTCAGATGCAGATATTGTTCCATACCCTTCTAGGCTAGTCTCACTTTCTAGGCCATTTACGCTGTAGATTTGAGGACTGGATGCTTTATCCTACTTCCCAAAAGACCGGCCGTCATTTCCCTACTTGCGGGTAGCGTTGGGGGCCCAGTCAAATCTAGCAACGCATAATGAAACTATCTATGATCTACACACCCAAGACAGAGCTTAGTTAGCCAAACCCTTGAAAATAATATCTTGGGGTTTTTGGCTCAGTATCGTATCGACTACGTTGGGGATAGGAGGATATCGTGATTAGTCAGTCAGAGAACTTTGTTCGATGCAGACCCCGCATGTACGTAGGTCTGACAACATACACCTACGCGTGAATGACAGAACTGATAATTCGATCAGTTGGTTATCCAATTCAACGAAGTATACGTACGGAGGCAACTCCAAGCCCGTCAATCTACACAGTCAATAACATTCCAGACCGATATCCCAAACCCTCCCCAAAATGGCCTCTCGAGGTTTCTCGAAAAGACTAAAGACCATCCAATTTATTCAGAGAATAATGGCGGTTGGATATTCAACTATGGGTGAATGGTGCATTAGGGCTTCAAGAAGCAAAATAAGGCCAAGACTTTAACATAGAGTTCGGATTGATACTCGAATATTCTCCTCCCATCTAGGTGCCTCTTACACCCATCATCAGTCATCTACCTATGCCTTAATCCACCATATAACTCAACAGATCGCACAACACTACTTCTGATGCGCTGTTTCGGTGCACAAGCAACAACCTCGGGTCTGCTCCTAGGTATAGCCAATATGAATCAGCAGGGCTTCAGGACTTTTGGCCTCTCCATGATTCCCTATCTCCTTTTTAATGCGTGGTTTAGGCTGGGTCCCAGGAGAGGGTTGTTTACTCATTGGCTATGGCTTGATTTCGTCGGCAATGCTAATTTTGCATTGGGCTCCTTGTATTGTGTGCGCTTACTGGGATATTATGATCTCGACTGGAGATGAGAGAAGCGAAGGAATAACTAGTATTTGGTTTTAACCCATGCTGTCCCAGTTCGCGAGAAACGAAACCATCAGGGACTTGACCAACTGCTTCAGTTATGGCCAGTCGTTGGAATATCATAATTGCGGTGCTGTACAGAAGTCCATCTGAACTAGTTGTTAACTAGGGATATACTTTTCTGATTGATTGTTTGGCTGACCATTCTTCTCAACCAATGACGCTCTAGTACTGCTAGTTCGTTTCTAATTTCAAGGACCTATTTTGGAGAGAACACCGGTGTGGTGTTTCTTTCTGATCCAAACATGAGGAATAGTAAAGCTGGTATTACTCGATAATACTTAGCTTTCGACATACAAAAGTCAGGGGTAGAAATCTCCAAATTTGATTACGTTAATGACACAATACGACCTACTCGTTTCTCAATTTGACCCTGTGCTCTTAGAAATTATGTGGATTTTAATATACACTTCATTGTCTGCCCGACAACCTCCACGGACAGAGTAATTAATGTATTCAATGATACCTCCTCTATCCTTCAACATACGCCACCCCAGTGATAGCACCCCCAACGTCAGACAAGATGGTACTTTTGCACGACCCGTCCAAGTTAGCACTGTATAAAGAACCGCCCAGATCCGCGAAGAACATGCGGCCAATCTTCAAGTCCAAAGCAATCCCAATCCCTTCATGGAGCTTACGTACCAGAATTCTCGGCTCCAGCTTCTTACCAGGGAAGTCTGTAAGGACCAGCGAGTTGACCGTATTGCCCCGAGGTGGATCCCCTCGATCCGTCCAGTAAAGCGTGCCCGAAGCGTGGTCCAACTCCAAGTCAATAGGCTCTGGAAGACGCTCCAGAAGACACTTAACATCTGTCCTCATCTCTGCCGATTCCCCCTGTCTTATATCAAGCCCCATCCGAAAGATCCGACCCTCATTCCCCTTCGACGGTCCTTTCTGTGTCCAATAAATCTTCCGGGACTCCTCGTCAATGGCGATGCCCACGCACCAGTCATAAACAGCCGGTCTAGAGGAGTCGTCACTCGAAATGGCTCTATAAAAAACTTCAATGTCACTTCCATCCAGATTTGCCCGCATGACCCTTTTGCCTTCACGATCAGACCAGTACAGCTTCTGGGATTGTGGGGCGATGGTCAACTGCTTCGGAGTGTGTGTGTATCCCTTCGGAATTATGGTGACGATGTTGTTTCCCGACAGATCGCAGCGTTGAATGGATCCGTCGTCCGCAGACGGGATTCCCATGTTTGTCCAGTAGATGTGCTGGCGGTCCGTGTCGATTGCGATCCCGTCCGGCATGGTGTTGATTTGGGTGATCAGCTCGCGGAGATCGGACCCGTCGGGCTTGCAGGTTAGGAGACGTCCATTGGTCTCTGAGTTTGAGATGCCGACGTCGAGGAAGTAGAGTCGCCCTGGGGAGTTTGAGGAGATGTCTGGTCGAGGAGCCATCGTGTGGTGAATAGGTTTATGAAACTATCTTGGAAGAATATTTATAGTACCGATCTAGCACAATGGATGAAGGAAAGTGTTGAACAAGCATTTGGGATCTGCTAGTGCAGAATCGGCTTTTAAGAGACATTCATAACGGCGATACTAGATCTATCGGCATTTTTGAGCCGAGTGTTCCAATTTCCTTGAAAGTGGAACTATTCATTGATTGACCACTACTTCGTAGAGATATGAAGGCCCTCGGATGGCCCGATTGGGAACGGAGGATGAATGACATAATCAAACGGATGCTCCGCTGCGGGCGAAAACTCGGAATTTCACCCTTCAGTTTCCCGTCCTTCCGTGATTCCGGGCAAAATGATGTTTTCATTCCACACCGGCCACTCTTCCACACAAGGCCAGGCGTCCAGAGAACCGAGGCCGAAAAGAGCTAAAATTAGGATCGCTTGTAATGTATGCAAGGCCAGGAAAACGAAATGCGACGGGGCTAGACCCAGTAAGAGGAACCAAAAACACCCCTGTCACGTGGTGGGGAATAGGTTATGCTCACCTTGCATTAGTCTGCGGACCCTGCTCCAGAAGAAAACGAACCTCGCATACTACGGATTGTATTTACCGCGAGACTGATAGTGGTGACGACTCAAGGGACGCAAGTGAAGGTCTAGCAGGTGATCCCCCACAAACCGCCGATGACGATGGGGCGAGCTCTTACAGTGCATTCGCGCCGACCGGTGGTCTATTTGGCTCATCCAGTGGTGCGCATATTATTCAGAATGTCGGGAATGAGACCGGCCTACCAAGCACTCCTGCAGACGAAAGAATAAACCGAAACCAGGTCCTGCCGAAAGCGCTTAAACGCCTACCGAAGTTGCAGAAACAGAACCCCCGGAAAGTCACACCGGACCTGCAGTTTGCAATACCTCCAAGGAAGCAGGCGGACCACCTTCTGTCGCTCTACTGGGACTATGTCGACAGCGTCTACCCCTGGTTGGAAAGGCCCTTGATCGAAAACGCATATGAAACTCTATGGGTCAAGGATGGTGAACTGACCATGAATGAGACGGTCCTGCATTGCCTTCTGAATCTGATGTTCGCTACATCTTGTGTCGCGTCTCAGGGCGAGCCTCCTCTTGCTCGGTATCAATCCTCCGTGGTCTTCTTTGAAAGGGCACAGGCATTGATGACATACACACTGACAGACCTTTACAATTTTGAAATCATTCAGGTCCTCTTGTTGACAGCAGTGTACCTCCAACATGAGAGAGAACCCCAGAAATGCTTCCGGATAATTGGAACAGCGATCCATATTGCTCAAGAGCTGGGGTTACATGTCCCTCAAACAATTGATGCAATGGACAACAGAAAAGAGCAAGATCTTGCGCGTCAGGTCTGGAATGGATGTGTTGTTATGGATAGGTAAGACGCAAGATCGGGTAAGTAGAGTGTTTAAACTGAAACCCTTCCTAGAATCTGCGCCATGACGTTTGGCTGCCCCCTCAAAGTTCCTCGATCTATAGCAGAACAAGGACTGAATTCTTTGGTACTCACGTCCATGGAGCTCTCGGGCGAAAGTGTGACCACAAGTTTACCCTCAAAATACAACTTTTACATCTCATTTTGCCGGTTACATCACATCATTTCAGAAGTCCTGGAGACATTTTATGTCTCTAGTGATAACAGAAGCGAGCACCAAACCGGAGGAGATGTCCAGGGCTCTGGGGGAAGCTTCTCCTCGCTACTTTTTGACAAATTCGCTAGTTTGTTTCGCATCGACTCCGCACTAAATGACTGGGCCCGTAATCTGCATCCGTTCTTTCAAATGCCGTCAGAGCACCAAGACCCCACGCCAACGAAACATATCACTCGCGAAGCAAATATCCTACGCGCTCGGTTCGTATTCATAATTTCTTTACCATCACAGAAAGCGACAGATACTGACAACCTCTTTCCATGGCAAAGGTATCTTTCAGTCCGACTCCTCCTTTTCAGACTCTTGCTTCTACAAATTCATCAGCAAAGGTCCGATAATGGTCCAGGAAACGGCGTGTATGCGGATGACAACCAGATCATGCCTCACGTAGTTTTTCAGTGTCAAGTAAATTGCACAAAAGCGGCGATCGACATGATCGAATTTATCGTCCGGAACTCCCCGGAGCAAAAGCAAGCGTACATCCTACCATCCAATTGGTATACTGTCTCATGTGAGTCTCCCATCAACCAATCCAGGTCAACCTCGTGGTGCTAAATGGACGGGAGATATATACATGGCAGTAACAAATCTGCTCGCAGCCCAATCGTCCCCACAGATAGTGGACTACTTCTCCGCGGCGCGCTTGCAGGGCATTCTGCAACAGGCTCGAGGGATCCTCAAAGATTACGAGAAACATGAGACACTCGCTTCTAGATGTAGTTCTGTTCTCAAATTGATCGAGCAGAGTATCGGCAGGCGGGAGTCGGTAGCAGGTCTCGCTTCTTCTGAAGGATCACAAGTTGCTAGAGGGAATGATAACACATCTCTGCGCGATTTTGTGCTTGAAGCTCAGGAGCCTCAGGCTACCATGGTGGATTCTTTGGCGATGGTTGACAACTATACCTTCGATTGGAATGAGTGGCCTATGTTCTTTGCACAGCTAGATGGTGATAGCGCCCCTGCTGAGAGTTGGGGGGTATAGGCCTTCTCCCTGTGAACCAGGTCACGAAAGTAGTTCAATACTAGACTTGAATAAGATAGAATAGGATCCTCTATATTGAACATAATATTTTTACATGAAACTCCAAGCTCTATAAACTAGTCCCAATTATCATACAAGAGACTTGAAACAAACACGATGCAAATCCCATGATTATGTATGCACGTCCATTGTCTCGGAAATTATTTCCCTGCGTTGACGTCATCTGCCAAATCACTCACCAACCAGTTCAGAGCCACTCGATGTTTTGCTCATGGAAGCAATTAGGAACGGAAGATGTCAACCAGTGAGGAGTGACATTGGCATCGCTCAACTGAACCACAGGCTTCAAAAGCTCCATGCGACCCCACGGCCCCTCCTGGAAGGTGGTAAGGAGCGATTCAGGACCAGATTGAAAGTACTGAGGGAAGACACTCTTCCAGCCATCCATGACAACGAGCAAGATCTCCGTCACAAACTGCGAGGGCCCAATGTGACCCCATTTGAACAACTGCTTGCTCCGCTCCACCACTTCAGGCGAGTACAGCCCGATCTCCGGCTCCAGGTTGATCGTATCTGCCTTCACCAGCGAGCTCGTCACCCGATACGAGCCGCCGTGTCGAGCACGATCCCGCAGAGCCATCAGCGCTCCCAGCGCGCCTACCAGACCGGTGGTCATATCGGAGATGGGCAGCGGAGGGAGCACGCTGGTCCCATCTGTAAATCCGAGCGAGCGGCCCATCACGTACGATGAACCGGATGCTGCGTCACCGATCTGCTGCCACCCGGGTCGCTCATGGTACGGGCCGTCGGGACCGTAGCAGTTCTCTTCGACGTAGACTATGCCCTTGCCGCGATTCCCGGCCATCTCGAGGAGGTCGTTGACTCCGAAGCCCTTTCGCGCAATCGCGTTGGGGCGGAATCCTTGGACAAAGACATCGGCTTCCTTGATGAGTCCACGTAGACGCGTCTTGTCTTCCTCCTTGGTAAGATCGATATCGATGGTGCGCTTTCCGGCGTTCAAAGTAAGTTGAAGGACCTGGAGTTTAGGTTAGCATACCGTGTATCCCTAAACGGGAACTGGGCAGTATAGTGGACTTACGTTAAGATCAACCAGCCGGCTGCAGTTGACACGAATGACATCCGCACCAAGCGCAGCAAGGGTGCTGCCGATAACAGGACCAGCGATGATCCGGACCAGCTCTACCACCTTGATGCCTGCCAGGGGTCGTTTATCACCGGCAATATTGGCATGGGGAACAGGAGGGGTAGGGATAGCATGCGACTGGCGCGAGTAACCGACAAGCGGGTGCTCTGCGAGTCTCTTTCCCATCATGGTATCCGACCACCCCTGTGGCGTGAAGCAGATACTACCACAAAATCCGTTCTTGACGTTCAAAATCTCCAGCTCATCTGCCGTCCATTGCTCGACATGCTTGCTGATATACTCGTACGCTTCATCCGACGTCTTGGCTGGGTATTCGGGGTCCATTCCCAAGGCGCGCAGGACGGGTGCCGCGTCCAAGGAACCGTGAATCTGATACCAAACGCCGGGTGTCTTGGTCTTGTAGATGGCAGTTGATCGTTGTCGGAGGGGTGTTGCCTGCCAGCCTTTCTCGAAGTCACGGTCAAATAGGGAGGGTAGCTTCCGCGACCGGACCAGTTCGGACATATCATTTCCCTCGACGGACGCCGCAAAGATCGTCCCCAGCCAGATGGCCGCATGGTCAGTGTTCACGTTGACTTTCTGAGTATTGGCTGCAGTACCGTCACGGTCTTCGACAATCTCGTGCGCGACGACACCACACATGGCATGCAGGGCAGAGGCAATGAGCGGCGCCTTGAATGGACCGGGGATGACGGGCAGCTCGCTGCCAGTGAAGTTGACGGTATTCCATAATTCCGCGTTCTGGGTGAACCCAGGCGTCTGTTTGGCGATGTACTCGAAGATGCGACTGGCATCCTGAGGCGCGGGGAGGAAGTCCTTATCCACAAAGGTTCCGGGGCCGTAGATCTCCGTACTTGGCGTTGTCGCGTGAGAATAAGTCATTGTGAAGGGTGGCAATCGTAGTTAAAACAATGTATTTCTTCAAAGAGCAAACGAGATATGGAATGTCGATTCGGCAGAGAGCAAACTGTATAGCGGAGGACATGGCTACTTTTAACTACTATACCCCCACACGGCAGTGGCCTCATCAAACCATTGAACATCCCGTGGCGTATATACAGATTCTTATTCCGATGTTTCAGATGTGGCAACCCGAATTTCGGAATCCCCGGATGTCGGCAAGCCGATACTTCGGAATGCCCTCCGCTTGCCCAGAATGGTAACTTGCCCCTGACTATTCGGTCAACCCCGAGTGAATGCCGGGGAAATCCCGGATGCCGGGACTTCGCAGTCGATTGTCGTCATAGGGTCCGATGTGGATATTGCCTAATCGGGTAGCGGAAAGCGTCTTCCGATGTATGAGGCGTTGCTCCCAGAGCATCACCGAGGCTGGCGAATTGAGACTACGACCGGCTGGTTTATTTATAGTCGTGAAGTAAGTCCAACGGCAATGTGAGGCACAAACTCACAGAAATCTAATCATGTCCTCCCCTATCAAAACTGTCGGTGTGATTGGCGCAGGCGTCATCGGCGCCAGTTGGACGGCACTGTTCCTCGCAAAAGGACTCAAAGTGATCGTAACAGATCCAGCAACAGGAGCTGAGGCCAAGATCCGTGACTATCTGCAACAGTACTGCTCCGCGGTACCAAATGCCTCAGTTGCACCCGCCGCTTGCTTGGAAAATTTCACATTCGTCAACGACATCGACCCTTACCTCGGAAGCCTAGATTTAATACAAGAGGTTAGCTGCCGATCATTCTCCAATTGTACCCCATCTTATCTATTGTTCATACACAGTACTGATCCATTACCCCAGAATGGACCAGAGAGGGTAGACTTCAAACGCCGTCTCTTCGCACATCTAGACGCAAAAACCCCCTCTCACGTTCTCATCGCATCCTCCTCCTCCGGCCTCCCAGCATCACAGTTCGTCACAGAATGCACCAACAACCCATCTCGCATTCTCATCGGACATCCCTTCAATCCTCCACACCTAGTACCCCTGGTTGAAGTCGTCCCTCACCCAGGAACGAGTCAGGAATACGTGACAGCCGCATACCAGTTCTACCAAAGCCTAGATAAGGACCCGGTGGTTGTTAAACAAGAAACGCCGGGGTTCATCGCCAATCGCTTACAGGCCGCTGTCTGTTCTGAGGCATACAGCCTCGTTTCAAGGGGTATTGTCTCCGCGGAGGACCTTGGTGAGTACACATCTTCCGTCCACTCGCGGGTTTAGTTTGTGTTAACATATCGAAGATAAAACCGTCACATCTGGTCTCGGCCTGCGGTGGGCTCTGACAGGACCGATCATGACCAATACCCTCGGTGGCGGGGGCAACTTTAGCCATTTCATGGATCATCTGGGTCCGGCGCTGAAGTCTTGGATTGATGATATGGATCAGCATCGATTTGATATGAATTCTCAAGAAAAGGTCGACACACTGAAAGAGACAGTGAGTGAGTGGGTATCGCAGGTTGATTTGAAGAAGAGGGAAGCGGACCGTGATGCCCTTTTAGCGGGTTTGGTTAGGAGTAAGCTGGATCACGCTGGCAAGTCATAATAAGCCAGCACAGGGTGACAATGAAAGGACGATACAACATGTTTGAGCTCGATAGATAGATTCAGGGCTATGTGTTTTCGAACTGTCAGCGATAGTAATTAGTATCACACATACGACAACACGGTGCGAATGCAAGTAGCACTAGGAAGTGTCAACGATATAGGTTGGTTAGCAGGCTCACAATCGCCAAGTGACCCGAGCACTGGCGAACGTCTATAAAAGCTTCATTTGATTGAATCTATCATGACGTCCAATATCCTTCAAGGATGTTCCTCCCTTCAGTGGTTGATATTCCTCATCTTCTTGTTATCATACTGGCCCTCGGCATCCTATTTTTCTACAGAATATTTAAAAAGCCAAAACCCTTTCACCGTTCAAATAATACATAACACGCACATAGACTATAAAAGACATTCCTTTCCATGCACGGTAACTGATGATTGGGCAATAATATCCAAGTGCATCATCCTAAGCTCTATCCAAAATCCTTTTCGCTTTCGGAAGCAAATGCGAAAAACAAAGGAACTTGACGGCCATAAAACTGTGTTCGTAGTTAATTGGGCTTCATAGGTTCCGCTCTTTCTATGAGCGTAATGAGTAATGGGAAACCAGAACGCGGGTTGCAACTTTGACACAACAAGAACAAGAATAAGTAGATCAGAGTACGCTGTTTCCATAACAGAGAGAATAACACTACTGACCTAGCTAAATAGAATGACATGTGTAAGAGAAAAGGCCTTTAAGGCATGCTCAGGGACCTCCTAGGACTTATCCGAACTTCAGGGCGTAGGAGGTCATGGAACTGTAATCGTCAGCATCGTCATCACTATCAGTGCCAACGATGTCCTCTAGTTCTGGATGAACAGGAATGATGTATCTGAGCTGGTCCAAGCAGCTTGCCCGCTTGATTCCTTCCCAATCCATACCGCCCGACCACTGCCGGATGCCCTGTTCAGGGAGAGGGACGGTAACATTTTCGACATTATGGGCATGTTTCCCGCGTCGTATAATAACGAGTATTTCCTTCCTTACTTGATCTGGGTGCGAGAAAGGGTCTATTTCAAACCCAAAGCTGTCGAGTGCTTCACCAGATGGCGGCTTCTGCTCGAAAATCTCGCGAGCGTTGGGGTTGATAACGGAGCATAGGGTGCGAAGTTTAGTAGAACGGTATATCTTGACAGACACTCCAGAGTCTACACCATCTCGCTGAGCCAGTTCGCGGGTCCAGGTGCTAGGCTGAGGCTTGCGCCAGTTTCGGTTCCCACTAAGGAAATACGGCCTGTTTTGGAAGGTAAGCATTGTGGAATCCCCCGTAATGTAGTGCAGCTCCCTCCACCCATCCCCGTGTTTGACTAGACCATTCAGAGTTTCATACGCACGCAAACCACCCATGTCATCAATCACGGTAAGTGTCTCAAGGCACAGACCAGGAAGTAGTTTGAGGGCCCAGACGAGTGGGAATCCTGTAACATAAGGTTGACCAGGCAACGACAACTTGATTGATCGGCTGCCGACACGGATCCGACGAATCAGTTTAAGCACAGATCTAGGCAGAGGGGAGAGCTTGTCGAGCATATCATCGATCCTTTCGAAAGCAAACGAGACTTGGCCCAGCCAAGAGTCTCCGATATCTTGATTGGTTAAACGGCAAGAGCGCAACAATGCCAGAGAATTGGGTGCGGGTTTCATCCGCTTGATGTATCCTAACACGTAACTGACAAATCGCTGGCCGTGGGTGAGGCGAGTGGAAGAGAAAGCGTGGTCGTAAATTTGCAGGCGTAACTCTGGTGGAAGAAACAAGAGCCGGCATGGGATCTCTTTCTGTCCGTGTGGCTTTGCCATTGCGGAGCAATGCATGCTGCGAGTAGTTTGAAAGTAAAGTTTCTTTCAAGAAGAAGTCGGTAGATCAAAAACCACTGCTTCGATATACCTGGGTTATGGGGGGAACTACGGTCAAATATATACAACAGGAGCGAAAAGGGCAATTCTGATTGAGAAATCAATTAAGGGATTACTATAGCTATAACCTGCCAAATGAAGAAAATCAGAAATGTAAGAACAGAAAAAGAAGGATCAATGAGCACACACAACAACAAAAAAAAGGAGAGCAAAAACATACAACAGCCGGGATTCGCTGGTGGTCACCCACCCAACTACTAACCGGCCGGCGTGTGGCTTAAGTACGGCTGAGCGGACGGGAAGCCCTGTTCTCCACACCCTGTGGTCGTATGTATTGATTTAGACGTAGATATTGGAAATGTAGAGCATAGAGGATATACCGAGATAGAGCGATTCCAATCATGAAACCTTCTTGTTGAGTCTTGCTGTATCTATTCTTTCCATTGTTCTTTGTTAGAGTCAGAATTATATAGCCCGTTGTCTTGTCTGCAAGACATGCACAAAGCCATTGAAGACAACAAGCAATCAATAAATTGGTCTGATTTCCAAGAACTGTGCACCTAACAAAGCCCGACCTGGTTTCATGTCGCATCTTTTTACGATGTCTGCCTGTTTTGTGAAATCCCCGTTAATTCCGCTTATAAAGACTTTATCTAGGAAGGTATCCTTTTATCCATCCCACGAAGTAGCTAGCACGCGGTGTTATGAACAATATACTGGAAATACCCAATAGAGCGTGCTTTGGAACTAGAGTTGGACTACGATTTATCTGCCTGCGGACGAGGCGGATGTTCGGAGTACGAACAGTGTGCTTCATGTAATCTTACAAGCAACCAATAAGCCAGAAGTTGTGATTTAGTTGCTTATATCGTGATGTTAGTGTTCCTTACTGACACCAGACAATGAACGTTTCTAGCTCCATTACTGGGCGATGAGTGATTCGATTTCTCCACAGTTGGTCAGCTACAGAATCCTGGGACGTACTCCGTGGTAGGCGTGGGTATTCACGGCCCCAGCAGTCCCACTTTTCTGTCCGAGGCCGGAGCATACTTCTCTGGTAGTTTGATAAATAATACTTATGGGTTCCTAAGCAGACAAAATTGACATATGCACATTATCTTGTCTGGTCAAAATGAAAATGCGCAGTCAGGAGGAGGTTGTTCACACCGATCTAAGCACGCGCGATAACAAACCCAACGATGAAGAGGATTGCGACCCTAAGTCAGAGGTCCTGGCGAATGAGGATCCGTTTGGAAATGAAAATGGAGCGAAAGTCAAGTATCATATTATGAAGTGGTGGTAAGTGTCAGGATTCTCTATGACGCATTTGGTGATATCCTGTTAATCGTTGCAGGCAATGTGGAATGCGTGAGTTATCTCAGACAGCAGAATGCCTTCGAAGCTAAACGTGATTGAAAACAGTAATGATTGCTGAAAACATCTCCCTGGGAATTCTATCACTCCCATCTGCTGTTGCAACTCTTGGAATCGTCCCGTAAGCTTGAAATAACCGGCCTAATCGGTTTAGCCGGTAGTCCACTCACACACCATGTAGGGCGCTACTTCTCATCCTAGGTTTATCAGGGATAACCTGGTATACCGGGTTCATTCTGAACCAGTTCAAACTCCGATACCCGCACATCCATAGTATGGGCGATGCGGGTGAGCTACTCATGGGCCGATTCGGGCGCGAGTTTCTAGGACTCGGGCAGCTATTATTCTTGACCTTCATCATGGCCAGCCATCTATTAACATTCACGGTTGTCATGAATGAACTGACTGATCATGGGGCTTGTACAATTGCTTTCGGAATTGTTGGGCTAGTTATTAGCTTCATCGGAGCTCTCCCTCGAACTATGGATAAGGTTTACCTGATCTCCATCGCCTGTAAGTAAGCCTACCACTCCTATGACTAGAGTAATTGTTGATCGTTTCCATAGCATTTGTTAGCATTTTGACGGCGATCATTGTGGCCATGATTGCAATAGGCGTCCAAGCCCCGGCACATGTGCCTATCGATATCACCACCGACACTACCTTTGTTAAGGGATTCTTGTCGACTACTAACATCGTCTTTGCATACGGTATGGCCTCCTGTTCTCTGTCCAAGTCAGTAACCTGGTACTAATTATGTAGCTGCTCATGTGGCATTTTTCGGTTTTATGTCCGAAATGGAAGACGCTCGGGAGTTTCCCAAGTCTCTCGCTATGATGCAGATTTCCCAAACCTGCCTATATGTGGTCACTTCAATGGTGATTTATTGCTACGCAGGGCCTGATGTTTTGTCACCTGCTTTGAGCTCCGCCGGCCCCGTTATGAAAAAGGTTGGATACGGACTTGCCATTCCAACTGTACGTTCAACAATTTCTATACTGCATCCTGCGAAAGCTAATCTTGCCGAAAAGGTGGTATTTTCCGGAGTCGTCCTGGGTCATGTTGCTTGCAAATATACATACGTTCGCATTTTCAGGGGCACATCTCACATGCATGAGAAAAGCCTTGTATCGATTGGTGCCTGGGTTCTGATTGCGTTCATTACATGGACTGTCGCGTGGGTGATCATGGAATCGATTCCCGTTTTTAACGATCTACTGAGTCTCATCGTGAGTATCTGCATAAACTCCCCGAATATCCAGCGCTAATTTAAATCACAGAGTGCCCTTTTCGGTAGCTGGTTTAGCTGTGAGTATCCATGATTAGCCTTTATCGATTACAAAGCATACTGACAAGCTGCACAGACGGGCTGCCCGCAATCTTTTGGCTGGCTATGAACCGGGGACTATGGTTCTCTTCATATAAGAAAGCATGTCTGACAGTTCTTAACGTGGCTATTTTGGCTATCGCATGCGCCATTGTGAGTAATAGTCTTGTCCATTATACCTCTTATCTTACCATTCTTGACGTTTTTTTCTAATCTCTTGCTTTAAAGTGTGGATTGGGACTATATGTTTCCGGAAAATCGATCCACGACGATTCGAAAGGTGGCAGTTGGTCTTGTGCAAATAACGCCTAATGATGAGGGATAAACCAAGCATAAATTAATAAGGAGTATATACGGAGTATAATGGGGACCCTCAGTGGCGATCAAAAATTTGAGACATGTAAAAATCTGAATAGAAGCCTCCCCTTCCTTCGACTCCGACACCGGTATCGGAGGGTGACGTTACGAATAAGGCGTTCCTTATATGGATCACTAGGAAACTTCCCGTTTTATAGTGGAGACAGAGGCTGGTTTCAACCAGTCAACTTGATTCCATTATACAATGACAGACCTATGCGGAAATGTGAAGGGATCTTCTCGAATATTAAAGTGGATCTCGGTTATCCGCGGCGGGAGATTCTTGGCAGGAGCTGTGTCTGTGATTCATAGCTCCTGAAGGAGAAAAACATTGTGGACAGGATTCTGAAGGCATTCCAGTTCACTGAATAGCATGAGTGCAGACAGGGGTTAGGCTACATTCTAGAAGTGTCATATCTTTCTATGGATTCCGGCACTCTTGGGGCTTATGCTCCTTCAATGAGATATCCTGAAGATAACAAAAGCCTCTAATCCGACTAGTCGATCTCAAGCATAACAGTGAGCTCTATTGGAAATTTTTGGTAGGAAGGATGGAATGAATGTACTATTCAATCTTCTCATGGGGCGATGCTATTGAAAAAGCCTTTTTGATAGCTGAAACACCGACAATCTATATGTAAACTATCTCTTTCCTGTGTCTGGATTTTTTGCACTGCCAGTGGTAATATTTGTGCTTTAAGCAAGGCTCTATTATCTTGTTCACTGCATGCGAAAGCTGGCGAGGAATTTTCCGCAGATGGTACAGCAACAATGAGCGTAGGTGTCACTTTTAGATAGGGCGGAAGCTTTAGGAACTTTGAATTCATTATTACCTTAAGCATGTAGAAAATTGTCTCGTTGGCGACTGAGCAGTCTTAGCACGTCACTTTGCTTTCAGACTTTATAGGTCCTAATATTCTCCGACAGCAATATAATCTATCTTCATCTGGAAATGCTATGTAGCTAGATTCGGCTGCACAAACAAAACATTTATTATGCAGGCATAACCAGCTGCTTATAAAGCCTACACAAAATCCACAGCAAGCAGTTGGTGGAATCTCCATCTCCCCAAATGGTATCTAGCTCAGCTCATTAACATAGCAAATGTATGCTAGAGAGCTTGCTGATTATGTGGATATGATGGGAGAATTTTCTTCCATCTGAAGAATTGGCTCCATCGTCGTATCAGCACACCACGACCGCCAAGTCCAGGAAATATATCTTTTCGATCAGGTTACCACACGTATGGTAAACTGACATTTGCGGATGTACATACCAGGGCCAGGTGCACAGCAGTGGTCAATAATAATGAATATGAATATGTCTTAGGATACTCATGAATGAATTGGGTGATTGATGTAGTAAGATTCAAGGTCTTCCGGTGCCTCGGAGAGTCAAGCAAACGGCGAAATGCATGACAGCTTGCCTCAGGCATCTACAAGCCTACAACATTTATCTCCCCTACTGCCACCAACCACGTACTAATCACTCTAGACCCCATGTTTGGCCTCAGGTAGCTCAAGAGAAGACTGTCCGCCAGGTATTGCTATCCTACAAGCGCATAGGTCATGCGGGAAGAAAGCGACATGGTAATTGATGGTGATGCTCCTGATCCTAAGCTTATCTCGCTTCATCTGCTAACTCTGTGACTCACCGTACCTTGACTAAGAGGTGGCAATGGAGGAATTTTGATCAGTTTCCTATAGTAGCTAGCTTTCAAAGGAGGTCAATGCCCGAAAAAACAGTCGCTTTCTCTCAGGGATCTCAGTTTTCTATTATCTAGAAACGTCCCTTGCGATCGGAGAATCTCTGCGCCTCGCAGTTCAGTCCAGGTGGTTAGGTAGAAGAAATAACAGCCCTATGGCCTATTAATTGAAGCTAGGCTGAATTATCGGCTTCAATTTCTACTACGTAACTTCTGGCACAAGCAACTTACCTGTCAACGTGAATAGAACTGATAGCTCGTTCCATCCACTGCAAGAATTAGTGTGATAGTGATATTCTCGATCTGAATATCTACTGTGCCTGGTAAGTGTGACAAAGAATCATTCAACACTGTTCAGTACGCATCTCCAGTTACAGCAAACCTCTTCGTGGCAATCCTTGGCTAATGCAGTTTTTTCCGCCCTGCCAGAAACGGTTGAGACATTTCATCAGCTCACCTTTTATCCTTGCTACTGCATGTCTGTACCATATTGTGGCTTGAACTGTTAGAGAATGCTCCGAATATGATCTCTCTCCTTGCAATCTTTCCTATGGATTGGCTTGCCTCATTGAGTAAATGGTCTCCTACAGATAAACCTACGCTCGCCACCGGGGCGATTTGAAGTTAACTAGAGTCTCAACATGTAAGCCCTTGTCCTATTATGCCATAAGAGTATGCAGCTAGTTTGTAATTAGCGCATGTAGGATTCAATTAATCATGACAAAAATTAACTACACCGTAGCATTGTTCCGTACCGCTAGGGCGTACTAGTTACCAGTTTGAAAATAACGCGGTTGGTATGGTTTGGTATGTATCGTGTAAGATACGCGAACTTTGCAGTTTCGATTATCTGATGATCAGATAATTTTCCTATCCTAAAAGGTTCGGCACGGTCGATTTACGTAATTAATGGTGAAGGCAAGCTCTGTCCGATTGGGAGTGTATGCTAGACCCTTGTTGGAAGCAAAATCGGTAGAATACTGCTTCAATCCATGGTGGGTGGTATTCAACATTCCCCTCAGTTTTCGCTGTAGTTTTCTGTGCTGCTGCCGTAAGTCGTGTTTGTTATTGAAAAAGATGGCGGTGTCTGAGTCCTCAAAGGACACTCAGTCAGGGGAAGCGACAGATGGCAAGATCAAAAGTCGATCGGCAGTAAGAATCCCTTCTTTCATAAGATGAAGGGCTTTGACAGTGATCACTAACTATGGGATAGGTCGAGGTGGTGGTAGGGTTTTTCCCAACGGGCAAAGACATCAAGACAGCATTCACCTTCATCCGCTTGCTTTTCTCGCTCAATTACACTTCTGTCGACATCGCACTTATAGCCGTCGGCACCTTTTTTGCCATCGCAGCAGGCATCCCGGAACCATTACTCGGTATTGTGCTGGGTCAATTGATCAACGAACTCAACGATGTCTCCTGTTCCCCCGCGGCGTACGATCCTTCCTCTGTCCGGACAAAGGTTCTTTACCTCATCTATATTACAATCTTCAATTTCGCCGCTATCTACATATACGCAGCGTGCTGGGCCCTGGTGAGCGAGCGCGTGGCTCGTCGTTATCGCAAAGCCTACTTTCGCAGTTTGATCCGCCAAGAAGCCGCATTTCATGACACATTGCCCTCAGGCCAGGTTATCTCCCGGCTCGTGAGCGATATCGAAACGGTGCAGTCAGGAACCTCTGAAAAAGTAGGCATATACATCGCCACTCTCTCCTACTTTGTCACGGCGTATGTCGTGGCGTTCATCAAAGTGCCGATCATTGCAGCTATCCTGATTTCTATAGTGCCTTGCTTTTTTGCAATGGCGTTGGTGGGTGGGCACTTTACATCAAAATATGGGAACCGCGTGGGTAAACATGTTGACCGGGCTACTTCCATCGCGTCCTCGAGCTTGTCGCATCTACGGATAGTGCATGCTTTCAATGCTCATAAGCGTTTAGAGGACCTGTTCTCTTCGAACTTATTCCATGCCCGCAAGGATGCGTTGAAGAAGGCGGGTGTACACGCGGCACAAATGGGGTCGCTGTTTTTCATTGTGTACTCATCAAATGCCTTGGCATATTGGAAGGGAGCAAATCTCATTTCCGATTACCTGGATGGCTTGGGATCTGGCGTCTCCCTTGGAGCAGTTTACACTGTCATCTTCATCCTCATTGACGGTTAGTTGTGCACTCAGTTTTGAACCCTAGGAGAAAATCACTAACAGAAAGAGCATAGCCTCCTTTATCCTCAGTCAGGTTTCACCGTATATGCATGTCTTCAGCGCCGCTGCCAGCGCGTCCGAGCGGCTACTGGAGGTTATAAAGCGCGACTCCAACATTGATGGCACCGCGGAGACAGGAGAAAGTGCAGACTTCTCTGACAAAGAGATAGTGTTTGAGGATGTTCATTTTACGTATCCAGCACGGCCTTCGAATCCCGTTCTACAAGGTGTCAGTTGTGCAATCCCTACAAAGAAGCATACGGCTATTGTTGGGCCGTCGGGCGGTGGCAAATCCACCATTGTGGCTCTTCTAGAACGGTTCTACGATCCATCTACAGGCAATATATTCATCGGAACACAAGAGATTCGAAACTTGAATGTCGCCAGTCTTCGTGGACAGATGGGATTTGTACAGCAAGAGTCCCAGCTGCTGGATCGATCTATCTTGGAGAACATCGCATACGGTCTCGTGGGATCCACATCACATGAAGACCTGGCTGAGGTGATCTTGGATATGAGTCTGGCAGGTGTCGTGGAACAAATCCAATCAGGATCTTTGGAAAGCGAGATTCTTGCAAATTGCGATCGCCGGATTGTTGAAATTTTTAACCGGGCCAAGGAAGCAGCTGAGAAGGCCAATGCACTGTCATTCATTGAAGCTCAACCGTTTGGAATCGCTACTAGTGTTGGAACTGCTGGAGGTCAGCTCAGTGGCGGTCAAAGGCAAAGAATTGCGCTTGCCACCGCACTGGTTCGTGAACCTAGACTTCTCGTTCTGGATGAAGCAACTGCTGCACTCGACTCCATGAGCGAGCGGCTAATCCACGAAGCCTTGCTCGGAGTCTCTGGGACCACAACCATTGTCTCTATTGCGCACCGCATGGCAGCTGTGAAGGACGCCGATCAAATCATAGTCATCGAGAAGGGGAAGGTTGCTGAGCATGGTTCCCCCCAGGAGCTATTAGAGCGTGGTGGCAGGTATGCGGCTATGGTTGGGCAGCAAAAGATTGACCAAGGGGATGTCCAAGATCTCCTACCAACAACCGGCAGTATTACTGAGACACCTGAATCTCAATACCGACTTGCTACTGTGAGCGAAAAAGATCATATCGATGAGAAACAAAAGGACGATGCCGCCGTGGCGCAAACAGCAGTGCCAGAAGAAGATACTCCTGGATCAAAACTTAAGACCCTGAAAATTTCTTTCTCGTTTATCCGCCCAAACCTCCTTTTTGTTGTTCTTGGGTTGGGCATGTCAGTTATTATCGGCGGCAGTTACAGCTCAAATGCAGTGTTGTTCGGACATACACTTGGAGCACTCAGTCCATGCAGAGGAACTGACAGTATCCGACACAGTGGAAGTTTCTTTGGTCTGATGTTCTTCATCGTCGGGCTTGTGGAGCTCTTTGCCAACATCATCGGCGGCTGCGCGTATGGATGGGCGGCAGATCAAGCTCTCTATCGAATCCGCGTTTCATCCTTTCGATCCCTACTTGGCCAGACTATCACCTGGCATGGAGCCGATGGTCGAAGCCCAGGGACACTCATCTCATACCTAACTGGCGATGCATCGGCTATCAGTGGTCTAACCGGTACCACAATTGGTCTTCTTCTCGCGACTACAGTCAACCTCTTTGCGGGTGTTATCATTTCATTTATTGTGGCTTGGAAAATCTCTATTGTCCTTGTCCCTACGATCCCCGTCCTCCTTGCTGCCGGATTTATGAAATTACGAGTACAAAGCCAATTTGCCGAACGTCACAAGAAGGCATTCTCTCGCGTTACAGAGATCACCGTCGAAGCCCTGGGCAACTTGCGTTTTGTTGCCGGGTTCTCGCTTGAGAAACAGCTGTATCGGGAGTTTATCCATGCCATCCAGGGCCCATACAAAAAGACTATGAGAGCCATTACCTGGGGCAACTTCTGGTTGGCAACAGCCTTCAGCGTGAGTAATTTGATCAGCGCCCTCGCATACTGGTGGGGGTCCAAGCAAATTGCTTCCGGCTTGTATTCCCAAACCCAGTTCTTTATTGTTTTGCCGGCTCTGCTGTTCAGCACCCAGTCTTGCGGCCAGATGCTTGCCCTAGCACCAGACCTAACCAAGGCAGGCAAAGCTGCATCCCGGATTGTTGATCTGGTCAACACAGATTCCGCAGCGAAGGAATTCGGTAGCGACAGCCACAAGCAAATAATGCCGTCGGTCGAAAAGTCAGCCGTGGACATCGAAGCAAACTCAGAATTAGTATCGCCCCAATTCAGCGAGACTGCAGTCGGCGCAGAGCTACGTCAGATCCAGTTCTCATACCCTAAATCGCCTGATAAACCAGTGCTCAAGGGGTTGAATATCACCTTCGAGCCGGGCGGCTTCTACGCCTTAGTCGGACCTAGCGGGTCAGGCAAATCGACAATCTTCGCCATGCTAGAACGCTTCTACTATCCAGTATCCGGGTCAATTCTGATCGACGGTCTTGATATTACGCAGGTCCTTTCCACCAGTTTCAGAGATGAGATCGCGCTTGTGCCACAAGAAAGCGTCCTTTTCGAAAGCAGCGTCAAATTCAACATCGCACTAGGTGCAAGACCAGGCTACACGCCTACCCAAGCCGAGATTGAAGAAGCGTGCAAGCTTGCTCAGATCCACGACGTGATCATGGAGTTGCCCGACGGCTACGAGACTATTTGTGCCCACGGTGGGAAACAATTTTCTGGTGGTCAGCGCCAACGTCTCGCTATTGCCAGGGCCTTTATCCGCAAGCCCCGCTTATTACTTCTCGATGAATCTACGAGTGCTCTGGATGGGGACTCGGAAACCAAAGTTCAGAATGCCTTGTCCGGGTTTCTTGGGAAAACAACCGTTATTGCGATCGCACATCGCTTGAGGACTATCTATCGTGCAGATCAGATTTTTGTTATTGATGGTGGGAGATGCGTGGCGCATGGTACGCATGGGCAGCTTATTGAGAGAAGTCATATGTATCGAGAGAGCGTGTTGCATCAGTCGCTTGATGTCTGATCGTTGGGGGTCACACATTCATTGAGTGTAAGTATTTTACTTAGTTTAATTAGGTTTGTTTGGATTAATACTAGCAATCACAAAATGTTACGGGGGACTAGAACATGAAAATATTTACTTTTGAGGCGTTGTGTTTGAGCTGAGAAGTATCCACTAGCAACTATATATTATAGTAAATGAACAAAAGTCCTCCTTTGCCATGAAAGCATCCCTTCAATGGTAGTACTTGTTAAAACGAGGAGCTGATTAAAAGAAAGAAAAAAGAAAAGAAAAATGGAAACAACAAAAATACTTCCACCATTCGCGTCTCCAAATCCACCTAGACCTCCAATCCACCGAGCATTTTCAAAGTTTAGAGCATAGTTCCCTTATTCTGCTTCTGGTCCACACTCAAGTTCCTCCAGACCATAATGCATGGGAACCCAAGGACAAGCACCGCTGTCGTAGCAATACAGCTGTACTTCTGACTATCAGCCCAAGCATCATTGATAGCAGTTCGTATCTGGCCACCCATCGGGTATTCCATCTGTGTAAGATAGCCCCCAAGATAGATATCCGCCCAGTCAGGTTGAGCCGAAGCCGGAAGTCCGTCGATCAGCTTGTTCGGGAAGACATTGGTATAGATTGCCGAAGAAATCGCGTTACCGGCCGCACCACCCAAGCTGGCAAAGAGTCCGAGGATGGACAACATCATAGGAACACCGTCATGGTCAGCAGCGGCCATGACGGCCATATCCTGACCAATAACCAGGGTACCTCCGGAGAACGCGATAAAGATTTGGCACATAACGATGTAGCCGATGTTATCGTGTTCGCCCCGGAAGTGAATCATCAGTCCGGAACCAAGTAACATGAGGGGAAGACCGAAGTAGAGACATGCATTTTTGAAGTGCTTGGTTTGTCGGATGTAGATTCCGAAAAGGGGAGCCCAAAAGCAGGATCCGATGTTATAGATTTGGTTCATATATCCTCCATGTGAGACACTAAGATCGTATACCACCATGCAGAAGTTGAGGAAGTACAGGTCCCAAATGGCATAGCCCATGTTGCAAATTGCCGAGAGAATACACGCTCCAAGTACTGTACGCTGTTTAAGGAGGTCATAGCGGATGAATTGTTTGCGGGCGAAGAACTTTTCCCATGCAAAGAACACGAAGAAAAGACAGAATCCAACAACAAGCATTGCAATGAAGGTGGCTGATTTATATTCTGCTCGGCCGTAGGTTGTCAAGCTGAAGGGTAGAAGGAGGAGGATGAATGCCGCCATTAAGACGAGCCCACCGATAACTAGTTGCGGATTGATTGTTAGTAACACCTTATCTTGTTCGGAAAGTCCATCTTCACTTACCATCGAATTCATGAACATAATGCATAGCTGACTGGATCCATGTGCGGCCACTCTCGTGGGGCACGTAGATGCCCATTTCTTTTGCTTTGTTTTCATAAAATTTGAAAGCGACACCGAGGGGCAAGAGAACGCAGGGGAAAATAATTGCGAATGCACCATACGCCCAACGCCATGTTGACATGGATAAGAAGGACTGCGCGGCCAATGGACCCGTAAATGCAGTGCATATAAAGGGTGTATTGGAGAATCCAAAGGCAAAAGCACGATTGCGAAGACCAGACGTATCAGCAAGGAAGACATCGAGGATCAAGTAGATCGCATTGTAGCCCACCCAATACAACACATACCCTGCTGCGTAACCACTGGGTCCAGTGCATGATGCCAGCACAATAATACCCAAGAGAAATAGACCCGTAAAGATGAACATACCCTCCGCTCGCCCCCAGACGTTCAAGATCTTGGCAATAGGCAGTTTCATCACACCCCCGACCACGGTGGCCAGGATTGCCGCAGTTGAAATTTCAGGGGCGGTTTGGAAATTCGCATACGCATTGACGAGCACGTGTAGTCCTATCTGGGAGTGAAAAGCTAACATAAAGAAACACACCCAAATCCTATGTTACCCAGAACATGATTAGCGATGAGCACTGGAGCTGAAGGCAAGTGGCGATGAATGTGACATACCAGGCATACATCGCCCACAGGGCATTTTTGCTCCAGACAAGTGCTGCGGCCTCAGCCTTGTTGACTCCAATCGCTGCATCCTCAGTAGTTTCGAGGGTTCTTTCCTGGGCCCCTTTGTCGCTTGTGCCAGGAAAACCATGTTTCTCAGGGTCAGTAGAAGGAGATGTGTTCACATGGTCCGGCGAGGGATCCAAGGAAAGCCGACGATGATCAAGTGAAGCACGATTCGCCATAGAGATCTCCGTTCCAAACCCGACAAGCTATCGCGAAAAGTAGAAAGGGCGATCTTTGCTGAATCTTGCGATCGAGTCCTATGGGGTTCCAAGACACGCGTTAAGTAAGCGAAAGCCCTAAACATCGCGGACACATGGCTGGAGCGCCTTACAGGATAAAATTTCACCGGACCAACTCGGCTTTGTGGCACTATTGCTTTTGAAAGACACTAAATCCTTCGTCCTTCCCACACCGGCGTAGTAGCCTTGTTGGAGTAGAGAGTCGTACCACCTCGCAGCCGGGTATTGAGGTTTGCAAAGATACATGTTGTCTGTAACGGGATGTTACAGAGCGGGTACCTTGAGTTTGCCAATCAGAACCCGCGGCCCCGCGCCTTAATCTAATCTGATCATATCTAGTGAGACCCTGTTCCATCACCCGAAAGGGGCAAAACAAAAACAGGTTGGGAACCTTGACTCCTTCACCCAAGCCAGCCAGAAATTTTCCATGGCCTCCTTGGCATGCTTGATGGCAATTTATTATACCTTCCGATATGTAGGACTTTGACAAAATCACGCAAACCCCTCCAGTAACCTCTCACATGCCAGAGCGCGGACCAGGAGTCACAAGCCTATCTAACCTTAGTTATGGAGTTAGGTAGCATCCCAGGTGGGTAAATGCCCAAGCTGCCGTTACATTACCATGAGAACTTTCCGGCCCCAGCCCGTCCTTCTCTCGGATTGCCAAACTCTACCAACATCTCTTCTCTTGTGTCGCCTCTTGGGCCACCTCTTGGCTACATCAGAGACGAATCAAGCCTTGTTTATCAATCTGATAATCTCTGATCATCTTTCATAGCCCCCGGTACCGGCCTTTTCCAACCGTGACGCGGAGCCTTCCGTGTCTTACCTCGCTAGCTAAATACACTAGGTTACCGTCAGGCTCGATTCCGTTTACCTAGATGCTTTGTTATCGAATAGAGATTCCTGTTTAATTCAGCATGATACTGATTTAATTAAGAGGACTAAAAACATTATATAACTCGCTGAATGATCTCCCAATGACCTTCACTCAGCTCACATATTGGACAATTATTCAGCGAGATCACAGGTATCCTACTGGAAACAGCAGGCTACGAAGGTTATAGTTGTATTCCTGGTGCTCACTGTAGTGAATTCATTACACACACGTTCTCGATGTTACTGTTGCAATGCAAGATCCGTCCATCGATCCAACTAGAGGACTATTTACGTTTGAAGAACTCTCCTCTGAGAACTAGAGTGGCGTGATCTACTTATCAATCTACTGAAATAGCCGGCTCCGGCTTATTCTCGATCCAATCCCAACCGCTCATGTTTTCTCTCCAACCAAATCTAGATATGAAAAGCACCTCGTGTTGCATTGCCAAGAGGGTCTGGGTGCAGGCATGTCTTAAATTTGCTTGGCTAAATCACCATTCTTGGCAAGCTCCGTGGGTAAAGAACTTTGAAAAATACAGCATCCACAACCCCGTTACGATTAGTGTCGGGCTATTCCCCGAATTTCCTTTTTCAGATGAACCCTTTTTCTTCGTATAATTGCCCTCTTATGAGGAGTCCGAGGAAAGAGGGGTGACATGTTCTGCAGTGAAACAATACGATTATGGAAAGCCGTCAGACTGGGTCAAGGTAGGTTGTAGTGACTATAATATATAGAAACGCATTAAGCCTATGCCTACATTGCAAGTACTGCACAGATAACTACGCAACCATTGCTCACCAACAGAGGGTATACTACGATAATCCGCTATGATTGATCCCCAGATGCTATCTGATCCAAAAGTCTTGGGGCGCCTATTGCCGCCGCAGGAGGAGTTGGGAGACAATCAACTTCCGACTACTTTACTCCCACTGCCAGAATCTGAGCTCTCACAGGACCTGGGTATTGATGGCCATGTTTACGAAATAGGCCATGTAATTGACCTAGCTACGAATGATGGTATCAATTCTTTGCTTGGTGGCTATGCGCGGGGAATCATAGCTGTGACCGGTCAACGGGAAATTGCGTTTTGGGTCACCACATCTGAGCGTGAATCGGTCGTCGAGCGTGTGGTAGTTGCATCACAGGGTGTGGCAGATGATTTCAATATGGAATTAGGTATACTTTCCCCTCCGGTCGAATATTCCAAGGGAAGACCAGAGCAAATGGGGTTTGGGCTATGTCTGGAGCGAGAAGGGGTTATGCTGGCAAATTCAGCGGGACCTGTGAGTGGTTGTGCAAAGTGTCAATTGATAGAAAGAATGTAATTGCTAACAAGTCCGTTACATCATCTAGGGCCAATTACTATTGTGCGTCGATACCCAGTCTTCGATTGCCAGAATTGTGTATAACGTGGGAATACAACATCAGGCCAAGATGGAGGAGTTGAGCGAAAAGTTGAAGACATATCTACATTGCGATGAAATAAAAGAGAATAGCCCCCAGTTTTGGCAAAGCAAGCTCGAAGAATTTGTTGGTGTTTGCGACAGACAATTTGCCACGTTGTCGTGTGTGCGCATGGCACTCGAACCAGATTATCCCCCAATCTTGTCGCACACGCTTACTCTGGGGACATCTTGGGCAGAGCTCGAGGGCTTTGCAGTGCGATTTGGTCTTGGGTCAACTGGGACTGTCTTCCGCGCAGCATTCGGGTCAATTATATCAGAATACCTCGAGTTGGACAGGGTGATCATAGGAGAATATACCCTGGAGCGAAGCAACTCTACTTTCTGCAATTCGACAATACCATTGCCAATTGTTATTAACCCCCAGGAGAAAGCGGAAGATATTCTATGCCAAATTGATCAACTTGTTTCTAGATCACATGTTCTGCGGGCTGTACCGTCTGAGACAGTTAGGGCTCTCTTGCAATGCCCTCCTTCACAAGATCCCTTCAATGCGCTCTTCGCATATTCTGAGGATGCGTGTTTGGATGAGTCGACAGCGACCAATACATCTTTACAATCAGAAACAACCAAACCGCCTATATCCTTAACCATTATGAACTCCGGGCAAAATGTGCCCTCTTGCAGGCTCTCAGTTCGTGGCGATTTGATGGACACTATACATCTCGAACTGGTGACACAGCAGATAGATGCTTTGGTAGTTGCGATCATTGCAAATCCCAGTGAGCCGATTCGAGACCTAACTCGACGCTTCCCCGAAAGTCTCCTATCCTTATACACTCCATCAGTGAGCGAAGAGCTAGAACAGGCCCCAAGACTATCCCCATTCCACTGGGTGGACCATTGGGCCAAGACCAATTCGAGCTGGCCGGCCTTGGAAGTCATTGAATCTATCAATGACGACGGGATCAAATCTCGAAAATGGTCATATGAAGAGCTTGCGCGAAAGTCAAACCAGATCTCTTCTTGGCTGGCCGCCCGGGGCTGGCGCAATAGCACGATCGGGGTTTGTCTTGGTCGCTCTTTCATGGCATATGCGATAGTGTTAGCGATCTGGAAGAGTGGAAACTGCTACATTCCCATCGCAGAAGATTTGCCAGAAGCCCGTCGTGTGCTTCTGCTCAGTGACAGTGGTACCACGGCTTTATTCTCTGACAAGGACGTCCTGGGCGACGTTGTTCCTCCGGACGGATGCGAGGTAATTGACATCAATAGTGTCAAATTCCACGATGAGATTGATAGCATAGATGAAACAGTTGGAGTTGATGCGGATCCATCCGATAACTGTTATCTTCTTTACACCTCCGGTTCCACGGGTCTACCGAAGGGAGTTATTGTCACGCGTGGCAACCTCTCCGCCTTCACCGAGGCCCAGTCCGAGTATATCTGTCGCGATGTGCCAGACACGCTCATCCTGGGAGGTAAGGGTAGCTATCTGGCTCACGCTAGCCGGGCCTTTGATGTTCACATATGCGAGATGGTGCTGGGCTGGCGACATGGGCTCCGCCTAGTGACAGCGCCACGGACTATGTTGCTCGACAACTTGCGTCTGGTGCTTACCCAATGCCGCATATCGCATGCTGGGTTTGTGCCCTCTTTACTTGAGCACACTGGTGTCAGTGCTGAGCAGTTACCCGATCTTCGATACCTTGGAGTGGGTGGGGAGAAGATATCCGAGACTATTATTGAGCGCTTCGTTGGAAAGCCATCTATAGCTTTGGTCAACGCATACGGGCCGACAGAAGTGACTATTGGCTTGACGAGCCATACAGTAACGGCCTCTTCAACAGTGCGAAATATCGGATCCGCAGTGGGTAATATAACCCTTCATGTGCTTGAGCCAGGGACCAATGATTATGTCAAGCGAGGCCAGGCAGGTGAGCTTTGTGTTACTGGAGACCTAGTGGCAAAGGGATATCATGGAAGACCCGATGCAAAGGGGTTCGTCAATTTTCAAGGACAGCATATGTATCGGACGGGGGATATCGTGCGTCTCATGGCAAACAACTGTGTTGAGTATCTGGGCCGACGGGATAGCCAAGCCAAAGTCCGTGGCCAACGTCTGGAGCTTGAGGAAGTATCTATTGCTGTCCGTCGATGCGCTGATCGTGAAATCAACGTCACATCAATAGTGACACCGTCCCCAATCACAAAGCGACCCCAGCTTGTAACTTTCATTAGCCCTTCCAGCGGCCGACCGGAGGATGTCTCTAGACAACCCGAGTTCATTAAGGAGGAATACCAGAGATGGATTCCACAGGTTCTGGAACGCTGTCGTCAGCAATTACCAGTCTATATGGTCCCCAGTGTTCTCCTCCCAGTCAATTTCATACCCGTTCAGATATCGGGCAAAGCAGACAACCGCCGCCTAACAGCCCTGTATGAGAGCATTCCCCCATCTGATCTCCTGCACGAACCGAATGGGTCCACAATTGCATTTCCCGGACTTGGTGCGGAACAGGAAGATGATTGCTTGACAGCGGACGAACAGCAGGTTTGCGATATCGTTTGCTCGATCGGATCGGCAGATCCCCAGGCTGTCACAAAGTCAACCAGCATCTTCCAATTGGGGATTGATAGCCTCAGTTCGCTGAGCCTAGCAGCACAGATGCGCAAGTCTGGCTATGTCTGCTCTGCAGCCGATATTTTACGCAACAACACAATCGTGCAATTGGCAGCCTTACCCAGATATCATGATATCTCAGGCAAAGGTGTCCAGAGGCATGTACCGGAAGAACAGTTCGCTGAGGCCACCCAACAGCTACAGCGCGTTGACCATGACTTCCGGCAGTTGCAAAAACCCATCACAAACTCCTCAATAGCTGTTGTGCGGCCATCTCTGCCTCTTCAAGAAAGCTTGGTTTCCATTTCCATGGATAGTTCAGCTCCGCTGTACGTCAATCATATAATGTTTCGGTTACAACCAGCGACTTCACTTGAGGCGCTAATACTGGCATTTGAGGATTTGTTCCAAGAGAATGAAATCTTCCGAACTTGCTTCTCCATTCTCAATGATCGCGTGGTTCAAGTGGTTTTGAAACCTCGAGTGGCTCGGATAGCCTTGAATCAGGTCACAGTCTCGGATGAAGAAGCTGCTCGGGTTTTTTTCACGAAACGTCAGGCATATGTTGCGTCCAGTATCATAAGTGGCCTTGAGAAACAGCCTCCAATTCGTCTCATCACTGCTTCATCAGCAGACAACAGTCACCCTGGATGGCTGATGCTGTCCATCCATCATTCTATCTTTGATGGTGCCAGTTTAGGCCTACTTCTTGACCGGCTTTATGATCACTACTCCGGAGAAACACCGAATCATAGTATTGATCTCACCCCTCTCTACTGTCACTTTGTGACTTCCACTGAGGAACAGTCTGAGCGATACTGGGTCCGCTATCTTGCCGACTATCGCCCTGGCATTGTCCTGACGAAAAACGCGAGTGATACACCGTATCGCATAATCACGAAACAATTATCATTCAGGCTATCCGAGCTCTCCAGCTTTGCCTCCAAAATATCGACCACTACGCCACTTGTTCTGGAAACAATCTGGGCCATTGCGCTGGCCAAGCTCCTGGGTCAAGCAGATGTTATATTCGGTCGGGTTATGAATGGCCGAGCCATACCGGTGGATTCAGTAGAGAAAATGCTGATACCACTTGTAACCACCATCCCAACTCGACTTCGCCTTTCATATGGTGCAGAAAGTCTGGTTGGTCTTATCCGAACACAGGCTCAAGCCAGCCTAGAGGCTTTGCCTTATCAGCATACACCTCTCCGCGCTATCCAGCGATATGTTCAGGCACCGGGCGCATTGTTCAACTCAATGTTCTCCTATATTGCCATGGGCTCCAGTTCTACCGACCGTTTATTGCATGAAATGGACAGCGTTATGGAATTAGATTACCCTCTTGCGCTAGAGGTCAGAGCGGACATGGAGACTGACGCTGTCACGCTGCGTTTGAGGGTTGCTAGTGATCCATCATTGACTCAAAATGTCGAGGCTATGATCAGTACTATGCTGATCCTGCTTCAAAACCTCTTATCGAACGAAGACGTAATAATTCATGAGCCGGAGTTGGTTCGATCTCAAGAAAGAGAACAACAAATATGGGACGAAAGCCAGTGGACCGAAGTTGAAATGGCAATCCGACAGCTTGTTTGTCAAATTACCGGTTTACCTGAATCTCAAATCTCCAAGAACATATCCTTCTTCGCTCTGGGAATTGATTCGGTTATCTCCATTCGACTTGCTCGCTCTCTGCAGGAAAGGGGTCTGCAGGCGTCTTCAAGCGATATCTTGAAACATGCAAGCGTCGGGTCACTGTATAATTACCTCCAAGTTCCTTCTAACCGGTCATCTCCACCCAAGCTGGCAGAGACTACATTGGACTTGAATGCCGACATCAGTCTTTTTAATGCAGACGACTCCATTGAAGAAATCTATCGCTGCACGCCATTGCAAACAGCCATGATCGGGCAATGCTTAAGCTCCCAAGGCAAGGATTATGTCCATCATCACGTCGTGACTCTAGAGGATTCCATTGATCTTGACCGTCTCCAATGTGCGTGGAAAGAGCTTGCTGAGCAGGCTGACATACTCCGAACCTCGTTCCACAGACCTGAATCAAGCCATGGATTCATAGCTGCGGTCCACAAAAACCCCTTGATGCAATGGTCTCACTGCCCGGACGATGTTTCATTCGCTAGAGCTATTAAACAACTTACCGAAGAAGCAACATATCCAGAAGTGAGGAGTTTCCATAAGCCACCCTGGATTGTTACTATCCTGCAGAAAGGATCCCAGAGGCTGATGGCTGTGTCCATGCATCACTGTCTCTATGATGGCTTTTCTCTACCGCTTCTGTTTGACTCTTTGGAGAAGGTCTATCAAGGACTGAAGATTACCATCGGGACATTTGCGCCTGCTGGTCGAACAATTGCAAATGTTCAGAAGAGTTCCGCCCGATTCTGGATTGATATAGTTACGGGCTACCAATCTGCCGGACTACCAGCTTCACCGGAATCGCATCTTGGATCCCGAGCACAATGGGCCGAGGTAAAGGTCCAAACTCCAGTCATTGACCTTCTTCGCCAGTGCGGCTCCCTTGAAGTTACGCTACAGACCGTTGCATTGCTCGCTTATGGAAGATCATTGGCGCTCTTACTAGGCCAGCGAGACGTCGTATTTGGTCATGTCGTGTCTGGACGTGCGCTGGATGTCGATGCCACGGCGCCAATAATTGGCCCTCTTCTTAACACTGTGCCATTCCGTCTAACCCTTGATCCGATTCTTCAGAGCACTCGTTCAGTCCTGAAGCACATCCAACAATTTTGCGCAGACTCCCAGCATCACCAGCACGTGTCATTGAGTGAGGTTCAAAATGCATGGCGCATGAAAAGCCAAAGTGCCAGCCTTGCTCTATTTGATGCCCTTTTCACGTTCAACAAAACCGAAACCACCGATACCCAGTCCATTTTTCAGCCGTATCATCCAGAACAAGGGCCCTCATCTCCTCACTACAAATTAAATGTTGAACTTGAGCAGACTCCCGAATCGCTTTTCATCCGGATATCCTGTCGTGATCTTTTCAATGGGCAGAGCGAACTTCAGGCTTGGCTTGAGACCCTGGCTCACAATATCGTTGACATTGTCGCGTCCCCAGATGCTCCAGTGTTGAGCTTCCCAGCCAAACTTGGTGCTCTGCCTCTCCATACCTCACGCCTGGAGACACTGACTGAAGAAGGTACTGACGCCTCAGAATGCGAACACTCCATCGAGATGATCAAGCAGATTCTCGGAAAAGTTACAGGGACCCCTGTCGAGCAAATCCAGACGAACGGCAGTATCTTTGCGCTCGGAGTTGACTCTATCTTAGCGATTGATATCAGTGCAAGATGTCGAGACTCTGGACTGAAACTGTCTGTGGCCGATGTTATACAGGGAAAGTCAGTTCAAGGTATCTCAAGTCTTGCTGCTAAGCGCCTTGTTACATCTTCGGAGCCCACAGTGACTGCCACGGCTCCTGAGTTTATGGTTGACTCGGAAACAAAAGCCAAGGCACTAAATGCGCTATCTCTGATAGAGACTGATGTTGAGATCATCTTACCTTGTCTCAGTGGTCAGCTCTTCTATATCTCCCGTTGGCTTGAAAGTGGCCGTCGACTGTGGGAATTCACATTTGCTTTCAAGGGTAGTGTTCGGCTCGATGAAGAAAAGTTCCAGCTTGCCTGGCATCTACTACAACAGAGACACAGTATCCTTCGCACGTCATTTGCGGCTGTATCCACGAGTGAGCTTTTGCAGGTGGTATCCAAACATTCCAAGGAGGGCGGAGAGGTCCACGTCGACAGTCAATTACATGCTGCAAATCTCCAGCATGTAGTAAGGGAGTCGTTCCAGGAGATTGCTTCGGCTCCGTCCAATCTATTGACACCACCAGCCAGACTTCGCCTAGTGCAATGCCAAGACACCGATGTCATTCTTCTCACCCTTCACCATGCGTTGTATGATGCTTGGTCAATTCCAATCTTGGTGAAAGATCTGGAAGCCTTATACATTGACGCCCCTCTCCCAGAACCGACCGAGTTCTCATCCTTTATCCAGCACGCACAGCGGAAGCCCGATCCATACTGGGGTCCAGCACTCAGCCATGGTAGTCCCACAGTTCTGGGCTCAAATGTCTCTAGTGCTTCAGGTTCGCTAGATATCAAGTCGTCGCAGCGCCTTTTCCCTCGAAATCTCAGCAAAGTCGAGGCTCTATGCCGCCAGGAAGGGACTTCCATGCCCACGCTCATTCTTCTCGCCCTCAGTCGCAGTCTAGCACGCATCGCAGACGCCACGAACCCAACCTTCGGTTTATTCCAAGCGGGCCGCTCGAACGACTTCCCGGAAATACACAACATAGCCGGCCCAACTGTGAACATGCTACCATTTGTTGTGAAAGATGCACTTTCCTGTCCTATTGCGGAATGCGCCCAGGCTATTCAACGCGATCTCGACGATCGTACTCGCCATGACCAGACGGACCTTCGTCAGCTTCTAAAGACATATGGATCTGAGCTTCAGTTCAACGTTCTTGTTAATATTGTTTTGGGTAAACTTAAAGGCGGTACTGGTCATGAGTCCGGAGAGTCGATTTTCACCCCTTTTGAGATTGACATGGAGGATGGATTCATCAATGGGCAGGCGTATTCCGGAGAAACCTCGGTTGATGTCTTGGATTACGATGAGCTGCCTTGTAAGAGTAATGCGATGCTGGAGGTGAGCCACAGTGAGGCAGACGATACGCTCGTGTGGCAGATTGATTATATGCTGGATTTGATGTCAGTTCACGAAGCAGAGAGCTTCTTGAGTGTTCTTGAAAAGGAGGTTGAGGAAGTTGTTACATCCCTTTGATTGGCGGTGTCTTACCTAGCGAATGTGAGACCGACTTGTCGCTCGTCCTGCCTGAGGCATAAAGGCACCAAGGCAGTGAGGCATTTAACTGTCTCCACCCAGTAGTTTCGAATGGAAATCAGGATCGGATTCACAGAACATGATAGCATTAGGGTGGTTGTATGCTAATAGTTCTCCGTTACGCATATAGACTATATTGAAACTGTATGTGAATTGCAATATCATTTACTCTCTTTTCCATCCATGGTGGATGTCGCTTTGTCACACGCGACTTGTGACGCCCACTGATTCTTCTTTCAATAGTAGTATTAATTTTGTCAATCAAGTCCAAAGAATGCTGCATTTGCAGCCGAACTTGATCAGCTTTGCTTCTCTACCAGCGCCTATCCACGTTCAAGACTGAATGGAAAGCCAGATCGTTCATACCTCAGCCATTGTCATATTATGAATTTTCTTACCAGGGTAAAATTAATTACATTGCTCACATTCTGGCTTTTATTTACCCCTATGGTTATTTACGCGATTCCAATGAACTGCGGCGATCACTGCCCGTTTGATCTAGGGGCCATAGCCCATCAAAAACGTTTCCTCGGTCTGCTTAACACCGAGAATACGTTTGCCCTGTGCTTGGACGTCCAATTTCAACCCGGACAGGTATATATGACAATGCAATCCCCGCAGAAAATACGTTGCCAAGACTCGGCCAGATGGAAAGGAACCTCCGTTGAACAATCGGCAGTCCGTTGTGCTGATCGTATACTGTAGCCCCTAGACTTGTCCGACCATTGTCTTCTACACTTTATGACAACCAATTCGAGCATATAACTAGCGCTCTGTATGATATGGCTCACAGAATCCATCCTGATACGGCAAAACAAATAATTAAGGCGTTATCTTAAGAGCATCATCACATTTATGCAATGCTCGTGGTCTCGGATATGAAACCCGTCATGTTTGAAGCCCGCAAGCGAGCCTGCAGAAACAGACTGGGCATGCAGCTTATGGCTTGTCATGCCCCTGGAATAAACAACCCGACCCCACATTAGCTCCTCTCAGCAACCCGGAGTTAGTCGAACAATACTCAGTACGGTTTCTTATGCTGGGCCAAGGTGAACTTTGAAAGCGGAGTCCCGAATGGGCGGGCAAAACTGGTTCGAGTAGCTCCACCGGAGAATGAAATGCATGGCAAAGGAAGATGGCTCGATATGTTGTTTGTATTGGTGTATTAATTGATGGGTTCATGAAGATCAGCGGGACTGTTTTCCCCGATTTCACGAAATTCCCTGTAATTGAAACGCGCCGAGAGACTAGTCGTCTTGTCCTCTTCAGGTCCGATACCTACATTAATAGCTCAGCTACCCGACCTGACGAAGAGTCATAGGCCAGGTTACAACTCAATTTCAGTTATATCAACAAAAGCGAAAACTCCACAGCCATGACACGGTTCCTTCAACTCACCGCGTTGGCCGCACTCGCTTCCACTGCCTGGGCCCAATGTGGTTCGGGTACGCCTGAAGCGACGGTGGACGGGGAGGACGGCTCCTTCACTGCCACTAAAGGCTCGGAAGAAGTGTACTCTGGCTCTAGCTACATTGAGGCGATCCAAGCTGCGGTCGACTCTCTTGCTGAAGGCGAGCGTGTATCCGTCATTGCATCAGGCTCTCTCGGCACCGGCACCGTCAGTCTTGGCAGTGGTATCATCTTCGAAGGCTGTGGTACTATTGACACCGCATTCAATGAGAAAGGGCGTGGTGCGATCGAGTCTACCGGTACGACGGGCGTTCAGATTCCATACCTCACCATGACCGGCGACCCCTACTTCGGTCTACTGTTCTACGGCGTTACGGACCTTTCTTTGGGTGAAATTACGATGAATCTCAGCGGTGGCTTGGGTATTCGCTTCCACCGTGACGAGGACGCCAACTCCAACGTGAGCATGGATACGATCAACGTAACTGGAGCTGGCAGCCACGCTGTGGAAATTTGGAATATCGACGGTCTAACAATCGGCTCGGTCATCGCCAAGGACGTCGGCGAGTGTGGTCTCCTCATCCAGAATTCGGTCAACGTCGAAGTCGGCACCGTTGACGGTGATAATGTTGCGGAAGGAACTGGGTATGCGACCCTCCGTTTTGCCAACACCAATGGCCGACAGGCAGATGGTAGCTATGAGACCAATGTCCACATTGAGAATGTCAAGTCTCGTGGCGGCGGTCGCGGAATCTTCTGTGTCTCGGAATCTGGTGGCGCTGTCATTGATAACATCGATCTTGAGGACAACGGCAATAATGCCATTCTCATCGAAAACTGTTACAACGTTGAGATCAGCGGTGGTACCGTGCAGGGAGGTGGGGAAGTTCGTCTCAGCGCTCGTGATGAGTTCGAAATCACCCGTGACATTTCGGTCACTCTGGAGGTTAACGACAACACTGTTACGGAGAACCCTTGCGGCGAGAACATCACTTGGGACATTTCTGGAAATGCTGAGCTCAATGTATGTTAAGCGTCAGGTCAATATGGTCTTGGGTATTCTTGCGCTCTATTCGACAATGATCCCCCCGAACTAGCTAGTTAACTATGAATACTTGACTTGTCATGCTGCATGTGTTCCTCCGCTATACCGGCATCTATGTACTGCATGTTATCTCTAGGATGATCGCACATTGATACCATATCTATCGTAGTCAAAACATTCCAAGCTAGATATACTCTCAGCCCAGCCATCATCAATTTCTCCCAGCTGCCACTCATCTCCAATCTCGATCAATCCCGTCCTCCCGGCCAACACTTCCTTTTGTCGGGTTTCATACTCGACGGTAACATCAGGATGCGGTACCCAGACGACCCTCATTCCGGCTCTTCTTCCCGCCTCAACTCCGATTACACTATCTTCAAAGACCAAACACTCACTAGGCGAGATAGGCTTTGCGCCCGATTGTGTTATAGCTTCATTCAACACCTTCAGCGCCAAGAGATACATGTCCGGCGCGGGCTTGCTTCGACCCTCACCGATTCGAGGATCATCACCCAAAATTCTTTTGCTAGGCTCAAAGAAATTCAGCAGTTGTCTAGTCTCTGGCCTTGAAATCTTCAACTCATAAGTAGAGCTCTTCGTCGTAGACGCCAATGCCAGCTCGATTTTTCCTCCGGACGCAGCACGCTGGGCTTGGCTAAGGTTTGACAGAAGTTTCTCACTACCCGGTAGGGGCGTGCAGTTCGGAAAATGTAATCGCATCTGCTCTTTGGATTCACGGGCAAAGTCCTCGCGCGAGATAGGCAACTTGGCCCAGTTGTGAAAAACATCGCCGTTTGTTGAATCGGGGATCCCCATGAGCTTAGCTCGGATTGACGAGTTGAACACCGGTCGTTCATATTTTTGGAGCAGTCTGTTGGTTGACTGGGTTATTATGTCTTCGGAATTGATGAGAAGGCCGTCCATGTCGAAGATGCATGCCCGGATTGGCGGGAACCTGGTTGTGATTTTGTTAGTTAGGCCTCTCGAAGGTCAAAAATAGATATCTCGGTCGGAGTCAACTTGCTTTTTATCATGAAAAGACATCGGTGTCAGGCCGAATAGTAGCAAGGATTTATAACAAAAAAACGCAACTGATATCTGAGGTGATGTGTTCGTTGACAGCCATTCGCTTTATCTTCGACCGGACCGGATCTGCGGGGTTCGTACCGTCCCTGGATCCGGTCTAGCGCGGCCGCCTCCCGCTTGCGCGTCCGGAGGTAAACAACTCAAAATATATCAAAGGCACAGCACCAAACAATCGCCCGGGGCTATACTTTCTCATATCCAAAAGCAGTGTTGACCGTCAGTGATATAGATGAGCTTCAACTCTACGTGAAGGAAATCTTAGTTCTGTGGACTAGCATTAGATATCTCATATATATTCTTTCCGGCTATCTAGTTCAGATTCTCGTGCCAAAAAAAACTGATCAACGAGCCCAAAAAGCAACAATATCGTCAAAGTCTTCCATAGTCAGGCTTTTTGCATCTTTATCTTCCTTGGTGATTTCCTTCCTCAGACGAGTGGCAACTCGAAGACTAATGGAAGCCTTCTGCGCCTTGCCGGTCGCCTCGAACACTTTGGCTTTTAGAAAAGTAGAGCGGGCAATCTCATTTTTATGTGCGTTGGGATCTACAGACCAGACGTCAAGTGCGCCGTTGATCATGGAACTGATAATGAGTCAGCGCAAGTTCCGAGCAGCTCAAGACAGAAAAATAGATAGGATGAAAAATAACACTTACATTGCCTCTTCGCTCCGGCCCATCCGAACCAGATGTTGTGCAATTTTATGAGCGACAGTTGCGGTGTAAAAGTCACGGTCACCCACTGTCGCATGCATGTGGTGCCATGCTCTTTGATGGTACAAGAAACTCTCATCTAATTGGCCTTGCACCGCACGAAGATTCCCAAGCACGTAAAGGATGAGCCCAGTCCGGACAGAGTCTCGGTCATTCTTCCCCAATGCCTTTTCTCTCCCTGCCAAGCTTTCCAGGAGCAGCGTGTTACACTCGTCGAGCTTCCCCTGCGCAAGAAGCGCCCAACTTAGATTGGCCTCACCTGACCGTGGCACATAGTTTCCGAGAGCCTTGCGGATCCCCAGAGCCTCCTTCAGATCGGCTTCGCCTTCCTTGTACCGCTTGTCTTGAATACGTGAGATCCCGCGCTCGGCGTATGCGAGATAAAGCCGTTCGTCTTTGCTTCCTAGTGATTTGCATACGTTGGAGATTAGGTCGAGGGATCGCTCTTTATAAACTCGGCTGTTTTCAAAGTCACTCGCATCCATGGAGATAGCCCCAAAGCAGAAGTAGATATCTGCAAGCACAGAGTCCCGGTCCGGATGTGACGAAGACTCACAAATGCTTTGAGCAGTTTCGAAGAAGCCATCAAAATGTTTTGTTCGTCCGCGCTCTTTTTGATACCTGGTAATGAACATGAGACTATAACTGACAATGCTTGTGGGTCATTCATTATACATACCAAGCGGCCTCATTCAGAAGCTTTGCAAAGAGTAAAGCAGTCACCCCTGATGAGTGTGAGATTGTTGACCACAACTGATGTATCCGCAGAACATGAGGGTAAATTGCCGCGCAAACAGGCCACCTGCCAACAGACAGTCTGCCGCCGGTTGACTTCGGTTGCGGTAGTTCAGGGTCCTTGGATGGCTTGGGCATCGCCGATGGCCATCCCGCCCAGAGGATCCGTACGACTTTGTCAAACAGATCTTGTTTCTTTGCAACGTCCATTGTTGCCAAGATGACGTCTTGGACAATGCGGTGGACAGATACCTGCTGCTTTTGCTTATCTCTCTGGACTAGAGAAGACTGTAACAGATCCGTTCGTGCTTCAATGTAACTGCTCTTCTTGAAATGACCGCTATCCGAAAGCAATTCCATTGATGCTTCTACCAGCAAATCCTCTCCGATGACGTCCGGGTCTAAAAACGAACTCAACTCCAAAAGTTGGCGAGCTTGTGGTTTCAGCTTCTCGAATGCCCAGACAGTGGAGAGGGAGTGGCGGTATGTGGTTATATTGGTATCAAATTTTGTTCCGTAAAGACTCGCATGCTCTTCGTGGTCTGTATATAACTCTAAGAACTCTGATAGGGTCAGATCCTGTCGACGGATGATCCCTGCCATCTGGGAAATGGCCAGAGGGACGCCACCAAGTGCACCGGAGATTTGCTTCGCTGTATCGTCTTCAGCCTCATCGAAAAGTGATGTGAGGTGGTTGAAGAGGTTTAGACTGTCCTGCTGTGAAAGTGGACCGAGGTCCAAGCCAGAAGGCCTCCTTGTAAACATGCTCTTGGCCAATGGGTCCCGACTAGTCACCAAAATTGACCCACTTCCCTGGGGCCAATAGTCCGCTAGTATCATTGGGTCATCTGCGTTGTCGAAGATAAGCAGCCAAGATGCTTCTGACCTGGCTTGGTCCGGTTGAGCAGACTCGTCCGGTTCAGCCAAGTTCTTTCGCGGGTTGGAGAGCCACCCTTTCACAACCTCTCTGCTGACAACCTGGCTCTTGCACTCAGATGTATCCTCTAGCCCAAGTGCTAGGGATATTTGCTGATAATGGTAGTCGAGCTTGGCAATCTCATCTGCCACAACCCAGAACACTGCATCGAAGGAATCCTTATAGCGCTGGGAGAATTCTCGAGCGATCTCTGTTTTTCCGATTCCACCAAACCCGCAAATTGCAAACTGTCGTAGCAGGGTGCTCGATGCTGTTATTACTGTCTTTGAAGGCAGAAGCTCAGCAGCGAGACGCTCCAAAATATCCTCTCGGCCGCAGAAGTCCTCGTTTGTGGAATGCATGTTCAGAAAACATGGCAAATTTAGTTTCATTCGGGTCTCGGCGCTGGATGCTGTAGGATATACGAGCTCGAATCCTGAAAGTGAGGTGCCCTCAGTCGCCCTGTTTGATGGCCATTCTGACACTTCGTTCGATGGGCATTCGGTGAACTCCAGCGGCTCCACTAATTAAAATTAGTGTGATTCATTTGGGCAACGAATATCAGAGTTTACATTTCAACGGCATTTCGCTCATAGTAGGTGAGTAGGCACTCATGGTGGCATATTGATATTCCTCTGAGCAAATAAGTTTTGTGCCATAGCCTTCCGGGAGATTCTTTTACTTACGGTCTTCAAGCCGAAGGGTGACAACGCGCTGGGCGTCATTCAAGGTCTCGTAAATAAACCTCTCAAGTTGTGGTAAGCCTTCACCGCCAATACTCTTTGTAAATTGACATGTATCGTGGTGGTTGAGATTGAGACCAATCACCGTTTCCATTGGTGCATGAGTCGAGCAAGCTTCACGGCCAACCAACTAGAACCATTGTTAGTGACTATAGTCAGCGGAAGATAATTGAACTGACCTGCTGCGGTCGGGATAGTAAAGAGGCTGAGCTATTCTTTGATTCCCTAAGCTCATAGACGGATAGAATGGGCGTGCGAAGCGAGATTGATTCAAATCTATCAGCGAGATTGAGCAGCATCGCACCTTCTAGTTCGACACTAGCGTGTGCTATCTTCAATGTCTTTCCCGTTGTTGCTTCCAAGGCATCTCGGAATCGAGCCAATGTCGTGCTTTTGTCACCATATCGATGTGGTGTGCTCAGGAAGATCACACCAGCTATGGCGTTCACAATTGAGCCGTAGCGAGGAAATTGCTTGTTAGCAACACACAAAGCTTGTTTGACTATACTGCCACCCAGACTGTGGCAAACTATCAGGATCGGCTTATTGACATTCTGGGGAGAGGTATTAACACGCTATTAGAATCATTTTAATTGTCACTCCATTTACCTGATCTAGGTCTCTTGATCGTGTATCACTGATGTGTTGCAGAAGGTCATAACCTAACATCAAAAGTGACTCCCACGACGACTTCGTGCCGACAAATGGCGAGGCATATTCATATGCTAGTATCCGAAATCCAGCAACAGGGCCGGGCAAAGTCGCCAGCCATTCCTCGTCAGCGAATGGCCAACTCTCCGGCGATATAGTTCCGATGCCAGGAACAAGAACAATGCTGATCCAGTTTGTAAGTGAAAGGAGCCGAGACCACCTGGCTTTGAACTCTCTTACTCTATGCCAATTTGAGACGCATCTGCTAGATTTCGCACTACCCGAAGGCAGCTGGGAGTCGTGAAGCCTGTCGCTGTGCTCATGACTGCAGCATGCGAAAGACATATATTTGTGTGAAAACGAAGCGAGGATAGGACTGAGTCTGAGGAGGCTGAAGTTGATGGGAGCAGCAGGGATTGAATGATGCGGGGTAGCCTCCAATCACGACCCCCCTGTAAGCGCCAACAATACTTCCGGTCGCTGCCCGTAGACACCCTTCCACCTAATTTTTCGGACGGCCTCATGTAGGCAGCGGGTCAATCTCCGTTTAAGACATCAACGACATTAAATCTTCCCATCACGCGCGTTAGCGATAAAGTATCTTTGTAAATTTAATTTTTCTTCTCTCTATTTTCCATCCCTTTCTTCAATTGCAACATCTCGTTCTGGATTGGGTCGCTGCATGATCAGGCGGATTGATAGACTTCGTGTTTGAGAGAGGATGCTCTAATCAATATCAAGTACGGACGTTCAATCCGTAGATCACACAAGATGACTCGGATCCTTCTCGCTCTTCTCACGCGTCAAGTGCATCTTAATAGCGCGACATCGTTTCCAAGAGTTCGCCCAATACCGCTTCAGAACCAGAGTATCCCAAAGATAGAACATACAGGCAGCCAGCGTCGTCGGGACACACAACACGAAGAACCACCAATACTTCACCGCATTTTGCCCAAGCAGATCAATATTCATCCCCAAAAGACTGGAACTGAAGGTAAGTGGAATGAAGAGTGTTGCCAGCAAAGTCAACTTCTTGAGTCGCTCGGACTGCTCGATCGCTTTGCGTGACTCCTCAATTGTCGCTTTGTTCATGGCCAGTGTAATGCCCCAAGTACACATTCTCGAAAGCTCGACGCAACGAACATGCAGCTGTTCATAATCTCCCAGAAGGCCTCTTGGTGTGAAAGGCCCGTCAAAGTTATCAGATCCGACGGATCGGGCCGTTTCGGTCTCTGAAGTCTGTCGGCGTCGGCCCCTGCCGGCACCCATCGGCACGGCACCTTTCGGGGTGTGGTTGTCTATATTGACATCCTCCAGTCCGTGGCTCCCTCGCTCGGCTAGTCTGTAGACTGCTTGTGTGCTGTCTTTGAGCTGTTCGGCATGCCGGTTCAGAATGTTGTAAAAATATTGAAGTGTTTCGAGCGCGTCCGCTGAGACTCCTTGAGTAATTGTGTTGATCTGGATATTGATTCTGGACTCCATGAGATTGAGAAACTGAACTTCGGCAAAAGCGGCATGTGTGAATAATGGGATGCACATGGATAGTGGATCCCGAGGTGCGCGCCGGGCCAGGTCCACTAGCGCGATCATTGAATCGTATTGCATTGGGAGGATGGCTGTGCTTTGCTGCATATCTGCTTCGACATTTGTCGCCGTGTCAAGGCGATTTGTGGTGGTTCGAAATGCCATTTTGGGATGATGTTGGAGTACGGGGAGTGGTGTGGCCTTGCTTTCGATATGACTTGTCCATGGACCCGGGGGAGATTGTTCCAAGGGCCTGCCGTGGTCCATCCACGCAATAACTACTCCAAATTATCATGTGTTATTCCTCATAGCATCCAGGCATGTTGTCTTACCGGACCAGCCTTTGCCTGACTTCGTGACACAGAACGAGATCCATTGTTCGATCACAGAAAAGGACGAACAGACAGTGGAGTACTCGCGCACCAGGGAGTCTCCGCAGCAAACTTTTGTAGATCCAAGCTGTTGAACTCTGTACGTTGCGAGCTCATTAGACTGACGTAGCCGCTGTGACTGGAGATTCTGCCCGCCGAAATCATCACGATGAAGGATAGTGTTCACACAGACCCGAAATATATTGTTCGAAGAGCTGGCAAGCGATGGCAAACTATACGCATGCCTGTCAATGCTAGGCGAAAGAAAGTCCATGTGTCGACGAAAAAACTCGGGGTCAACGTTATATTTACTCCCGATGGCCGCCACCCACGACGGTGATAGGAAGCCTCGAAGGAAGACCATTTGACCTGAGTCTCCTGTTGGGGCCGAGGGGTTGGTGTAGAAGTCTTCATGTTGCTCTTGAGTAAAGTCCTGTATATGCCATTTCCTCTCCCCACTATTGTACACCACAGTTAAGGCATGAGGTTGTTCGGATTTGGAGGCAAAGAGCGTGGCGTCCTCTTCAAGTCTACCCGAGTTGAGAAGGGTACGGTCTTGGCGCATCCATTCTCCCAGGTCGACATAATTATTTCCCGGGAAGACAGAGATACTTGAATATCTTCTCGAGAGCGAGATGATTGCTCGAGTGTAGTTCTCGGGTGTAACTGACAACTCTAAAGTCAACAGACAAGGTCTCAAGCTCAGACGAAGTGTTGATGTGATCCCTTACGTGCGAACTTTCTGCGCTCCATGTCCTATTGTGCAGTATTGTCGTAGATGGCATACCATATTAGATGTAACAAGTTTCAACACGTCGACATGCTGATAATGACCATGCACTGCAGACGCCAGATAATCCGGTCCCTCTCTATATCATGGACTTTAAATGCCATATAAGTTGAGCTGAAACAAAACCTCGGTGCCGCAGCCGCTCTGACCAAAGATAAACGCGTCAAGACGTTCTCTGTCAGTGGTCTATGATCTTGCCGCCTAATGGAGTTGACCCCTCGCAGGATTGTATTAAAGACATAGCGGGTGCCAAAAGTCTGTGTTTTGGCGTCTTCTGGGGCCAGTCACAATCACAATCAGGGATTATGCATTAGCGGCATCGATTAGGCCTATCAGCGTCAACTAGAAAGTTCAGCTCTCGCGGTCGCATGAGAAAAGACAAGAATTGTCCATTAATTTTAAATTTCGCTTCTCAAAATGTTTAAATATCCGGCAAAAATGGAACACCTATCCAAATGGCATCATATACAATCTAGCAGTCAGAGTCCTCCGACTGAAGAGTCCGACCATTGATCGCTAGAAGCTCGACATTACTATATCAATTAGTCGACAACGCAACCACTTAGCCACAGGGAAAGGATAACTCACAAAACAAGAGTCGAGTTCCCAGGGATAAAAGGAGGCGCTCCCCTTCGTTTCGAACCATATTAGCGTATTTCAAGAACAAATTGGTGTAGAATTTCTACACACCTTTCACCATATCCGTAGTGCCTACATATCAATGGATCGTCAGCAATGCCATTCCCCGGAGTCACGAAGGGGCGGGGCAAAACATACGGGCCAAAAGTAAGCAAGGATTTTTCACCAAGACTCATTCCGAGAATACCGACCTCCCATCCTATTTATTTGTACTTTTGTCAGAAAAAGGTCATAGAGTACCCGCCTTTCTCGTCCAGCATGCCTACCTTTAATCACCGTGCCCATTCCAATCTGGAACGTGAACGGGTATCCCCTTTTGATACTGCTGTCGAACCTGTGCCACCAAGAACAACAATCAGCACGAAAAACACATCTGAAATTCATACTCTACCCATGCCTCTTGCTTCCACCAGGGTAAAGCCTACCGACGCCCCCTATTCCACGACCGCGTCGGATCGTACAAATACCCGTGATAGTGAACGGTCACCATATCGCCATTTTTGGGATAGTCTAGCCCGTTACCCGGGCGAATGATATCCTTGATAAAGTCAATGATTCCCATTTTTTTTGTCGTGATAACATGGGACTATGGATGTTCTTGTTGTAAGGAGACACGCGGAAGACTCAATCTGATCACATGATGCACGCGGTGGACTGAATGTCGGAGCGGAAAAACTTACATAATGTCATTGGGGGCGCGTAGAAAACAAAACATGACACACATATTCATGATTAGAGTTGGTGGTGTACATGGACAAAACGAAGCTTTACAATAATAAAATCTCCGACTTCACAAGCCGAATACAGAGACAGAAAACTTCTGAACAAAATGTTGTTCTTTGCTTATCTGGCACCTATTAGCTATCAGCTACATGCTTCGGAGTGTTCGGAATTCTTACCTCCCGTCGGAGGGGGTTCAACCGGTTCAACCCGACCCGCACCAGTTCAGGTTGAACCCTCAGCTTTCGGGACCGAAAAATTGCAACTGAACCCGCACCAAATTTCTGCGGCGCGGGTTGAACCCCTACTTCTAGAGACCGTAAGCGGTTGCGGTTTAACTCGCGGGACTGCAAGAATCCCTGAGGAACCACACACCGACTATTTTTTATATGATTTAATCAATCAGATATCTACAGGTTTGAATCTCTGAAACCCCTTCTAAGCTAAATCAACTAGTCTACTCCGTACTTTGCAGAGTTTTTGCTAGATCCCGTACCAAGCCCGCATCAAACCTCTGCGGCGCGGTTTGAACCCTACCTCCAGGGACCGTATGCGAGTGCAGGTTATAACTTCTGGGACCGCAAGAATCTGCGAGAATCATTGTTATACAATTCCTTGTAACAAATATCTTGTCTTCTTTATCTTAGGAGCCATATCGCGAAAACAAAATAGAATATTCTACGGACTTTTTGGTTCAACTCGCACCAAACCCGCACCAAACCGCAGCGGTTGAGGTTCAACCTTCGGACCGAAATCTGAACACCGTCTGAAACCGCACGGACAATTCTATCCTTGCTCACCAACAAACAGACACTTCGTGTTGCTCGGTGAATGCTATATATTGACTCAATGTTCGAATATAGGAATTGGGAGACTGGCAATTCTCACCTAACTAAATTATTCGTGGAACAATTCCCATGTAGACACTTATCCGGCAAAATATATACCTAGATGTCGAACGTACGCTCAAAACACAGAGGACAAAACGTTAGAATTATCATCACAGATAGAAGCTATATGGGTAATGGATGTTTTAATTGGTTAGATCCGTGAACTGTTTTTTTACTAGCAAGATTTGAAATGTACTTTTCTTTCTTTGATAAATGTAATGTTGTTGATATCGCAATTCACAAGGAAGAGAATATTGAAGATATGTACTTATCATTCTCATAGAAAGAAAACCGAGAGCTCTATATACAGATCATATCGTACAGAAAGAAAAAACCTATATCATATCCGTAACTCATAAAATCCTAATCCAATTTGTTTAAACACGCTGAGTACCTGCGCGAGAACCGTCCAGATCAGAGTCAACGGTCGGATCCATCTTGTTACCCACGTTGCTGTCATGAGGACCAGCAGTGGCAGAAGCGCGACCACTACCGGGGGTGTTGTAGCTGCTGCTCGCCATGCCCTCGTGGCGAGCACGGTTGTCGCGGTCGCTGTCGACGGTAGGGTCCATCTTGTTGGCGGTGGCGGAGGAGTGAGGACCCGAGCGAGCGGGATCACCGCCGTCGGCGTGCGCGTGAGGCTCGAACACCTTCGTGGTGGTTGGGCCAGCGCTTCCGCTGATGGGGAGCACGCCGGCAACACCCTCGCTGGCTTGGCCGGTGACCGAGCCGCGGATGTTACCTTCGTGGCCCAGCGCGTTGGGAAGGGAGGTGTCGATGTGCACGTCGTTGGGGTTGATCTTGCTGCCGGCGGTGGAGCCGGTGCCGGTGGTGCTGTTACGGGCGCTGCTCATGTCGCTGTCAACGCGGGGGTCAGCTTCGTTGGCAACGTTGCTAGAGTGAGGGCCTGCGGTGGAGGAAGCAGGGCCGGTGGTTCGGTCGTGAGCCGAGGCGTGACGAGAGTTGCTCAGGTCGCTGTCGACGCGAGGATCGGCCTCGTTGGCAACGTTGCTTGAGTGAGGTCCAGCCGTAGAAGAGGCGGGACCGGTGGTGCGGCTGGTTCGAGACACGTTGTTGCGGGCTCCGCTGCTGTCGAGGTTGCTGTCCACGCGGGGGTCAGCCTCGTTAGCGACGTTGCTGGTGTGGGGACCAGCAGTGGAGGAGGCAGGGCCGGTGGTTCGGTCACGAGCAGAGAGGTTGCGACCGCTGCTGATGTCGCTGTCGACACGAGGGTCGGCTTCGTTGGCAACGTTGCTGGTGTGAGGACCGGCAGTCGAGGAAGCAGGACCAGTGGTACGATCGTAGCCAGAAGCTGCAGAGGCGCCAGTGAGTCCAGCGCTTCCAGCATGGCCGAAGCCACCCGCACTGGCGTCGGGAACAGAGCCCTGGTGAGTACGGTTGTTAAGACCGGTGGTGGAAGATCGGTCGCTGTCGACTCGCGGATCCATCTCGTTCGCGACGTTGCTGGTATGGGGGCCGGCGGTGGTGTTGGCGCCGTAGGATGAGCCGTAAGTGTTGTTAGAGCCGAAGGCACCAGAAGTGCTGTTCTTCAAGGGGTTCGTCGAAGAGGAGTGACCAAAGGCTGATGATCGGTCGCTATCCACACGGGGATCCAACTCATTGGCGGTGTTGCTGGTGTGAGGACCAGCGGTGGTGTTGTTGCCGTAGGAGGAGCTATAGGGGTTGTTGGTGCCGTAAGAGCCGGAGGTGTTGTTCTTCAAAGGGTTCGTCGAAGAGGAGTGACCAAAGGCTGATGATCGGTCGCTATCCACACGGGGATCCAACTCATTGGCAGTGTTGCTCGTGTGAGGGCCAGCAGTGTGGGAACCTCCCAAACCGCTGGAGGTGTTGTAAGAGCCAGGAGCAGCAGGGCTCTGACCGAAGGTGTTGCTCGAGCCGGAAGAGTTGTAAGAGGGGTCGTCAATGGGGTTGAGCATAGACATATTGGTAAGCGTGTATGTGATAAAAGTAACTGGAAAAGGGTATAAAGTATAGAATTCGTAAAGTTGTAGAATAGGTCTTAAATGCGATAAGTTTGTTGATTGATTTGAGGTTGAGACAGAATTGCCAAGTGCATTTGCCTCCCTTAAGTAGACAGACAACCAACACAGCATGGAAACAAGTGACGTTATTACGATGTCTATACTGGGATGAAGTCCTGCGTAGCCCTACGAGAGGCCAATGATGTATTCCCTAGACGATCCTCATCTCTAAGAGGGCAAACTTGGCCTGAGGTGGGTCCGACAGTCCGGGGAGAAGCAATGAGCATGGCCGATGCGTCATGGTGTACCCACTTAAACCGGATGATCGCGTATGATGTCAGTTTGTCGACACCGTCACTATTTTTGGCTGTACTGTACTTGAATGCCTCAGCGCTGGGTCTCGAATCACTGATGGGAGATTTTGGATCAATGTAGTCATTTCTACCCCGCCAATTTAGATGCAGTCGGCGACTTGCCCTTATGCTCGGCACTTGCCGGCTGTGTGATGCGATGCCGGTATTCCGACGAACAGCCAATATGCTGCCAACAAACTACAAAGCCACGCTACAATCCTGACTTCTTCGACGACAATCGTAAATTTACCAATAGCAGGTATACTTGGCATATATTGAACTCTAATTCGTACATGTCTAAAACAATTGGGGATGGTTCAGTCAACAAATGCAGCGTCTAGTTGCCGTCATTACGTAGGGACCCACAGCTAATTGATTCCATTGTACTGTGACTATGTCATTCAGCCTCTAAATTGTATCACGACTGTCCCACTCCCAAAGGTGCTAACAGAAGAAGGCATGACGATATTCCCCCACATAGACGTGTCGGTCCCCTCTTAATCTTACAGCGAGTCCCAGCCTTTAGCTGCCCGCATGTGCGAAAACCAGTCGCTCACATACGGCAGCTTCACATGAGGTCCATAGGGATCTAACTCCCATTGCGGACGAGGAGGGTCTAGTCCAGTTTCATTGAAGCATGTGTCCATCAATTGGGCCATGGATCTGCCTCGATCGTACTGTGGTCGCTGACCCTTTGCATCCCGCAGTTTTCTCATCCCCTCTCTTAGGGCTTCGGTGTCCCTGTGAGCAACCACTTTCTCCTCCGGTGTGACCACAACACCATAGTTATCGCGAGCACCTTCGACCGTGACCAGTCCTCTTTGGACCTCCAGTGCGACCTTTTCCGCCGGTCGAGTCAAGGGATCTCCGAGCCCCCCTCCTCCCCAGGTAACCCATTCAAGAAGATCACCCTGATCGACACGAACGTGGTCGCACTTCGACGGAAGAACTTGTACCGGAGGGCCATTCTGCAACTGCGAATATCGATATAGAATCTTCCTTGATCGAGACCCTGGTTTCCCTCCCCGAATCCCCCACGGCTTCATAAACCATCGATCATCGTGAAGACTGAACTCTCCCCGACAGAGGAACCGATACAGCGTCCGCTGCGCATTCCCTCCACGATAGAATCCCGCCCCTCCGCTATCCGCAACACTCTCATTCGCCTCGATGCGAAGCGGATAATTCAACTCAATGCTCTCGGTCGGGATGGACTTGATCGCCGGAAACAGACAATGACAATCTAACCCATCGCCGACGTTCCGCGCAGGTACACCACCGAAGCCGATCTGATAAAGCTGATACCATTCGCCGTCCGGTTTATATCCCGAATAGAAGAAATGAGGAGAGTCGCTGAAACCTGCTGCCGCGGCGTAGGTTTCATTCTTTTGGCCAATTAGCGCTTGCATCACGTCCATGGTTCGTCCCAGGATGTGAGTCCGACAGGAGATCGCGGCCGGTCGGACGGGTTTGAGAATCGTTCCCTCCGGGATATGGATATCGATGAGATCATGAAATCCGTCGTTGATTACCGTCCCTGGAGCTGCGGCGGCGATCATGTAGTACCCGATGAACATCTTGAACATGGTTTCGGAGAGGTAGAAATTAATGCTGTGCTCGCTTTGAGGCGAGGTGCCAGACCAGTCGAATAGCAGGCGGTTTCCGTCGGTCTTGCTCATCGTGCAGGTTAAGGCCCAGGGTCCGATGCCGTGGCCGTCGTCGTCGACGAAGTCGGTGAATGTGCACGGTTTGTCATCAAAGTCCGTGGCGATGATCCGTGCCATCCCTGTATGGTTGCGGAGCAGCAGTTCATTGCAGGCAGCGAGGTAGACTTCAGTGCCGAATCGAGTGGCCAGCTCGCAGGTGCGTCGGGAAGCTGTGCGACAGGCCGAGATGATCGCCATTAGATCGGAGCGATACCAGTCTGGCTGTCGGGAGTTCCGGCAGAGTAGATCCACGAGGTCGGTGTTCATCACCCCCTTGGCGTAGAGCTTAATGCATGGGATTTGGACGCCGTCATCGAAGACGGACGTTGCGTTGATCGACATGCTCCCGGGGACCATGCCCCCCACGTCGGTCAAATGACCAAACTGAGATGCCCAGCCTATGATTCTGTGTTCGTGGAAAATGGGCAGTAGGACAATCACGTCGTTCAGGTGCGTCACGGCCCCTTTCGTCATGTAAGTGTCGTTCGTGATGAACACGTCGCCTTCTTCGATAGACCCTGTCCACGCATCGAGGAACTGTGTAATGAAACTGCCAAATTGACCGACAAGCATTTTTCCATCTGCTGTGGTGATCACGTTGAATTCATCTTGTTGTTCGCGGATCGCCGGTGACATGCTACAGCGGAGCATGAGGGTGTCCATTTCGCTGCGGATTGATGCGAGAGCGGAAGCAACCAGCGTTGCGATGAGTGGAGTGGACTTTACTATTTCAAGAGCTGTTGCTGGTAATTGATCTACCGGGGGTTCTTGGGTTGCGCCTTCATCAGGTCGGATCAAGATGTTGCCGATCGCATCGATCTCTCCATAACAGCCAGGAAGAATCAAAGTGTTACTGTCCATCTCGGTGATGATGCAAGGCCCGTTAACGCGCAACCCCTCTTGACTGATCTTCTCACGATCCCAGAGACTAGCTTCGATCTGCTGACCATCAATTATGATGTTTCTTTTGGAGATCTCGGCGTCGGCAGGAGGCAGATGAGAACTAGATGTGCTCAGCCGCTGAAGTTCAATGTCGGGAGATGCATCGACCACGACTACTTCTAGTCGCATAAGCTCTAGTTCGAATTTGGAAAGACGGTAGCCAAATTGCTGCTCATGTAAGCGATCGAATTTGGACTGTAACAACTTCCTCCAGGAACCGTCGTTTAGTGATAGGTCCGTTGCGCGTAAATCAATGGTCAGGGTCAGAGCCTGTCCTTTGTATCGCAGATCAACATGGTAGGTGATACCAAGATCCATTGGTTTATTTGAGTTCGACTGCAGGATGGTTATCTTGCATGATTCCTCAAGTTCGCCAAGTCGGCTCTTGACGTCTGATGATGCTGTGGTGGAAAGCAATTTGATGAATGACGAGGACTGGGTATGTCTCAATCTGGTCGTGGCATCCCCTAGCGCACAGAGAGTGCCTGGTGATGGAGGCACAATCACAGGCCAAGCTCCAAGCAGCTTCCCGATTGCATTTGCATGCAATGGACCGGCACCTCCGAAGGCTACCAGAGCAAAGTCCTTTGGATCGTATCCCTGCTCCACAGACACGAGTCGAAGTGCTCCATACATTGTCTCATTTACCAGGTTGACAATGTCCTCTGCTGTCTGTGTCACACTAAGCTTCATATGCGTTGCAATGTTCTCGATCGCGACCGCTGCTTCTTGAAACCCAAGCGTAAAGTCCCCTCCCAGCAGACTCTGTGGTAGATAGCCCAGGGCAAGGTTCGCGTCCGTCACGGTGGCTTCTCTTCCACCTTTCTGATAACACGCAGGGCCAGGATTGGCACCTGCACTCTCCGGCCCTACTCGCAGTGTCCCCGTGATATCCATATATCGAGCAATTGAGCCTCCTCCAGCTCCGACCGTTCGAATGTCCACGGCCGGCGAGTGGACCGTGAGGTCACCGACCACCGTCTCGCGACGCAATTGAGGCTTGCCCTGAGAGATCAGTGCACAATCCGTGGATGTACCTCCCATATCAAAGGTGATCAGATCTTTATATGCAGTATTGCGGGTTACCACATCCGCCACTCCTTGGACACCGCCGGCAGGTCCAGACATTAGAATGTTAACGGGCAATTCTCCTGCCAATTCAAGGCTTGTCAGCCCGCCATCCGACTTGAGAATGCGAATCGTATCGCCATCGTCGGACAGCAGTTCTCGAAAATTTCCCAAGTAACTCTGCACGACAGTCTTCACTAAACCATTTGTGCACGCCGTCACCGTTCGCTCGTATTCTCCTACTTCCCTCATGACATCGCTCGAACAGATGATCGTCACGTCGGCCCCTAATTCCTCCATGACAAGATTTGCAACCAGAGACTCATGAGAGCCATTGCAATGCGAGTGCAGTAACGAGATAACCACAGCTTCAGGCCTCTCACCCTGTTTCCACCTCCCAAGGCTCTCTCTCAAATTCCGCTCATCAACATCCCTCACACTCACGCCATCAACCCCCATCCTTTCATAACACTCAATAACTCTCTCCAACGGCACAATCGGATCAGGAGGAGTATAATGTAACCAAGCACCCAACCCCCCCGGGATCTGCGACCGTCTCACAGCCAAAATATCCCGATGACCAGCCGTGACGATCAATCCCGTCCGGGCACCCTTGCCTTCCAACACGGCATTGGTTGCGATCGTGGTTCCATGATGAATATACTGGAATTTCTCCGCACTCCCGGTCCAGTTTAGTTTCTGACGGATCTTTTCGATCCCGTTCTTGATCCCGATGCTCTGGTCTTCCGGTGTGGTTGGGACTTTTGCGCGCATTAGTTGGCCTGAGGACGTGATGGCGCAAATGTCGGTGAATGTGCCCCCGACGTCGGCGCCTAGGCGGTAGCCTAGCTCATGAGACATTGCTGGAGCCGTGAAACAGGCACAGAATGATGGCGAGAGTAAAGACACAAGGTAAACTCGATTAATGGTGAGCGAGAAACTATTTCAGCTAGCAATCGAATCGGGGAAGACCCCGCTCGTTCCACGACAAAACGAGCCCTAAGTAACAGTGTCCTTTTTCCAGCTAAGTTCAGCTCCTCCTGTCCCTCTATCAGGATGCTATCCTTGCAACAGATATCGCCACACAATCTTACTGGTGATAAAAGTCTAGGCGCGTGTTAGCGAGCTCCTACCAGTTTAGTCCGTGACACCGGCCTGATACCTTTGCTTATCGCGTAGTTTGAGTGGATGGTGTTACAGGCGACCCGCTATTTGTTGGACGGAGGAACAGGGGAGTGATGGGTATGACACTGTCGATCGCCCCTTAGCGGATAGTGTAGGCTGTTCGTATCGTGTTTAAACATCAGCATTTTCTAAGCACCCCAAAGACGAGGTTTCATCAGCATTTGGTGAAGAAAAGGATAGCTCGCAATCGAAAGATAAAGAACTATAAAATTTACCCCAAAGCTAAGACCTCAATTCTCCCAACCCGGTGTAGCCAAGAGCCTGTTCGGAGTTTTGCATGTGCGGTCGCTTATTGGTGAGGATATAGGGTCTGCAGGACAAGACAAGTAGTTAGGGCCACAATAGCTGGATAGCGTGATGGTTCAAGGTTGAATAAAATTGCAGCTGAGCTTTGTTGATCTTTTCGGAATATCTTGATCACAAAGCTTGTGTTCCTTTGATGTTACACTAAATGATGCCCAACAGCCGACATGGTTCATATTTGCCCCAAAACACTTTTCGATCTTGCTGTCATGGTTAATCTTGCAGTCCAGTGATGCTAGGTCGTCCGAAAATAGCTCACAAACCTTCAATGTTATGGTATTCTTACCACTGTCGAGCTAATACAAAAATGGCTTTAGCTTATACCGATTCATTTCCTGATCAGGTCGGGTTGCGATGTAAAGTATGTCTCGGCAACTAGTTCTAGCCTTTAGTCCCTTATCCGACCGATCGCATTCATTTCACCTTTCTCATATCTCTTCCCTGAGTAGTTTCCTTAACTCACTGGGCGAGTAGCTATATCTGTCTTATGAAATTGTAGAACATCAGGTTACAGTTTATCCTGACCACGCCCATGCACGTGATGAAGCCGAGGGTGTGGGTGTGAAGAGAAAAGGTTATATCGGCTCGCCATTGTTCTGTTGATGCAGGCTTCGGGCAATATGTTTATTCCCCTAAGATAAAAGAATGGTATAATATGGAAAGAGAGTAAACCGTAAGTGGTAAAACGCGGGATTGGATGCAAGCTCGAACCCAAGCAAAGCGCAGAGACCCGCGAGACCCGCTCGGACAGAGAGGATAAAGTACTCTTGATTATTGGAATGCATCCTTGCGCAATACTTGAAATACTCTCTAGGCTGGAGGTCTTCGTTAGTCATGTTTCACTCTCAGGGGCTCCTGAAAAACATCAAGGTGTATTAACGGAGCGCAATTTTTGGACGCGGAATCATAATCGCGCTTGTCTATTCAATCAACCCCTGCCATGTGATGTCGCATAATTCTGCATGTAGATGTAGCCCAGTTGAGCGGCCGCTCTGATCGAATAGTAATGAATGATTTGTATCTTCGCAATTGTTTATTAACGTGACTATGCGTATAGGCTACGAGGCGGGGGGAAGCATCGCCATCTAGAAAGTAATTTGTACAGCATTAAGAAGTCTCGGTAAGCAATCTCCAGCGACATTAGATTCTGTAAATCTTAGTACCAGAACCCTATGCTATAGAAATGAAGTTTCAGCCGAGGCGGGGATATCTCTTTAGGTGCTTGTCTTCGTATTTGTGGGTCGCACAACATCGATTCGTTTCGATTCCAGTCGTGCAGCAAACAGTACAGGGAAAGCGGAAATACAGGAAACAGAAAGATTTGAGAGAGCAGATTATTATTAAGCGGCTTGGTCCAATCTTCAAGGAGACTCGAGTTCTTGATTTTGTCCTGGACATTTGAGAATCGCACTAAACATCTTTTCCTACAGGTTTTGCCGATGAATATGAGTTCTACAGGGATTTTATTTTCCTGTAACCACCCTTTCTTCCTATCTAGTCTAGAGGCGGCCACAAACCAGAGAGACAAGGTTCCACGATTCCTTTGTTGTTATCACAACAGGGATAGGGGAGACGTCTAGGAAGTGCTAATTCCTTTGCTTGGGACTTGTTCCACAGCTGAGATCAACACGCTTTGTTGGCTAATGCCAAGCTACATATTACAGGGGCTGCTGTTTTCTCTTTGCTTTTTTTTCTCTACCTTTTATTCGTTCTTTTTTTTCATTCATTACGGACATTTGCTTTCTCACTTTTGTGGCTACTTGGTCATAAGTTAAACATGGTCTGTGCTTGGTGTATTAGGAAAGGAAAAGTGAAAACCGTAAGGATAACCCATACTTGCTCCGACAAATATTCAAAGGTAATAGAAAGCATCCCTCTTCATGTACCGTTCCTCAATGTAGGAATAATCGACATGTCTCTGTAATGGCCACATTTTCAGCCTGCATTCCCCTCAAGTTCCAGGCCAATCCACTCCCAAAGCGGACGGTAATCGCTGATCGAGGAATCCGGACGAGGAGCCAATGGTTGGGAAAACAACGATCCCAGCGATCGAAAGTACCACCGAAACGCAAACAAAAACCCACTGGACAGCTGATTCGGCGCACCAATGCAGGCTAGACTAGCTTGAGACGGTTGCCCAGAGTCAATTATGCCGACCCTAGCGATCCCATAGGTCCACCAGCAACGATCACAGACCGGCGAGTCACGCCATTCGCGGCCGGCGGATTTCCCCGCAAAGTTTAAGGCAACCCCGCAAAGTTAGGTCAGCCCACTGGCCAACCGCGTCACACCACCACACGTCATACGACCATGGGATACGGAATGCATGACCTCACGAGTCACCCCACTCGCCCGGCATCCGGGGGGAAGTATAAATATCACATTTCACACGCGACCTCCTTCATGGGCTTCCCAGGACTCTGCTCCTATCTGATCTTCATACCAAACAATCGTATTTCACACTGACTCACTCGCACTTATCGACATTTTCAATATGTCTACTATCCAGAAGATGGCTTCCATTGAGGAACTCAACAAGTACAACTCCCAATGGGTGGAGTTTCACATCCGTGACCACCTCGCCAACGGCGAGATCAATGTCCGCCATACCGTCATCGAAGGGCACGCTCTCTCCTTTCTTTATCTATCTCTCTTCTCCCCTTCTCTTCCAGACTAACCTACCCCTTACCAAAATCAACTAACACCCTTCAAGCGGCGAATTCCACAACGCGGACACCTCCAAACCCATGACCGAAGACGACGTCGACGAGATGACCATTCCGTCCTACGGCGTCGGCGAGATCTGCGCCCGCGGCAGAAGAGGCAGCGAAGGCCGTCTGGATCTTTTCCACGACGAGGAAAAGATCTGCGAGCTCCACTGGGACAACCGCCAGGAGAATGGCTTTAATTTAGTCGAGGTGCTGGACGGAAGTAAGTCGTACAGAGTGGAGCATGGGGGATGGAGCCCAGAGGTAGGACCTCTGGGCCATGTGTACGTTGATATTTGGGAGATGAAGAAGAAGCTCGAGGAGAAGAAGAAGTTGGAGCAGAAGATCGAGGAGATCGAGAAGACCAAGGTTTGATTTTACGGCGTTTTTTGAGACTTACCAGCGTGGGTGGGGGTGTTTTATTGGCTATTTTTTCGGGAATTCTGTTTATTTGCATTGTCTATCTACCTCGCATCGACATTAACGCTGGAAGTGATGTTGCTAGTAACTAGGGAAATTGTCTACTCGTGTATCAAGATGAACAATAATTACTGATTTGAAAACGAGCAAGTTCCCTCTAATCCGGTCCTCCCGGGATGTTGAATACTGCAGTAGAGGTTGCCTGGACACGTAAGACAGCCGGTCGCCGCGGATTTGGAGGGCGCAGGGATCCTCCAAGTCTACAGGGGTACGCCACCACGGCAGCCTTTGTGATTAGAGACAGACAGGCGGTCCAATAACCAGTCAAGTTGGAGATTCCGTCGTCCAACCTTTCGGGGCCCAGCTCAACATTCCATCCACCGAGAGCAAACTTCCAGCCACCCGCAAATAGAGTCCGAACAAAAAGCATTCGTCATTTTCCTGTTACCAGATATGGCTGAGAAGACCATGGTAACCATTTTAATAAGCTATACTAAGTAGACGTGAATCAAAATGGTGTTTTGCTTGGTGACAGCCGATTAAACGTACCCTGATTTCCTGATCCAGTGTCCCGCATCGGGCGTATTGCCGTGGAATGTACGACCCCTCCATTCGTTGCTTATCCGTCAAGGTGACATGTCATGTCCAATCGGAAACGTTTAAAATGGACGCTATAAGGAAGGGATCATCAGCTGATGAATTTGCCACTTCATGGGTCGATCCTGCTTCAGTCCGCGTCTTTGCTATTCAGAGGACAGAATCCCCTCAAGATGTGACTTTGTTTTTGGCTTCTCTGCTCATTGTATTCGAATTCCAACACCCAATCAGAAATCTTCGGCGAGGAAACCGTAGAATGTCGCCGGAGGAACTGAAGAGGTGAATACGAGGGACTGCAAATAGGAAAGCGACCCCGAAGCGAACCGCCTTGCGTCAGACTGCATATCGCTGCGTTCTAGACTATTAAGTCGGCCTGTCGTCAGTATTAGTTGTCGAAACCACCTAAAGCTGCCACTATCCGAAATGTTCCACTTCGGATTCCTCTCATCCGTCTAGTATGGATGTAACCCAATCACTTGCGCAAGGCCGCGCTGGGATATGAATTAATGTAAGTTAGATGATCGCAAAGTCTCTAGGTTGCATTCTTGGAAGTCTGTGGCTGCCGTTACCCGGTCAAGCTCTTGAACAAATGCTTCTTCGGAAAATTTATGCAGCTCTGTGCCAGGAGGCGAACAATTCGGTGTAAAAGTCTGAGGATGTCTAACAACAAAAACGCAGTATGGTATAGGGCACTAAGCCAATCTCTTCCACCATCTCAGTTGAAAAGGTCGCGTTGTCTATAAAAGGAAAACATTCATCACTAGGCCGTGCGACATCAAGACAGGGGCAAGAGATCTGAAACAATTAGAGAGAAGCTTCAGCTGGTCAGGCCGGGGTTCTGCTCTGACGTTCCTGTCGGACAATGTGCAGAATTCAATTTTCATGAAATGCTACAAGGTCGGGGTTATGACCCAGTGTTGACTGAAATAGATGATTTACGGTGAAAAGTTAGAAAATCAATACTAAATCTCGAACCAAAATTCACGAGTTGAATGAGAGGCGCAGAACAAACACCATCCTTGGTTTGGACTGTTGCTACTACTATATGGCTCTCATGGGTCACGCGGCCCCTGAATCGCCATAGATTGATGCTGTACAAGATGATATTGTATCTTTCATCTTGCTATCCGCAAGAAGTGAACTCAACACAACATGACGGGGGGGTTCGCTTGGTCTGATACGCCATGCTTGTTCGAATTTCACGTTTCCAACTGTAGAGTGCTCTCTGCAAGGGACATGGTTGTGAATATGGTGGAGAAACTGGTTATCTTGGTGGAAAGTTTCTTTCCGCTAGATAGGAGTATCTGTCTGGAGACTTGAGGGAGTTTTAAGTTAGCATGATGAATCTATTAGCGGAATTGACAAACAAGAGGTGATTATATATCGTTGCTTCTTGCATCGGGGACACATCGTCGGATAGCATGATTCCGATGAAACAGAATTTTAAGTTCGCCTTCAAGGACCGGTGCAAATACCATTTTTATCTCCTGATAACACAACTAGCGTGTTCCAAAACTGCAACCCAAGCTAACTCCTTGCAGTTCTGTATAGAGCGTCGGTTTTCCCAGTTGCCCGGATGCCGGGGCAGATCCCGTGCGCTATTCCACTTTCGGATCTCACTGTCCGGAAAAGATCTCATGAATTGTGAAATCCGCAAACTGACTGGATGAATCATCAGAGATCTTGCATCTAAATATTATTGGATTAAGATCATCAAAGGGGATAACATAATAATCCCCAGGTGTGAGGAAGGGTTGATTGCGGTTTGTGTCTCCCCGAGAAGCCAAGATTTCTGGCATTTCACGAGTCCAATCTAGCCAGATGCGGGGAAGTGAGGGGAAGAGAGATAAAGAGATATGGATGGGAGTGAAAATAGGCAAGCGGTGTTGAGTATATTTCTTCTCACCATCTATTTTGAGGAGCAAATACAAAGCCCTTGCTGACAACCACTACCTTTGCAGAGGAAACGAGACCGAGTGTCTATCGCTCATGTTAAACAGATCTTCTTTGCGCACTCCTGATATCTGTACTACGTACATAACGTCTCTATCCACCAGAAATCTCGAGCTTTGTACAAAACACAGCAATACGAAAGAATCATGAGTACCTGTACACCTGGAGCGAACGGCAGTATCCGCAAAGGGGTTGTTTCTAATGACCTAGAACAGACCAGTGCAAAGCCTTCGCAGCAAGGCATGATAGAGACCAACCATCATGGAATTGATACTAGGGGAATCCCTAGCTCGATAAATGAGTTATACGATCGGAAAGTGGCATTGATGAACCAAGCTCTGATTGATATTGGGATGGGTTCCTTCCAGTGGAAGATCTTTGCAATGACTGGCTTTGGATGGTTTGTGGATAATGTAAGAATTTATGAAATGACTAACACTATGCTCGATACTAATCATCACATGTGAAATTTAGTTCTGGATGCAAGCTATTACCATAATCAGTGCCCCAGTCAGAAACGAGTTTTCAGTCCAGCGCATCGCCTTTCTCACCGTGGCCAAGTATGCAGGATTGGTTGTCGGATCGTCGGTTTGGCCTATCACAGCTGATTTCATCGGTCGACGGTTAGCATTCAATGTTACACTCTTGATATCGGCGGTAGCTGGACTCGTCGGAGCCGGAAGTCCCAACTTCGTGGCCATTTCGGTCTTCTGCGCCTTCATAGGCGTCGGAACAGGCGGCAACCAGCCTGTAGATAGTGCCATTTTCCTCGAGTACATACCGGCTACACATCAATATCTTCTCATTATGCAATCGGCATTTTGGTCGGTTGGTCAAACTGTCGCTGCCCTGGTTGCCTGGCCGTTGATTGGCAACTTCTCATGTCCCTCTGACGCGGACGAATGTCTGTACGCGGATAATATGGGATGGCGATATACGTTCTGGACATTTGGTGGTCTGACTATGGTCATGTTCTTGCTTCGCTTTAGCTTTCGAATATACGAGACCCCGAAGTATCTGCTTGGCAAGGGTCTCGACCGCGAGGCAGTTGATGTTGTCCGAAGGATTGCTGGTAGAAACGGTGGAACAACATGGCTCACTCTGGCGCATTTCGAAGAGATAGATGCGGAGATCGGGACGCCAGAAAGTCCTGACGTACAAGAATCGAACCATGCCAACATCACCAATCGCACTTTGGAGAAGTACAAACTCGAGAAACTGCGCACTCTCTTCTCCACTCCTCGTCTCGCGCTCTCAACCTTTCTGCTCATCTTCCTCTGGTGCTCGGTCGGAATGGCCTATCCACTGTACAACTCGTTCATTCCGATCTTTCTTGAAAACAAGGGCGTCTCACAGGGCGACTCCTCAATTTCGACAACCTATCGGAACTATGCCATCCAAGCCGTTTGTGGCATTCCTGCCTCCCTCCTCGGCGGGCTAACGGTCGATCTTAAGCGCATCGGCCGAAAGGGCACAGGGACACTGGCATGTCTGGGCACCGGCCTTTTCCTCTTTCTATTCACGCGCGCCAGCTCCGAAGCCGGGGTCATCGGATTCACGTGCGCTGTTGCGTTCTTTCAAAACCTCGTTTACGGCTTGTTGTATTCGTACACGCCTGAACTGTTTCCCGCGCCGGTCCGTGGGACGGCGAATGGGCTGGTCGCGTTTTTCAACCGATTAAGTGGGCTCATGGCGCCAATAATTGCGGCGTATATCGGGATTGAGACAGACGTGCCCGTTTGGATCTCTGCGGCGCTGTTTGTTGTTGCGGGGGTGGTGTTTTTGATTCTTCCGTATGAGACACGTGGGAAGGCGGCCGCTTAGAGAGACGATTGTGTTTGGAAGGAGTAGTGAGTGCTATTGGACGGGTATGACACTGATCTGATGAGTAGAATGTATAATTCTTGAATTTATATACAACGTCGAAACCGAAAAAAAACAGATAGCAAAGACCTTAGTGGGTAAATATGCACTAGCATGAGCTAGGAGTAGACAAAGTCAACAGTCATAATAGGGCTATTGACAAATGTAGTTATCAGCTTGTTTGAGCATCATACCTTTTCCCATGCTTGAGACTGTGAGCGTAATTCGAATAGCGGATGTTGGTTTGGAAGATTATCTCTGAGCGACTGTCGTGGAACGAATGGAGCCTCGTTTTAAGGATCTGAAGAACAGGCTTTAATACTAATAATAATAAAATTAATGGTGGTACTAACGACACCTGTGACCGCAAAGCCAAGATGCCAGGTAGAAATTGGATAAGAGTGATATCGGGAACTGAATATCTTCACCAAACGCCATGGTGACTGGAACGATGGTTTTGAGCCAGCTCAGTTGAGTGGAAATTCAGTTTTCAATCATTACACCAGGCGTAATTGTTAACATCATGCATCGCAAGCCCTTGTTTGCTATTGAAGTCCCTATGACAATCTTCGCAAAAGTACACCATGTCGGATAGGCCAGGCCTTCGAGATACAACGCAGACAAAGCTGGTGACAGCGCTTTATGCAGTACGAGCGGCTGTCCATATATTACAAAGAAGAGTAAGTAAATCTGGTAACAGTGGTATAGCGAGTCAGGATGGAAAGGTGCTTGAAGCAAGAAGATTATCAATTTATTATCTCATTGAAAGAGGGGTGTGACCACATGATTCTATGACACAGAAGTATAAATGCCAAAGTTTAGCAACAGACGTATTGTTGCGCCCCGATGTCTATGTTGCTCGTTGACTAGGAAAGTGATATACCTAGAAGGCGGCTACCATAACCCTATTTGGCACCCATAGCGGATATCATAGTTGAGGTACAGGGGCTCTTGATTCGCCTTTGCGGCCTCTGCCTCCTCCGGTGTCACTTCATAATCATTCATATCTATTCATTAAAGTTTACGTTTTGAGGAAAGACTGCTATGGCGCTACTCGTCCCTTCCTTGCGCAACAACAGTAAAGTTGATCGGCCTTAAGGAACTACTGCGCTCCGATATCGTCAGGTTTCTCGTCGGCCCTATCTACTGCTTACGAACAACAAATCAAAAGCGACGCTGGTGTCAGGATGAACGGCGTAGGGAGCTGCCTATGTCGGTGGCCCACACCGGAAGGATGATCCGAAAATTAGCAAAGTGCAACATCACCACACGGCATGGGTCGGTCTGGCCACGCTTTAGTTCTGAGTTTCAAAAACAAGCCCCACTATCTAGTTCCAGAGCAATCTGGAAATTGGCAAGGGTACTCTCAGCTAGGAGTCCGGACAGCAGAAAATGACTCTATGTGCAGGAACGCCCGATTTCGCCAAGACTGGGAAGGTGTAAGTGTGCACTGTACTCGAGTCAACTAAATTGAGCTGTTATCAAACCGGAATGAAGAGGAGAAAATACCATGTTGATCTCACAGAGCGATAATCCACCTTATTTCCCAACACGATGGAGATATTTACTGTAAAGGCTACCATTGGTACATTCCCTAGACGTCTTTGCCAAGCTGCAGGGGTCAACGACGAACAGTGGAAGGAATGCATTGCATAAATCATAGGTATTACAGTATCTCCGAATGATGAATTCATAGCTATGACATGTTAACTTGCTGACGAATGAGGCGACAAACCACGTAGAATGAAGATCCTATATCGTTATTTGGCTGTTAGTCGAGACATTCCACCCATACGCAGATCATCTCTGCAGTTTATTTCCCTTTGTAGCCCCCGATGCTCGAGTCATCTTGAGTCATTCGGTCTTCCCGACGACCCGGCGGAAAAAAACCCGGTGTTCGTCCGCCGGTCGGCGGAGCACCCCTTTCGGGGAGGGGACTTATAAAACAAAAAAGCCCGACTAGTTATTATCAATAAAAAAAATTAAAGACAAAGAATTCGAAGTTTGCAAGTTCGCCATTATGGTGAAATCCAACGCAGAATTCTCTGATGCTGAACAGCCAGAAAAAAACAACCCAAATGTCGGTGGAAATGATGCAGCGAGCACCAAAACCGAACCGGAGTCGGGCACAACAGGATGGGTTTTCCTAATGACTGTCGTGGCTTTGGCTCTTAGTATGTTTTTGGTAAGAAATGCACGAACTTATATTTGTGCGCGTGTTGCTAACTTTCTATGAAGGTCTCTCTAGATATGGTACGAAACTCCCAATTAGTCGCGCTTTGGTCGACAAATCACCGCTAACTTCGATATGATTCTTGTTTAGACAATTGTCGCAACAGCCATACCCAAAATAACGGACGAATTCGGTGGTATTGAGCTGGTAGGATGGTATGGGTCGGCATTCTTCATCACGCTGGGAAGTTTCCAGGCCTCTTGGGGAAAGATTTACAAATATTTCCCGCTCAAGCCCGCGTTCCTGGTCTCCATTGTTCTTTTCGAGGTGGGAAGTTTGATGTGTGGTATGGAAACACCCTCTTTGTCCAGGTCACCATAAACAAATATTTACTCGTCGCAGGTGTCGCAAAGAATAACACCACATTGATCGTTGGACGTGCCATCACTGGCATTGGTGGTGCCGGTATCTCGTCCGGAGCATTTACCATCATTGCCTTATCTGCCCCGCCCAAGCAGCGACCAGCATATATCGGAATCCTTGGCGCTTCATACGGAATTGCTGCAGCAGTCGGACCTCTCCTGGGAGGAGCATTCACAAGCCATGTTTCCTGGCGGTGGTGCTTCTACATCAACCTCCCCATTGGCGGCGTCGCCGGGGGAATCATTCTCCTGCTGTACCGCGCCCCGCCCCCATTGCCGTTCCTGGGCGAGCCACTGGTCGAAAAGATCCTTCAGCTGGACTTTCCCGGGACATTCCTTCTCATCGGGGCCTTGGTCTGCTATGTGCTCGCTCTTGAATGGGGTGGAATATCGCTGCCGTGGAGTGATTCGAAGGTTGTTGGGACACTGGTAGGTTTTGGTGTCTTGCTAATTGCGTACGGAATTGTCCAATGGCTCGAGAAAGAACGAGCAGCAATGATTGGCCGTATACTCCGTCAGCGAAACGTGTTGGTTCCGATGATCTATGTTCACCTTCTGGCCGGCACGTTCTTCCTCTTGGTGTACTACCTGCCGATCTATTTCCAGGTCATTTCTGGAGTGTCCGCCGCCGACAGTGGAATCCGCAATCTGCCACTGATCCTTGCGCAAAGTGTTGCGACTGTTTCGTCGGGTATTGTCCTCAGTCGCGTCGGATACGCACCGCCATTCCTGCTTTCCGGAGCAGCCATCACGGCGATCGGTTCTGGGCTTTTGTACACTCTCGATGTCGACTCGGGGTCTGGAAAATGGATTGGCTACCAGATCATGACTGGTCTGGGTGTGGGATGGTGTTTCCAGGTCCCTGTCATCTCCGCGCAAGCCGCCGTACAACCCGAGGATTTGCCTTCCGTTACCTCGATGGTCTTGAGTATGCCACAATCCAACCCCTTATCGATAATCTCACATGCTGACGTCATTTCTCTAGCTGTTCAAACAATCGGTGGAGCAATATTTGTCTCGGCCGGCCAGTCCGCAATGTCAAATGTCCTTCTCAAAGTCCTCCCACGTCAGAATCTTGACATCGATCCGCTTGAAGTGGTGACAACCGGCGCGACTGAGTTACGAGACACATTCTCGTCGGAACAGATGTCGGGAATTCTCACTTCTTATATGAAGGGTATCAAGGCCGCGTTCATCATTGCTACTGTTGCTTCCAGTGTGGCTACGGTGGTCTCTGTCGGTAGTCGGTGGAAAAAGCTCGCATCGGCAAACACAGGCGGTGCGATGGCTTGATCGTGGGATTCAAAGCTATGTATTCTGCTCCGACAGGGTCCTGTGCGGGGTGGATTCAAAAAATAATATAGAGGGTATTGAAATAGAGATTTGTCGCTGTGACAGCAACTCCAGCTATGAGTAAACATCATCGCGTAGATAACTGGCTAGAATCCCCAGTCTAAATCCCCACCAAAATCAGCAGAGAAGTAAGACTGCGTGACCAAGTTGGGATCCAAGGACCACAATCCAGAAGTTTGCTCCTCTGAGCTGATCCCTGGCGGATACAGAAAGTTCGCGTCGTCTATGCGGAGAGAGCCGGGGGCTGGAGAGATCCCTGGCTGTGGATATGCGGAGTGGGTCCCTGGTGCACTATGTGGAGCTGGATCTGTCGCTTTTTGTTTGAGATTGCGATCCAGGAATATTGTCCCGAAGTAGGGAATAGAGAGTTTGATGCGAGTAGATCCGTCCTCTGTCGTTCCATTGGAGCCTTTTTCGCCCGATAATAAGTCCCTAAGAGTCCGCAGTACACCCAGACTACGAGATGCAACATCGTCCGGTTGGGATGTTGCTAGCCGTTGCAGAATTCTCATGACCTTGTCAGTAGCCTCCCAATCCTCGGTGGAAGAGCCGTGGGTGGAAGATGGCGGCCGACTTTCAGGTCTCAGCACGTTTATCAGGAGTGTGACAGCTGCGGTGAAGGCTTGAAAGTCCAGGGACTTGCAGCAGAAGCTTTCTCCCGTCAGGTTTCGAATCGCTATATAGATAGTGATCATGTGCCTAGAAGCGTCCAGGCAGGTTTGTCGATTGTATTCATACCGCTGCTGTGAAGTTGAATCTAGCATGAGTGGCAAATGCAGCCAAGCGACCAACTGGAAGTGCCACAGTTGTGCCATGAGATTTGCATAATGTTGCGCGACAACTGGTGTCTTAGCATCAGCGCCAATCGCAACGGCGACGGTATTGATTTCTCCTGGATTCATTTCCGCTAGATCCGCGTCAATCAGTTGAGTCTTCCGAATCATAGCCGGAGAATGTTTGCTAAATATCTGATTTCGCTCAATAATTAACCCTGCTGCTAGAAAAAGCTTTTCCATATGGTCTGAAGTAGGATGTGGTTCGAGAGCGGCATCGAAAGTTCCGTGGCACATCCCTAACATGAGCGAAAGATAGCGGTCGGCAAAAAGGATATGCCTCCATATCTTCTTCGCACGACTTAAATGCTCGCTCCCCTCCTGTCCCGCTGGTCGGTGGAGCCCGAGAAGCTGAGCGACATTTAGGGCATTGCGATAACATAACCATGCCCGCCGTAATTTCCCATCATTGTTGTGAAAGATCCCCTGCAGGACCAAGCATTCTAACCCATCTAAACTTCGTACTAGGGAGTCGTGTGAGCAGACCAATGTTGTGACCATACTGACACATCTCTCTATGAACTCGTTTGGTGGACTTGCAAGGTCTAGACGGGTGACATCGAAGCTAGGTGGTAACTGCTGGAGGCAAATTGCAATCCATAATAGGGCCTTCGCAATGGTTACGGGGTGCTTGTGAGAGAGAGAAGCCACCGGCTCAGGCAGCAAGCAAACATTGTCGTCTCCAAAGCATTGCATTCGAATTAACCACCAACAGGTGTTCTCACTCCCCAGTGCATCAACAGTTAATTGAGATGGCAACAACTCCAGCAAGCCCATCCTCAGCTTCTGCAGTTCTGGTTCCCCATTGCCCGTGGAGGTTTTAGGCTCAGGCTCCGGTCTATGTAATCCCAGCTACAATGAAGATTAGTTCAGGAATACGATCGAGGAAGTTCAGAGTCTACAAACCAGAGTATTGTTAAAAAGCGACAGGACAGGAGCGCTTTCCTGAGCGCTAGGAGTTATAGCAGGCGGGCTTGAACTTCTAGTACTTTGGGCAACCCAAGAAGGCGAGGATTGCCGTTCAGCCGTGATGCCTGTGTCTAGCCGCTGTACGACCCGCTCCAGGAGTGATTCGACACGAGCAAGTCTATCATTCACTGACGAGCGATCGGATTCACGATGGTTCTCAGGCTCAGGCAGGTCCTGACTGTGGCAAGTTAATCCACGCGAGAGACATTCTCTGCAAGTTGAGCGGTTACTGTCTGAAAACAGGCACCGAACCTTTCTGTGTTTGCCTGGTGGTGTCCGATAATCAGCATCATGCAACTGTTTAGGTAAAATATATTCTCACATTCCCAGCAGCTTCGAGTCCCTTTTCGGATCTTCTTCCGCGGAGGCTCCTCGGGCGATTCTGCTGGATTGGGTGACATTCTAAATTCAGTAGTGGGTCGAAGACCAACCCTGCAATGGATGTGACCTGACACGTCGACATGGACATACGGGGTAAATCAAGATGCAGGATGAAGACTGGGCGTTGCTCGTTGCGGTGGCCTCATCGCTGACCGCCTTGCGCCAGGATGCGCCAAGTCACTAGTCACACGTGACAGGGGCGGTTTCTGCATCTCACGTACAAACTACCCAATTTAGATGCTTCAATGAGCCTCATTTGGTTAGAGTGGAGTTTGGCTAGCCTAAGTCTAGTTCCTTTGGGGCTTAGTGCATGTGTGGCCCACAATGGTCCTTAGTTGGTTAGCGATCATCGCCTGCTTCATAGGAATTCAAGCATTCTACACCTAGGTACTATAGTCCGCCACATTTCTAATTTAATGTTCTACTTCACGGGGCGTTGAGGCTAAGTGGTGTGCACTGTCCATATAAGGAACGCAGGAGGCATAGGAATTCGAAATTATATGAATACGGTAGAACCGTTGTTTGAACTTTTGACTGAATGAGCCCTTGATTCTAAGATTGACATTCAACAGCTGCAGGAGTGGATGACACGATAACTGAAAATTCCTTTACCCTCATCGTGAACAAGAAGGCCAAGGGGAAGCAGTTATAGATTGTTAAAGTGACTAAGGTAGGGACTGTTCCGACACCGATCATGGAGAATAGTGCGCTCGAGGAGCAGTTAAGCAAATTAACAGTGACTTGAATTATGTAGCCCGGACCAAAGGCCTTAATCTAACCCACTAAGTGTGCTCAACGTCTAATCTGTCAACCACCCACACATTGCATGACAAAAATGTAAAAGACTAGTTAAACACTAAGACAGGATTGAGATGGACAGCCTTGGCAAACAGGGCGGCAAAGAAGGCCACTAAGTCAAGCCATATTACTCAACGGCTTAGTAGCATAACTGCAATGCCATATCATTGCTGTAAAGAACAAGTGGATTCAACATTAACCTGGATCAAGGGTATAAATGCAAGTTTTCATTTTGTCTGACAATCTGGTGTTTCAACTGGAAGCAGTACAATCGCACGGAAGCTCAAATCCCAAACGCCGTCAAATTAACCCTGGTAAAATGGCAAGGCTGCAATCAATAATCCCTCAGCTGGCATGTAACAAGTCCCTCCAGAGACTTCCAGTTTTTCCAGTTGTTGCCGTCCCAAGCTCTATGCTGAACGTTGTTGTTATGAGTGGACACACCAAAGAGGTCAATCTGGCCCTCGCGGGCCCTGCAAGATACTCCAGTGATTGCACTGAAGAATGTCACATCCCCCTGAGTCTTCCAGTCACTCCACTTACCGTTCTCGAAGGACCTAAAGACGCATCTCCTATCACGGTTGATGGCGACCACGTCCAAGCGGTTAGGAGCGCAGCTGATAACCTCGATGTGGCTGTACACCTGGCCACCAAGGGATTGCCATCCAGTCCACTTGTTGCCATCGTATCCCTGGTGATAGAAGCCATTGTCATGGCCCCGAGCGAAGAGATCGATGCGGTCCCGACCCCAGCTGACAGCCCTGATAGGGCTCACGAGAGGCCCACCAAGGTTCTCCCAGTCGCTCCAGTTGGATCCATCGTATCGCTTCCGGCGACAGGAATTGTCATCCGCCCACAACGCGAACACATCTAGACGATCCTTACCCCAGCTGACGGCCTCAACTCCACCGTTCAGGGATCCACCGATGGACTTCCATCCGCTCCAGCGCTTACCGTCATAGTACTGATGGTGGCACGTGTTATCGTGACCACGGGCAAGAATGTCAAGACGGTTCTCACCCCAGCTGATGGCCTTGACGGAGCTGGTGAAGTTACCTCCCAGATTCTCCCACTTGTCCCATTTGTCATTCTCCAGGACACGGTGGTAGCAGGTATTGCTGGTGTCCAGGCAGAATATATCGAGGCGGTCCTTACCCCAGCTGACGGCAGAGATGATGCTGCTGAATCCCTTCCCGATGCTCTTCCAGTCAGACCAGTCCTCGCTGTTGCGGTACTTATGGTAGCAACTATTGTCCTGGCCGAGGATGAAGAGATCAAGACGCTCCTCTCCTCTCGCAAGTGCTGAGATTTGGTGGGCCATTTTTCTTTCTTTTTTTTTCTGGTTATTTTTCTGGTTATTCTTCTCGGCTTTCGAAGTTCTAGTAAACCCCTTATATAGTCAGCACATTTTGAAATAGCAAACTTAATGGCATTGAGATATTGCACTCTAAAGCATAGGGGGACTGATATGAGAAATATGCTATTGGGTATTTGGGGGATAAACCTTGAAGCTGCGTGTATGAGATTATTGTTATTTCTTGTCAAATATCTTGGGTAATTTCAGAAGAGAAAAGCCCAAGTCCTGGCCGGACATCGTCTGCTCTTTTATGTTCCATTTCGTCTCCTACAACATGACATCACAGTGATTATGAGGGGTATATTTTACTTTCTATACCCCGCTAAACAATTGCATCGTATCGGATCTTGTTTGAGAGGCTGATAAGACATTGGATCTGGGAGTTTGGTTCCATACAATCATGTTCAACGAACAAAGCTTCCGTATTCCCCCAGCCGGATTGAGCTGCTCTTAGCTCGGGTATGCAAATAATGCAGTACAATCGAAAGGCAGTGCCTGTTAATGCTTCAATAATAAATTTTGTTTTAAATTCAATTAAACAATTCGATTGATTCTGTTGTTATACCTTTTTTTTCATCTTCTAGAATAAAAGTCGTTGATGTTCAAGAACGGTTTAGAGTTCATAGGGTAGCATTCAACAATGCGGCGATTATCTCCGATAGGTCCCGTCTAAGTACATCGTACGAGCGTCTCTGGAGTGCAAGTAGCGTCTCCACTCCGGTAGAAGTATTGTTTTCACCTCTTACCGCCCTACCGTGGAAGACCTCCACCTGTTATTGATCGTTGGTACTTCTTCTAGTTCGCTCGGCATTTTCTTGGGTATGACGACCGAGATATATAATGTCGCTTGGAGTCCCGGTAGATCAAACCCTACGTATTGCGGCCATGAATTCAGATAAAATAACAGTCTCTTGAGGTTTCTAGTGAGCACAAGCAACTTTGAATGTACGATACGGGTCAACACTTTCTTCTGTCGGAATTTCATTTCACATGGGATCCATGCAACAATGGCACCGGAAATCCAGACTGGAATGCCATTTGGCAGGAAGGGGCACCCAGAGCTGAAACTTACCATTCGGAGTTATGCTCCGTATTCGTAGCTGTGAAGTACGGATATAGATGAACGTCTGGAACGCGAGGAACTGGAGACAGCCGACTGGAGAGAAACTTATTCTTCGTGTTCACCGCTGTCACCAATCGGAAGACAGATAAAAGTTGACCAGAAAGGTGCAATAACGGAGCAATGCTTTGCGGGGAATTCGGTATTCTCTGGGCTTGGGCGTCCTACGAGCGAATGATGAATGCCTGGAAACAACGGAATTGGGCAACTCAATTAGTCTAGACCCAGCTGTTAACCTCTCATTGAGGTTGGTTAGAATCGGCGAGCGGTTGGTTCGAGGCTGAGTTTGGCTTCTTCAAGGGGACTCGAATTCCGTAGTCAGGTTAGGAACTTACTACCAGTTGAGGGGTAAGTGGGTTAAGTTTTCTCCTCTCCTGTCTCCTGGGATTTGATGATGTTTCATCAAGTCAATGAAACTCAGAAAATGCAACCATTGACGTAGGATGGTAGAGTTGCTCGGCTAGAACTGTCAGACTTCCAGCCACTTACCTGTCTGCCTAGGCTTTCTTTTGTATAACACTGGGTTGCTTTCTTCTGCCCCCCCCTTAGCGTGAAATAGACTCCCCGGGGCCATAAGATAATATTATTTGCTTTTTGGCTCTACAAATTTGCGGAACCGTTTAAATATTAGTAGCTTGGTGAAGTGTGGCAAAACGTGCCCTAAGATATGTCCGTAAATCCGCAAGTGAGCTTGTCCTTAGCCCTCCTGAATTAGAGGCCTGGCATACTCAATCAGCCCCGAGAGGTCAAGCGTACAGTGATATGGTACATTAAATTTTCGTCGTATTGGGAAAAGGTCGCATTTGAGTTAGAATAACCATAATGTAGGAGTAGGATTTACTTCATCTAATCCGGAGCCCTGTGAGTGATTGGAAATTGGAAAAATTCAGAGACGCTTACTAGATTAAGAAATAGAAGAGGCAAAATGTAACGGACTTAAAATCAACTAGGCCAATGTTCGTTCTCTTATTCACAACTACAAAATGGCACCAAACTTATTCGGGATTAGGGCTTGACCGAGGGTTTGACCGAACGGGCCAAACTAAACCAGTTTAGGTCACTAGCCTTGCCTTCATGAGGGGTTCATGAATAGTGTGAGGGCCCGAGACCCTGAGAGGGTGGAAAACGGCCCCTAAAATATAACCGAGAGATCAAAATAGGCTTAGGGACGTCGTATCGGGCAAGTTAGTTCGATAAATCTAGGCGTGAGTCACTTTGAGGCGACGACAACATGGTGGGTTTTCATTAACATTTAACAATCGGTGGCGCCCGGTTGTTAATCTGGGGCAGCATTGAATTGAAACAAAAACAAAAGCCCTGTGACCCAAGATCGACATGAAGGGTGGATTAACGCTGCTCTTTGCTTTTTTGGGCGCGTCCCTGACAAGAGGATCTTTGACACTAGAGAAGAAGGATCTGCCAGCTACCCTTGAGGTACCATTCGGGTATGGACCTATCTTCGACTCGAAGTCGGTTGGTCGCGCTGGCATAGACAAGAGGAAGAATGTGCTTGACGTTGACGCTGCAATCGAGGTATGCGGGCCATTTGGAAAATTACTGATGACACTGACCTAATAAACATAGAACATGATTTTCTTCCACACAAACATCACCGTCGGCACCCCTCCCCAGGAAATGGAGGTGTATTTCAATATAATGGGCAACGAGTGCTGGATGCATGCGGCCAATTCGACCAGCTGTCAGTGGTATAAGGACAAGGAAGATTGTGACGGGTATGGCGGATATAATACCAGTACCTCGAAAACCGCCGAGTTCATTAGCTCCGATTTCGCCGTTAACGATAGAGGCCCCAACGTCACCGGCGACTTTGTCAAGGATGCTCTAGTTATCGGAAATGCCAGGGTAGACTCCATGAAGCTGGGTGTGGCATACGATGGCATAACCAGTAGTACGTTCGATTCTCTACAATGTGTTTGATATATCTTATGCTGATAATGATCATTAGACACGCTTGGTCTTGGGTATGGAGAGGAGGGCTCTTCGTCGGTATCGTTTCCCCAGGCGTTGACAGACGCGGGAATTATCAACTCGCCTGCGTTCAGCATGTGGACAGACTATGGGTACCGTCCCGGTGGCAAGATTCTTTTCGGTGGCGTAAACAAAGCCAAATATGTCGGTACTTTGCATACCCTGCCAATTGTTCCGGGGCCCTCTGGACAGCGCAAGGCATTCCGCGTCAATATGACTGGCTTGCTAATCAACGAAACATCGATCTCTCCGGGATCCTTTACATTGGATGCGGTGCTCGACAACCAGGTATCCCTCACGCATGTTCCTGAGTCAGTGATGTCAGAGCTTGCCAAACAGCTAAACGTAGAGAATGTCCCTGAATCTGGGCAGATCACCCTTCCCTGCTCGTTGGCATCCTCAAAAACTAACATCACCCTTGAATTTGGTGCTGCGAAGTTTGAATTTTCTATTGCTATGCTGATGACACAGATCAGTGTTGAGCATTCTTACACAAGATCTGGCGATGCCTGTTATTCAGGGATTGTGGCCAACAAAGATTACAAGAATAAAGCAAGCATTGTGCTGGGCACAAATTTCATTAGATCTGTATATTCGGTCTTTGATCTTGCCAACGATGAGGTTTCCTTGGCGAATCTAAGATGGGAATCATATTCGGATAACATTGTTGAGATTACATCCGGGGACAATGCGGTTCCAGGGGCTACTGATACTACTACCGACACAAATCATGACAAAGACCAGAAGGACGAGGAGTCTATTGGCTCTACTCTTGGGGACGGGACACTTTGTTTAGGATTGACTGTCGCCCTTTTGTGTTATGTCATCTTATAAGACGAAGGGCCCGATTTGTTTGACAACAATGGGTGCGAGGAAAAGAAATACAATGTACACATAGCTAATACAGCCTTAATGCAAGGATAACCTTAATATGTCTATCTATATCGGAATGAAACATATTACACAATTTGACCCACGCACGTGAAAACCTATACCAGCACTGACAGCAAATTGAAAAGCTATATAGAGCATACTACTCGCCTGATGAGATCGAAGAGATAAAGTCAAAATGAAACGACAAAACAAAGGAAAGCTCCAGCTTAAGCTAGCGCACGCCTATTCAACTTTCCTAAGTGCCATTGAATACGACCTAAACTCCGAGTAAGCCGAACTCAGCTATCGAGATAATAAAAACAAGGCTTATACTATTTCTTTGCGAATACATGAAGATAGGGCTCACTTCGCGTTGCCAGCTCACTTTCCGAACAACCCGTTTAACTCCCTGTAAGTGGATATTTATTGGCTCCTAAATCGGGGGCTCCGGAGATTGGAGATGGGCACTAAGATAACCACATGTCGATCCAGAAGTTGTTGATACAAAAAACTATGTGGAGTTGTGATTCAGACCACACCGTCAACTGGAAGGCCGCTGTGGGATTGGATTTCAGGAATGGCCACGCGGACCTGTAGCCTACCGATGATTTTTTCGGGATCAATTCAGGCATTCTTCTCACATACTTCGTCAACGGGCATCGAACCCCGCTATATATCAGATTAGTATACGCTATAAAGCGCCTCATTAAACCGACCAAAGCGCCTCGTGCACAAACATTGACTGGCACACTCAATCAGACTCTTCATCCTTTTATCTGTTCCGACACGCGTTGAATCTCTACCAAAATGAATGACAATCACTATGAAAACAACGCGGGATGGGGCTCCCCACAGCCGAACCAGAGATTTCCTGGATATCCCCCTAATTTCTTTCCTGCGCCCAGCTCGCAATACGACCCACCATACAACCCGTACTACCCGCACCACTTTCATGCATACGGCGCAGGATACTGGCACCAGAACCCATCGCAATTTCCAAGCATGCCTCCACAGTATCACCAGCCAAGACGTTATGAGCCTCCCAACCCCACTGGCAACGAGGGCAGGATTGCCGTCACCAACAGCAACTGTGGCAGAGCCGCCACGAGCAACTTTGGTAATACAACAATGACCAACTGTCATAACAACAACCAGGGCAATCATCATACCGACAATCACGGACAAATGCAAGCCCGCAACAGCCATGAGAATCGAACAACGCGTGTCGGGAATGTCTCCAGTAATGGCGGCAATGCCAATGCGAACACTTCACACAATGGCTTCATGACGAATGCAAATGTCAGGGGTGGCACCAATAAGAACACTAGCTATCAACATGGTGGTGCTGGGGGTTCTGTCAACATTGGACGTAGCGATTAGTTATTGTCTGTGGCATTGAAGGTATGGGTTTTTATCTCTTCTTTTTGTTTCAAAGTCGAAGCAACGCATGGACTGACTCTCGAGTAGCCCCTAACGTTGGTTGGACATCGACTTTGGTTCACCAACTTTGACAGCATCTGGACCTGTGTTTCCTGTTCTTTCTCTCAAGTGTTCTTGCATTGTTGTGTCCTTTGTATCGTCGTTACTTTCTTTTCTTTTCCTGTGTTCTTTATCCTTATGTCTGTTTTTCCTTCCTTGGTAATTCGACATTGTTTCGTAAAGACCTCGATGAGCTGCTGTAAGGTTTACTCTCAACCTAGCAAATAAACCTCCACCCGTGCCCGAAAATATATAAAGTAGAATTTGGAATGAAAATGCTACAATATGCATCTGCCAATCACAAAAAAGCATTGACTGACTTAGAAACATACAGGAAATTTAATCCATTGAGGCTAGGTCGAGCAACATAAGAGCAATTAGCTGCAAGCCGTGGAAATAAAAGGAAGAGGGAAAGCTAAAAATAGAGATGACTAAGCATGTGCCAAGAAATTCCCGCGTTTCCGCCCGGCTCTGCCTCTTCTTTCTCCCAGACTTTACTCGAATCTATAAGGAATCTCGACACAATGAGTACGTCACGCCACAATGCATCTCTCTCATCGTCTGATAGTAAGCGCTTGCGAGACCGCTTGGCTCAAAAAGCTCAGAGAGAGAAACGAGAGGCTCGTATGATATCACTGGAAGATCGCGTGGCATTTTGCGACCAGAATCATGGACCCGCATGGATGAACCAACACACTATCACGCTGAACAGAATCCTTGAGGAGAACAAAAGATTACGGGAGCAACAAGTCGTCCTTCGGCATTTGCTGGGACAACTTAATGATGTACTGTCTGAAAAGCCGCCCTCGCTCCAGACGCCACCTGCAGTTGTTCCGAATCCCTGGCATCCAAGCTTGAATCCTGGCCTTGCTCAGCCCGTGGAGGTGGAAACAGCACCCAAATTGGCTCTGCACCCAGGCATTGCAATCACTGAGCAACCTGCTCATTCAGTGTCGAGTAAGCGGGCAAGGGGGAATTCATGTCTCGAAGATGACCATGCGCCATTGAGTCTAGCAGTTGAAACGACAAACCCAACTGCTCATGCCGGGATGGCCCTAAGATCACTCCCTGGCGTACATTCATTCTCACAATCAACTGCACCAGACACTGTTCCGACTTGGTCTCTTACCCCGATCAACGAGTACGGAATGAACCCCTCTTTCATGCCAGCTACATGCCCATGGTTCGCTCGCCCAGACCTGGTGGCTGCATGTCCCCCCGTTCCGGCCCCGCTGGACCTCCTCTACGGCACTCGACGGAACTATCTAGCAGACGAAGTCAGCCATGGCATACGTCGCCAGTCCATCCGAGACCCGGAATGTCTCGCCAGTGGATGGTTGACATACGTGTATAGTAAATGGCGGGTATCTCCCAACCCCGTTACATTCGAACGATTACCGCAATTTCTGCATCCCCTGATGGCGCAGCTGCAGAGAGGACATCCAAACTTAATAGATCTGATTATATGGCCGCAGCTACGCTTAAACATGATTGAGCATTGGACGAGATACGATTACTGCGAGCTTATTGATTACTTATGTTGCTGCACCAAGATCCGATGGCCGTGGGGGAAGGATATTTTGGAACGGGACCAAGCGGATAACCTTAGAATCCGGCAAGACTTTTTTGATGTATTTACTAGAGCGGATGGGTGGGGATTGACGACAGAGTTTATTGAGAAATATCCGGAGTTGGTGGAGGGGATGGATATCGAAGCTATTCGATTTTCTTATGAACCGACGGTGCAACCCCGGGGATGAAACAGGTGCACAAGGACAACAGCCAATCCCCCGCTCGCCTTGACTAAAGAAAATGTCCATCAAAACAGCCCTTGTATTTATAAAATCACAAGATCGTCTTTATTGCCAAAAGCACAGTTTGGTTACAGCCCATTTAAGTAATTGGTTGGGTACTGTGTGGTGAAAGTGGGTCACTGTATCGATTCAGATTGGAGCTCGACACATCCGGCCAAAGAATCCGACAAGATGTACCACAGCTCTCGTGCTGGGGAAATGCTCTGTATTCCGCTTTTATTACTATCTCCTGTAACAATCAAACCTCGCCTAATGCCGCGGAGCCTTTCCTGCAGATCGACATCGTGCATATGGATCCCCACTGTTGAATCAGCGCTCCACTATTGCCAACCAATGGAACTGGCCACACAGTCATTTTGGTGCCTCTCTCCGAATATATCGGTCTCCATTGGATGGAAGATCTCAAGAGTGGGTCAACATTGATTCAGAACTAGCAATGTAGCGCCGGCATGTTGATGTCTCTAAAAAACTGTTCCCTTGAAACTAGTTGGCCTTCCTTTCTTGTGAAGATGGATCGAAATTATTATGAAGTGATCTTCGGCTACTGTAATTATATAAATTTTGTGCACTCGCAACTCCTAGCTCACCATGAGGTCAAACTTCTTGCACTACAGGTCTCAATATGATGCTCCCAGTATTCACGACGTATTGTACATCTGATCCAATTTTGGTGACAGGTGTACTTGCATTTACTGTTATTGCTTTCCTCTTTTACCTGAGCTCAAGCCAGCATCTGCTCCTGGTAAACGGAAAGCAGGGTTTTGAGATTAGCCTTGCGCCTGCGAAGAAACGTTACCTCTACAATGCGAGATCACTAATTGCCCAAGGTTTGAAGAAGGTATGGTTATAAGATCACTCCTGACGCCCTCGAGCTAACAAGTGTACTTGTCTTCTTCAGTCGCCCATTTTCAATGTCGTCACCGACAATGGCCGCAAAATCGTCCTAGCCCCTAGTTACGCAAACGAAATTCGAAACCATCCGGACTTGAGTTTTGGACATGAAACGGGGCGGGACTTCCATTCCCACATTTATGGGTTCGAACCCTTTCGGCAGGGAACGATGCCGGACCAGATAGTTCAGGATGCGGTGCGTATGAAATTGACACAGAGTTTGGGTAAGCGTTCTAAACCAAGCAAGGATGTTCAGCAAGAATGGTAGGCACTGACCATGTAAAAGGCAGTGTGACTAAACCGTTGTCGGATGAGACTACGGTTGCATTGAGGTCATACTGGACTGATGAGCCTGGTGAGATTTGTAGCCAATGTCAGCGGTTGTATTACTAACCGGGCCTAGAATGGCATTCTATTCACACAAAAGACACTGTCTTGAAGCTCGTCGCCCAGCTCTCATCGAAGGTGTTTCTGGGTGACAGGATCTGTCGTGACCCCAACTGGCTTCGAATAACTGTCGACTATACGGTTGACTCGTTCATGGCTGCTCAATCCCTGCGAATGTGGCCTCGCCTGCTTCGTCCCCTTATCGCTAGATTCCTACCGTCTTGCCGCAAGATTCAGACCGAACTTCAGGATGCCCGCAACATCATCAATCCTGTACTGGCGGAGCGTGAAGCAGAAAAAGCAGCCGCGGCTCAACAAGGACTAACCCCTAAACGCTACACAGACGCGATGGAGTGGATGGAACAGTGTGCTAAAGGTCGACCGTACGATGCAGGTGCTGCACAGCTTTCCTTCTCCCTTGCGGCCATTCATACTACTTCCGATATGATCACCCAAGTGTTGTATGACCTTTGCGGGAAGGACGAACTGGTGGAAGCTCTACGTGAAGAGGCTCGTACTGTTATCCAGGCAGACGGCTGGCAAAAGACCACACTCTATAAACTCAAGCTCATGGATAGTATGCTAAAAGAGAGTCAACGGTTGAAACCGACTAGTGTTGGTATGTTTCACGCTTCCTAACCTCCAATCAAGAGCTAACAAGATACGTGCAGTTTCTATGAGACGCCTCGCAATGAAGACTGTCACCTTGTCAGACGGAACTGTAATTCCCAAAGGCGCTTCGATCTTTGTCTCTGGCGAACAGATGTGGGACCCCGAAGTCTATCCAGACCCCGACACGTTTGATGCATATCGATTCCTGCGACTGCGCGAGACGCCTGGCAGTGAAACCTCAGCCCAGTTGGTTTCGGTCTCCCCGCAGCACTTGGGGTTTGGTCTGGGGAAGCATGCTTGTCCTGGCCGATTCTTCGCTGCTAATGAGATCAAAATCGCGCTCTCGCACATTCTGCTGAAATATGACTTCAGGTTACCAGCAGGTACTACTCCTCAACACATATATATGGGAGCCGAGCTTGCTGCAGATCCTTTTGCGAAATTGGAAATTAGGCGGAGAAACTCCGACATTGAGCTGTGAAGCTGGGATAGGTTAGAGCAATGGACATTTGGTCATGTATTGTCACTTCCTGAGGACATCTTTCAATAAGACATGAATGTACTCCGTATGAGAACACCAAACCTACTGCCCGTCCACTTTATAAGTTCAAAAATACTATCTATATACGTCGCAATGATTATGATTGAAAGGGGTCTGTAGTACGGGGCTGTCCCAGAAGGCCTCAGAGCTCTACACATGATGGAAGGTAAAACCATACTGAAGCCCCCACTGTTACCCAACATTGTACTTCGTCTCTGGCTAGGTATATCACTATCATCAATTTTGAGTAAATGAGTAAAATAGAATGTTATAGAGGCAAGGCTGAATAAACGAATAATTGTCTACATCCACTACCCCACATAGAACCAACCGGCTGCAGCTGGGATTCAAATTTCTCTTCGTACATCCCCGAGCGGGCCGGTAAGACAACTAAACGCTCGAGTAAGCATTGAAACTAATCGGTGGCCGATATTTACGCTGCTTCGGTTACTTAGAATATCACGATTCAAGAAGGGAATTGTTTGCCTAAATCATACGATAGTAATTCATCGGTGACCGATCAGCAGCATTCTCTCGCATGACAATTTCATGATCTACGGAACCGGGCACCATGAGCATAAGCCAACTGAATTATCCTGACAATCTTCAACCATGCTGGGGTTCCCACGGATATATCAACGCTTGAGGGGCCGCTCCCCCATCCTCAAGTTCTGCACTGCGAAGTATCAAACCGATCGACCACAAAGACAGCAACTCCACCGCCGCCACTATGAAGCTCGCTTGTCTCGGATTGGGTATCCTGGGACTCTTCGCTACTTCGGCGACTGCTGCTTACTGCACCGACAATGAGTACTACTGCGGTTGGAACCTCTTAGACAAAGGTAAGCCCTTTGCTAATGTAACCCTCGCAGCGAAAACTAAAAATGGACAGGGAGCTACATGCCGGAGATCAGAGAGGCCCTCCTGGAAGGCGGGATCCCGAACCCCACGGAATTCCAGATCCAGCACACCCTTTTCTACTGCCGTGATGAAGCATCTAGGGGTGTCGGATATGCCATGGCATGTAAGCAGCAATGCTATGAGACTAGTCAGAGCGACTATTGTGACGAAATTGGTCCTGTGAGTAGATTCCTTCCTCTGATGAAGGCCAGGGCTGATCGATGTGAAAAGTGAACAAAAGGAGTCTGTGTTCTGGAATGTGTGACGATGTCTTGGTCTAGGTTTTTCTCCTTCTATGTACGTTGTCCAGAGGGTTTTTCCTAGGCTTTCATGCGAATGTAGAGGATGTTCTTCCATTTGTTATCCCAAAGAAATGTTCGATGACCATTACTCTTCCACATTATTGAAAGCGACTCCTTGCTTGCCCTTAGTGAACTTTCCCCCTCTAACCTTTATTGCACCAAGTCGAGAAAGCTTCCTTCCGGTCAATCGGTCTTCTCGCCTCGCTATGGTTACTTGTCGAAGGTTTTATGCTTTGCAAGATTCAGAGTTCTATAACCTCAAGAAACATCTATCGTGGACTACCGGTTAGGGGGCATGCGACCCATATTTCCCACCATTTCAGTAGACTGTAGGATGACATAGAACAGAGAGCAATGGTTAGATACATAGAGTACTACTCCACCTCAACTTGCTGAACACCGTGAATTATCTCAATTTCCCTCGGCGCCTTGAACATGACACATCTTCTCACAGTAGTATGTCATCTAACGAGCCATTGGTCATGTGCACGTTCAACGCACAGGTCGAAGAAATCACTTTCCTCATCGCCACCAATATGCCAGTCCGCTGAGTTACAATAGGTTCCGTGCTGCAATAGTTAGTCTCAGCCCGCATCCAAATGCAGGACGGACAACTTACAAATGTGCAATTAGGGCAGGTATCCCACTGATTGTTTCCCGTGTTCCGCTGCTTGTAAAAGTCACACGCGCACTTGGTCTCGTCTGGCAGGGTCTGGTAATCCTTGGCCCAGTTGTAGCTGACGCTGAATGGAGTTCCGCCGATTTCAGAGAATCTGCGGTTAGAATCCAGGCCGCTACGTTGTGTAGCTTGGCAACGGTTCTGATAGGAAGAGTTAGTGATTTGCTTGTTCAAATTCACGTAAGGGATTATAAGCACGTGCCGGACAGGGCTAAGAGAAGAGAGACAGCAAGGAACTTCATGATGGGCTGGAGACTGGAGGTTGAGTGTGACAATATAGAAATAGCCACGTCTAGTCGGCCGCAATTGTCATTATATAGTGTTTTGTACCAGAAGTCAAGATAACTGGTAGTTTCATTCTTGGGCCATGAGTAGCGGTGGTGGAATTCAAGCCTGGCACTTAAATCCACTAGATCAGGGCCGTTTCTCTATTCCATAAGTCTTCCATTACCCTCGAACATGATGCTCCAGACCTTCTTTGGACTTTTCGTGGCCACTATGGTCACTGCCGCGCCCTTCTCAGAGCGCAGCGCTCTTAATAGCACCAGCACCAAATGGACTCCGGAGCATGTCCTGCAACCTGATGAGGTTGTCTTCATTGGTGGAGATCGCAGTCAGTTACCACTCCCACAATGCATTTGCATGGAAGCATCTTACTTATATGTTGTTGACATGCAGTGGAAGTTGCCCATGAGACCGTCTACCACAGCCTCATCCAGTTCGAAGGAATCACCGAAAACACCGAGGACTTCGTCATAGCTGCTCTTCTAACTGCTGAGAATATCTTAGAACTCCATTCTCGCCAGTCGTGCGACATCACAACTGCTGTGGTGACCGATAAGACCCAAACCTTCATCGACTGAGACGTCCAGATATTCCCTGTCGTGATTGGCACTAGAAACGGCATTGATGTCTATGTGAGCTCCGGATACAGTGTCAGCAACGGCATCTCCATCAGTGCTGGGCTGGACTGGACTCTCGTCGAGGAAAAATTGGGCCTGTCCGGTGGCATTGATTATAGCCGTACCTAGACCACCCAGACCGTGGTTAACATCAAGGGTACAGTGCCTGATGGCTACTCTAGAGTCATGATCACTAAGCCAGTTAAGACTCCAAAGACTGGTAGTGCTCTGAGGGGCTGTATTGGATCTCAAACGGAGACCGGAACTTTCCACGCCGACTCTTACCAGGAGGGCTCCTATGCTGGGTTTAAGTGGGTTTCTGGCGCCATCACTATGTGCACTAAGGAGTTCCCCTTGTCACGTTGCACTGTTAGTGGGAACTTTATTTACACGATGCGACCTTTCCTCGCCGACAGAAGGGTCGTGGATAGGTGATGGGGCAGATAGGTGATTCTGTGTGTAATAAATATTCAAAGACATAAGCCAGGGAAAGTTTATGCTACATCGATACACCATGCTCCAAAAGCTTGAGAAGTCATTGTACGAATAATCAAAGACAAATTTCAATTTGAAGTAAACGTAGGAACAATTGAACACAGCGCGGAACTAGGAGAAGGTTGACAACAATTCAAGAAAGAGAGACATGAATGTCATGCAAATGACCAATGAAAGGATTCACGCTACCAAAATTGAACTAACCCCTTAATGTAATTCCAGATCCTATCTATCTCTTGATCAGTCTTTTAGTCTACTCACTCACCACTATCGACTTTGGGGTCACCACGGATGTGTAACGTCATGGCATTTGGCCCTCGTCTCGTTAATTTCTTTGTAAAAGGAAGTTTAAGGTCTGATTTTCAACATCATTTTGTTCATGTAGGACTGACAACGCATCTTCACCAGATCTAGTTCTGGCGCCTGTGCTTGTGAGATCCCTGTGGAATCATCAATTATTTTATTGTTACAGGTAGGACAGATAATAAATAATACACTCACTTCATGCCCATTGTCAATGAGTTGGCATCCAAGTGCAAGGAATATTGCATCATTATTCCCTCTCTTTATCCTAGGACATGTAAGTCCGGAACAAAACTCCGGAACACTGAATCTTGCTACTTGAACCAGAGGCTCGCGACTTCCATCATCTCCATTGCAAGCAAAAAAACAGTCCGACATTAATATTGGGTGTGGTGGCAAGATCATATCTGCCATTTTTGTCCCGATTTCTCACCCCCGACCACACGCTGCCGAGTTTCTTACAACTTGTATTTCATTGTCGCAATAATGCCCGTCGAACTTGTCGAATTCCCCAGGATTTCCTGTTATGCTACCAACACAAAGGAAGTCCAGCATGTTTACAAAGAGATCTTCGAAGATGACTGCTACAGTTGCTTGACCATCGCAGAAAATCCCTTTATTGTTGACGTTGGTGCGAACATTGGACTGTTCACTCTGCACATGAAGCAGAAATATCCAGCATCAAAGGTTATAGCATTCGAGCCCGCGCCCGAGACATACGATATTTTGTGCCTCAACATAAAGTTACACAATCTCGTGAATACGGAGACGTACCTCTTCGGTTTGAGCTCTAAGGAAGGCACACAGAAATTGACGTATTTCCCTAACATGCCGGGGAATTCGACTTTGAATGCGAGCGAAAAGGAGGAACAGCGGAAACAGGCTGTTGAACGGTTTGGCGAAGAAGCGGCCAAGTACTACTTTGGTGGTGCTCGTCAGGTGGATGTCAAGCTGCAGCGACTGTCACACTTCTTGTACAACGAGGTCGGTATCACCAAGATCGACCTCGTTAAGATCGATGTTGAGGGCGCGGAGCTGGAAGTCTTGCTTGGCTTGGATGATGTTCACTGGGCGTTGATCCAGAATATTGTACTTGAGATATGGGAAGGGTCTATTACTCGACTTGAAATTGAGGAGTTACTACAGTCCAAGGGATTCACCGTCGTCTGCGAAGGGGCATCCTGGGCACCGGAAAGCTTCCTCGTGATCAAGGCTTCTCGGGCTAAAGATACAGCTTGTGAAGGGGAATAGTCTGGTTGCGATCAATAGTTAGCAAGGAAAGTCTGGTCAAGATATATTCCGGTCTAGATCACACGAGCCATGGAGGGAGATCTGCTCTACTCAGCAGGATAATATTACGGTTACTCGGGTACGTTAAGTGTACCTCCAATTTCTGTGCAACTCATTTATTTGAACGACCTTCACACTCATGATGCCGGGCGGGGCGAGGGACTTCATGAAGCGGTTGAAGTCGGCTGTTTCAGTATTCAGGCCAGTTGAGGGCCAATGGACTATCACAATCTGATACTAATGCATAGAACTTAAGATCTCACAACGTAAAATCGGAATAACCGACACCGTAGACCATATAATTATAATTTGCTTTTGCGTGCAAAGTCCTGAATCCGAACATCGCACTTCACTTCTTCGCACAGTTTCTTTCGCTGCTTCTGATCTAGTTTCCGAGCAAACTCAAGTCCACTTCCTCGTTCAACTGCTTCCAGCTCCACCTCAAAGTCACTCAGGTCCTTGTTCTTATCGATCGGGGCATTCGGTAACACGAATGCTGCAATGGCGACCGGACCACCCAGCTCGCCCCCGTTGTCCTCCTCCTCTCCGAACACGACTTTGTAGAAATGAGTTGGCACCGCAACGTTCGGCGGATCCCCAACCACCTCGTAGCTAACACGCCATTTATTCTCGCTATCCCGACGCGGAAGATATAACGGGCCAGTAATAACACGAACAGACGGATATCTGGTTGTAAGACTGCGGGTAAATTTCTCCAGACGGGCCCAGTAGTGCTGATTAAAGCCGACCCCAACCTGCGGACACATGTTGCTCATCTTAAATGTGTCGTCCATAGCCTGTTGTGACCAGTTCGCATTCGCCGCAGCGACTTGATGCCCGCGATCATACCCCGAGTTGGCATAGTCGGCGACCTTGGCGCGAAAGAACGCTGGGATGCTTGTGTCCTCGCGGAAGTTGTTTTTGCGGGATGACAGGTTGGTGGCCACAGATTCGGTGGTCATATGCTCGGCGACCCAAGATGGATTGCGCGTGCGACGATCGTAGCCTCCATATACGGCGAGTGTCTTCAATTCGTCGGAAACTGGACCTGGGAAGCCGTATTTCAAAATACCTGCTGGATTGGCGGGGTCGGTCGGAACCTCTTGAGTTTTGAAAATTGATAGTGGACTTGGAAGGGAAAGGCTTTTCGTTTCGATAACGGGGCTAGAAACTGTGATTGGGTCTTGGGGCGTATTTTCCGGCTGCTGTGCTTTGGTATAGAGTAGGCTTGATGCTGCTCCCACGACAGCACCCAGAGCAGCGACAGAAGCGAACTTCGCTTTAGACATGATGTTTGCGTTGTACGGTCGGTCAATGGCTACCATGTTTCGGAACCGCTTCCTTTATAGCCCTCCAAAATTACTGTAGGTAACAATGGCTTGGTGCTACCATGGGTTGGGACCATTCACCCATGGGAATTGTATGCGCCCTTGGTCAACGCTCACTCTTGTGGCGCACTCAAAACAAGTATATTAGTCAAGACATGAACGTCGTTACTGGATGAATGACGGAACTCTCTACATATAACTTAGAAAATTGCCTCTGATTCAGTCACATGTCAGTGTCTACGACTCTATGACACCTCCAAGATCAAGCGACCCAACCAATGTGTGTATCTGGCAAATTGAGTACAAGCTTTGTCTATCTTGGAGCACAAAATAGCTCTTGAAATGAATTATGACAAGCTCTATGGTCCTTCAAGCCGAACTAATTGTTTACCGTAACTAATAAATATAATCAATTTTTTTTAAGCACTTGAACGAGAGGGTATCTCTTTTGAGGTTTGGCCAAGTTTAACCCAACAAAAAAACAGCTTTCCCTAAAATTATCTTTACTAAAAAGCCAATTGAACTCAGTGGTGTTGTCACCATATCTAGTAAGCTTTCCACATTAACCAGTCGTTATTCTTGTGTTCATGGGGAATATTGGAAACGCAGACTGCAGACGATTTCGGCAAATCGACCGAACTTCTAAATATTCAATTCGTGTTTTCCCCCAAGGGGTGGTCGTTTGGTTCTCTGCTCACTGAGTGTTAATTTATAGCTTGTGGCTGCGCCATGCCGATGTCTTTTGATTTATCGTTCAGTTGGTTATATTTTAATTCGAGTGCTTTTCACATTCCCTTTTGACGAAAACTAGATTATCATCAAATCGTCACGAAGGCACCAATAGAAAATGTAGAATTGAAACATTGGTGGTTATGGAGAATTCCTATAGAGAAAGGTAGAACGAATGGCTGTACTAATGGCATAAACCCGTCTCATCCCATCCATATCCTGCGTTTAGAGAAACGATATAAGTTTCGCACCCTTATCTAAAATTCGGCTCCACGCGCACCTCCCGGATGCTGTCGAAAATTCGGTATTTTGTGAATCGAGTGATCGGCGGCCCATTGCTTTTATGAACTGCGGCTAAGTGTTTGTCAAAACAAGGTATTTAACATGGTCCTAAATGGCGTTGAATACCATCATTTCGAAGGCTTCAAGGATCTCTCCCGTGTCATTTAACCAGATGCCGGGATTATCACTAGACAATGTTGCAAAGGGGTCTATATTGAAAGGCAAGCTATACTTGACGACTTGATCTTTGAACAGAATACGAGCGGGGTTTTCAAAAACAGACTCGCTGCGTTTGAGGCTCTAAGAGGAGATGTTCAGGGGGAACTCCGGATCTTGTGTGCCGATGAAACCAGCGTAGATGCGTAGCTCCTGATTGAATGCTCCAATGATCTGCTGCTCGTTATTGGCATTGGGGCTCTCTGGCCAAGACGATTCCTTTTTTGCGGCCTCACTCAGGAACGCGATATTTTCGCCGGAGAAATCGCTTAGCGCGGCGATGTCCTGGAGCTGTTCGGCATCGATGCTGAGAGTCTGCTCAAGAGCATTCATCGTATAAAAACGGTCACAGATGGATTCATCCGTGATTTCTATTACCTGGGCCTTCTCGGCTAGTGTCGATGAGGTGTTTTTTGGCGCTGACCAACGCCGATTTCTGGAATCGTTTGGACAATGACGTGGAATGACATTTGATCATTAGTCTATCGCTTCGATACTCATGATCCAGAACTTCAAATCTTCGAAGTTTGGAACGAATGCAGTGAAGATCTCGAATATCACGATCGATAAATGAATCCTGATGATTCTTAGGATCCCAAGGGGCTAGCCCATATAGAAAATTCCTACCATTGGGTTGGGGTGAAATAAACATTGGGCTTTTCAAAAGAAGAAGCATAGGATGCGACCAAGAAAAATGGCGTGGCATGAGGACTAAAACATCAATCACGCGGACCATCACAACCCTAACTGACCAAAATACCTTGAACTACAGCAGCCGATGGTCTCAGTACGCCACCCCATTGTGTCAAGTATTTCCCAACTTTTCCAAATCAGAATTCTTGCTGCCTAGGCGAGAACCGATGATGTGAGCAAACGTATCAAAGAATGATATTGGCAGACTTACAATCCATGTCCAGATCACTTGCCATAACATGGACGGCCACCATTTCGATCCCCGACCTAGGTCAATGATCTGCTCTGGCACTGTTGAACCGTGTAGCTCTGTTCCGTGAATCCCGTATCTTGGATGATACTTTGCGCAAGCGAGCCAAATGCAGGCGTAGAGGATGAACTAAAGAGATGAACGTCCGATACAATCAACCAGTATTCACCCGAGAGAGGGCGTACACACCTGTAAAACCATGCCGATTCCCATGTAAAGGAAGGCTATCTTCATATATTCCATGTTTTGAAGGGGACATAGCCAAGAGGTATCAGAACCATTGCAGTGCTTTTCGATTCGGTGTTCCGGATGAGCGAACTATTGTCTCTGCGTCTTACGTGAAGAAATGGGAGGTTGCAGGCGTGGAACAGGGGTTGCCCAGGGGAATTTAAAAAAAATTTTAAGAAAGCTAGTAGTTGCTAATAAGAAGTCCAGATCACGGAGCTATCTAAATTAGAACGACTGCTTTCTTTCCTCTGGGTATGGTAGAGGGCGAGGACGCAATCTAATCACGTGACCTTATAGATGATCAGCGAAGATCTTTGCAACTTGTTTTTTAGCCAGATTTAATCAGAATCGAGAGGTGATATCCAATATTTCGAATGAGTATGTATCTATTGTCGCCTAGAAAGTTCCGGCATTGCGAAGATAGTCGACCTTGAGAATTGCGGAGTTTGTCTTGCTCGAAATATGGGCGTCTTTCAACGGGTGGAAAGCTACCAAGAATTTCAGAATAATCGGGAGCAAACCTATCATAAGCGCTATGGTCATGAACAGCAACATTGGCTTCGGACTCGCAGCGGTGTTGGCAAAGATATTGGTTATCGTGGGCTAGGCGTTGATGATTATACGTATGAAACTTCGAACATTGTTCCCTCCAGGTTTTGACATGTACACCTCCAATCAAAGGAACAATCTCTATACCAGCATTTTGGTGCTAGGGAAACTCTAGCTTTGCCGTACTACGCTTCACATCACTCATTTGATGCTAACATTGTTGACAGGGATACGCGATGTGATAGAGATGTAATTTGAATACCCAGATTACAACCTAGTTTGGCGTGTATCCAATGACCAAAAGCCCATTCTTTGTCAACATCCATGTTTGACCATCTTACTGTCCGTGGTTCAAACTTTATAAGCAGGAATAGCGAATACTTGACGAAGGTTCAGAGTATTTGTTGGGATCATCTCAAAAAAGGAGGTTTATTGCGAGATTTATTGCCATCCTATCTTTGTGACTTGGCTAATATGTGAACTTTTCGCTGTCTAGGTGATCACACTTCATCGAAGAGGGAAGTCCAGGCCGCAGTCCCCAATGCTCAATATTCATAAACATCCTCGCAGTTGAGAGTGATGCTATCTCCCTCAATCTGTGGTAATTGACGATGATCAGAGATTTAGTCGGCTTATAAGCGAATGGGAAGCAGCTTACCGGAGGCCGAGTAGCCACAAACGCGCCACAACATTGGAGCGACTCGCCGTTCGCACTGCAGCGGGCGACATCGAACTCGTCGAGGAGGTCAATACCTACGATGGAGAACAACATCAGTGGAAGGCGTTACAAGCCGATCTCCCCTATTGAAATATAACGGAATGTGGGAAAGCCAATATATAACTCACCGTCGGAGCACGCATTGGCGTTGTTCAGCTCAGGGTCAATTCCATAGTATTCCTGGACATACTCGGGAAGATCAGAGTACTGCACAACGTCGCGGCAGCACTTTAGGGTTCCAGACTCGCAGGTTGGTAGTTCCTGGGAAGCGCAAAGGGAAGCAGCAGCGAGGAAGGAGAAAATAGTAAACTTCATTTTGATATTTGGAATAAAAATCAATATCCAGAAAGCGGTTCAGATGATAGATTATTGCGTGACTTCAACTCATAGTTGCGGAATGGACGGAGCTTTATAGCTTCTAAAATTATCATCAACATAGAACATCCCCGCTTTGTTTTAGTGTGACGTTGTTATGGATATTGTCCGTGCAAGGATGGCCCCTTGCATAACGAAGACACTAGCTCCAGCGGCACGGGCTGTTTGTCCATCACCTGTGCTCTAAACCATCTATCGACAGCCTCGCTATGTGGCTGATAGGTCACCGCAATGATGGACTCTCGAAAGGGTTGGCACACAGGGTAGGTGACAAAGACATATCCTAGCATCCTCTGACGATTGGAATGATGCTAAAAGCAAATATGCATGTTTCAATAATTTCAATTCTAGGTAAAGAACAGCCTCAAACAATCACTGCTCTGCCAGTACCTCGCTGTTACAGGCTAGATGATCGCTTATACCCACGTATTGGTTGGCCCACATCTAAATAGCAAAAACTCGGAAAACGCCATTCTAATCCCAATCGAGATGTAAACAAGAAACAAAAAGTGCGGGCTGAGCACAGCTGAAATGTCATGCAAAGGTAGATCCAGTGCCTGCATTTGACGCGGATTGGTCGAGTCTAATTTGAGTTTGAGTCCCCTACGTCTCCCTTGCAATTTCTTCAACATAACAATCGTCAAGAATGCAGTACCAAGGGAGACCCCAGGTAACTCATCTCTTAGTTCTACTTTGATCCCAGCTCACCTCGTGGAGGCCTTTTCCACCCCCTCAGCTTCTGATGGTAATGTTATAAGCCCGGAAATGCCATGAACGTTCCTATAGATACTTCTTACTACTCTGTACGACCCTTTAGTTACTTGGTGCACATTACCAGCCTAGGTCAGAATTACTGCATGGAGCATGGCACTCACTGAAGCGCATCGGGAATTGTTTTTTTTTTTTTTTTAAAAAAAAAAAAAAAGAAAAACTGAACTTCGACTCCCCTGGACCACTTTGCTCAAAATGTCGACATATAAGCATCAACAGCAAAAGGCATGATTAGTGTTAGCATGTTGTCCACTTGATTGTGTGCAGATGGCTCGTGACATATTTCTATGGTAGGAAGTATCTTTGATTAAAAATAAATATCTCTTTGCCAGGGAACGGACTAGAAGTGGTCACAGTAAATTATAAGAATTGTCTTCAGAATTAGGTTTTCTTCGAGTAATCGCATATAAGGGTTTGAATATCAATCTATTGCTGCGTGACAACAAGTTGACGGGGCAGTGAGTAGGTAGAATTGTTTATTCCCACTTGAAAGCGGAAAGGATCAGGCCAAAGCTGCACCGCATGAGGCAGCCGTATGCCCGATTAGGCTAGTGCATTACTTCATTCGGTCTCTCAGTGTGTGGCAACACACTCCGCGGCGTGGACATAACACATTTTCCTGATGGTCTGTTGTAGTTATCATGGACTGATGTCTTGTAGATGATTACTATTGAAGCTGTAAAACCGATTTGAATCGCTTCGAAGAGAGTACTGAAGCTAGTCTGAATTGTCGGAATCTAAACACAGTGCTGACTTTAAGTGGTTGTAGGGTATTTCGGCGATATTCGGGTTAATGAGTCACCCATAATCCTTCGCCCAATGACTAGTCATAGAGAACTAACAGGGGGTATCGCGGCCAAGCAACTTTTCTTCCTGTCATGTTTAGTGCAAATCATGGCTTGGGACTTCCCCGAAATCGGGCCTGTAATTCATGCACAGTCAACAAGGCCTGAGTCATCCAGTGAGAGGACGGCAAATATAATGCCCTAGGCCAACGCAAGATTTATCCCAGTTTGGCGATACGAACATTAACGCGATTTGTTTACAAATCATCCCATAGAGCACTAACTAATTGCTTTTTTTTCTCTTTCTTTCAATTTCGGTTAGGGTACCTGACTTGATTGATAATAATTAGTCCTCAGCCCATCATGCTGCGGCATATCGCAAGGAAAGCGCGTCCTGCCTGCCAACGCACCACGGCGCGCTCTCTTCAGTCACAAACGTTCGCTGCGGGACAAAATCAGGATGTCATCGATCAAGCGATGATCTCATCTCCGGACCTACAGAAAGAACAGCTATCGAAGCGGTTGGTCAGAAAGCAATGGTCGTGTGCTGCATGTACTGACCCCAAGGTAGAGCGAAACACAGGATCATACCATTTTCCTCGACGACTCACACATCATGGAGGACGGAAAAGAACTTCAAACCGAGAAAGATTGAACTGGATGACTCGTTGGTGACTCCTCGACCCTCTGCCTGAGTGAGATACTAATTGTGACGGATTTTCTAGATTTATCGGCTTGACGGGCGGAGAGATTATACAGCAAATGCTCATAAGGCACGGTGTCAAGGAATTCTGTCAGTTCATTGAGCCTTGCAATTGATTTTGTGCTTTCCTGATCTCGACCTTCTGACATATATTGTTTTAGTTGGCTATCCCGGCGAGACCATCCTCCCAGTCCTCAATGCACTAGACGCATCGAAACAGCTCCAGCGAATTATACCACAACATGAGCAGGGTGCCGGACACATGGCCCAAGGATACGCCAGAGTGACGGGAAAGCCAGGCATTGCTGTCGTGACGAATGGATATGGAGCTACGAATATGATTACGCCGCTGATGGATGCCCTGGCAGATGGGACGCCCATGGTCGTGCTTTGTGGGCAGGTCCCGACGTACCTGGAGAGCTCAGAGCAACAAGCCAATATCCTCGCGATGACCCAACCCTGCACGAAGTGGAATGTCAGCGTGAGGGACGTATCAGAGCTACCGCGACGTATCACCGAGGCGTTCCATATCGCAACGAGTGGTCGTCCGGGGCCGGTGTTGATCGAGCTCCCGTTGGATATCTCAACCGGAAAATTGAAAACATCTCTACCAATAACAACTGTCAATGTGGGTGTTTCAACTCGCGTGGAGGATACGTTTCGCGAGGTTCGAAGGATCCAAATCATGGATACGATTAAGCGGGCGGGGAGCCTTATTAACATGGCCAAGAATCCCGTTTTATATGTCGGGTATGGTGTGCTAGGATCACCTAATGGGCCAGAACTGCTGAAGGAACTGTCTGAGAAGGCTTCGATTCCCGTCACCACCAGTCTCCAGGGCCTTGGGGCATTCGACGAAACCGACCCCAAATCTCTCCACCTGCTCGGACTACACGGCTCGGGCTACGCAAACATGGCAATGCAGAATGCTGACCTGATTATCTGCCTCGGTGCACGATTCGATGACCGTGTGACAGGAAGTATCCCTAAATTTGCGCCCGAGGCCCGACGAGCTGAACAGCAGGGCCGAGGTGGAATCATTCATTTCGATATCTCGCCGAAGAACATCAATAAAGTCGTTGAGGCTACTGTAGCGGTGGAGGGCGACTGCGCAGAAAACCTCGAACTGTTACTTCCGCTTATCCAACAAGCCCAACGGCCAGAGTGGCATTCAAAAATTGATGAATGGAAGGCAAAATATCCCTTCCAAGCGTTCGAACAAGGTCGGAAAAACAGCGGTTTAATCAAGCCTCAAAAGGTCATCGAGGAGTTGAACGATTTGATCAACCCGATCAAAGACCGCACGATCATTACGACAGGTGTGGGGCAACATCAAATGTGGACTGCCCAGCATTTTCGATGGAAATACCCCCGGACCTTGGTCACATCCGGAGGACTGGGAACCATGGGATTCGGACTACCAGCTGCGATCGGCGCGAAGGTCGGCAGGCCGGACGCTCTCGTCATCGACATCGACGGAGATGCGTCTTTCAGTATGACTCTAAGTGAGCTCCTGACGGCCAGTCGGTCCAATATCGATGTGAAAGCAATTATTCTCAACAACGAGGAACAGGGTATGGTTACTAACATTCAGACACTTCATTATGAACGTCGGTTCGCACACAGCCACAATAAGAACCCGGATTTTGTTCGAACTGCTCGCGCGATGGGCGTTCAGGCAGAGAAGTGCACAGAGCCTGCTGATGTCAAGAGCAAGCTAAATTGGCTGTTGGAAACCCGTGGACCTGCGGTGTTAGAGGTGATGGTCACAAAAAAGGCGCTAACTCTACCCATGGTTCCTGCTGGAAAGGGACTTGATGAGTTCTTATTCTATGAAAACAGCTCGGAGTCTTGATAGTCTAGGTAAATTCTGAGAGAATAATGTTTAAAAGTTCTGTTCTCATTTGGCTCATGCCAAGTTATGCTAGTGGATGATGCTGTGGTGATAGAGACTACAGCGAAGAGTCAGATTCGGTTGTCAAATGGTAGGATCTTTCGTTTTCCTTGGCCTAGGTGTGATGTGATAAACTAACCTGGTTCTCTTACAGGCTAGCCTGGCCCTACGAAGCAAGCTGGTAACCATTGCGGATTGTACAAATATCTCCAGTCGGCTATGATAGATCATAATGTTCAATTTCGTTGGTTATTTATCGCTAGTCTGCATTCATCATGCAGCCGTTGACTCGTCGGGCAAATCGAGGCCAGAATACCAATCATATTGTTGTGACCTGATGAAAGTTTCATGGATTGCCCTTATGTACTTTGTATCAATTTTTCTTCTATTTCTATTAAATGAGGCAATTCGGCACACATCCCGATTCCATGCCCCAGCCACGCCCTATGTCATGTCTGTGTCGCGTCTACCGCTTTTCGTGCAATCACTGTTCCATTATGCACCCCCAACCATGAAAGGAACTCTGCCAGCAGCGAACTATTCATTCGCTTATTCCATGCATTTCATTCATCAGTCACTAGATGTTTGAGAGTAAAACTGGGCATGCGGTCAAGGAAACCATCCGCTAGGTCCGGTCAGCATCGGAACAGCCGCTCTCGCCGTAGCTTATTCCAAAAACTGAATTATATCTAACTTAAAGCGATGTTGCTGGATGAGTCAATAATGAGGCTCGTTCCTGTACTGAGAGGCTATGTTTCTACGGGCAGGGCCCCGTCACCTTACAGGAAAAGGACCTATGTCAACATCGGACTCAACGCGATATGGCACAAAACATCACATCCATTTGTCTGCAGAGCGGAATGGTTGTATTGCCTTGTAATAATCTTTGAAATGCTATCTGAGATTTCTACTACGCACAAAGATATTGCAGATAGCCTATAAACCCAGGATATTTCATAATATAGATTCAATTATCCCGAAGCACTGGGGAACCTGTTTAATAGTGGATGGTCTAAACTAGACAGAAAAGGCGTAAAGAAAACACAAGACAAAAACGACAAAAGAGTGGTCATCAGTCCACTTTAAGACGGCGAATCAGTAGGAGACAGAATGGCAGTCTGGTCGGTAATACTACTTAACAAAAGTAGTATCCGTGGGAGTTGGTTTCGTTGCGTCGAATGCTTAACGGAGGATAACTGGTTTTGTTAGTTAAATTGGTGCTTTCTTTCGGGTTTGCGGAGAATTTCCATACGTTTCGATTCTTCTCCAACCGAAAAAACCCCCAGTCCTTGGAGTTGGCTGTTGCTATGCCCCATATGTCCCTATGGCTGCGACCAGCACGCCCCCGGATTTCTAGTAGGACACAGGTTCTTGACCCCTACTAGACAAATGTAGCTCGCCTCATTGTTGGTATTTTGGCCATAGCCCTTGATCGCCCAGGCTGCCCGGGTGATTGTGTCGATGATAAAGCGCAATCTCGCTTTGTTCAACGGTGAAATCCGAAATACATCGTATCTTTCTGAAGATGTTCAACTGTTTTTGTCAGCGATTCTCAATCTATCAAAAGAAGAAAGGGCTAAAGAGAGGTCTTACCAAGTGTAGGCGCAACTTTAAAATAACTCCTCAGGGTAAGGCCAATGCTTCTAGGCTCACAAGATGATTGGCGGATATAGCATGAGTCGGTAGTGTTGGTGTAGCAGCATCTTCTCGACGTGTCTACCGGTTGATCTGCGTGATGAAATTCCTGAAAGCGATCATTTGCTGGCCTCCACCAATGGCAAGGCTGGGCTGTGGGTGTTTTGAAAGTCTTGTCTTTTGATTTCGAAGGGAGGAGCGAGGCTTCTTTTTACATTCACTTCGAATTCAGCGACACCGAGAATGAGGCTATTTGACATTCACTTCTGATGCAGGGAATGTACGAGAAGAAGTTTGTTTCTCGCACAGGTTACAACATTCTGGGGAATCACAATCAAAGTGTCTCTAACACTTTGGGAGGCCTATCATCTTAGCAACCCGCAACTGAGAGTCACTCGATGTATGGCAGGAGTGAGCGAGGTGTGTCCCTATCAACTGTCGTACTTCCTCCCGATACTATGTACTTGAGTAAACAGGTCGTAAAGCCCTATTGAAATTACAGAAAGACCCAACCCGTTGCTTCCCAATGAAAGTTGAAACACTTAGTCCAATAGTATCCGGCGTCTATCACCCATGTCAAAATATTCCGTGGTTTTAGTGCATATGACAACCGACACGAGGGAGGCTTGCTCAACTTTCTTAATTTGGACAATCTGCAGATCCGGGGGCGTTTCTCAGCACCCGCAACGCCCGCAGTTTCCACAGATCATTCGGGATTCAATGTGATTGGCAATTCATCCCTCGGCTCTGGTTTCCTATGCCTACAGTTTCACCTTGGCGAGTGGTCTCTTCACCTTTCATTTTTTTTTTCTTGTTTTTGCAAACTTGCCCTGTGCTCTTAGATTGGTTGGGCTTCTGAGAAATATTTCGAAATCAACAATTGGGTTCGATCTGGGGCATTCGCCTGATAGAGACAGAAGCATATCTTAGAAACACATGGCGACTTCACAAGTCGAGTCGGCCAATTGAACCCATAAAACCTTGTAGTGAACTCACATAAAGAGCGTAAAGAACGGAAATCAGAGCTTTCCCCCCAATTCAAGATTTCCATGTCTCCCAGCACCCCGACTAAACCTGGCCGCTCCCTTTACACTCTCCGAATGAATGACCTTCATCCCATTATCGTACTCAAAGCTCAGCGCATCCTCGAACGATCTAGCCCCGTAAGCTGCATAATAACATGACTCGCGGTCCACATTCATGCACCCCTGCGGGAACGCCACCAACTGCCTCGCAATGTTCGTCGCTTCCTCCAACGCCATCCCCTTCGGAACCACCCTGTTCGCAAGACCCATCGCCAAGGCCTCTTGCGCACCAACCGCCCTCCCTGTCAAAATCAGATCAAGCGCTCGACCGAGCCCAATCACAGCCTGGAGCCGGACAGTCCCGCCGTCAATCAACGGGATTCCCCACCGGCGACAGAATATGCCAAATGTTGTATCTTCTTCCACGACGCGAATGTCGCCAAGAAGGCTGAGTTCGAGACCCCCAGCCACCGCATACCCAGACACGGCGCTTATCACCGGCTTGCGAATCTGCATGCGCGATGGGCCAATGGGGCCGATGTTCCGTCCCTGCACGCGGTGTTCGGGGCCGACGCGAGGCCCGGAATAGTTCGTGTTGGTGTTTGCTTCCTCGAGCTTGGCGGCTTCGTGCAGATCGAACCCCGCACTGAAAGTGCCGTGGGAGCCGTAGAAGACGCAGACCTTTTGGGATGGGTCGTTTTCGAAGGCCAGGAAGGCGGTTGCCAGCTTTTGTCCTGTAGGGCCGTCGATGGCATTGCGGCGGTGCGGTCGGTTGATTGTTATGGTGGTTATGCCGTCGCCGGTGGTCATGACTTCAACCGAGTGTGGTTCTTTGTCCAGAATTTCAGTGGTCATGATGGTGAGTAAAGATGTTATCTGATGGGAGGATATAGAAGAAAGTCAAGATCAGTAGGGCTTACAAGGCCTCCGATCGTGGCAAGGGGAGGCCACTCTTTATATTCCACACATGCCGTCCTGAACATATCCCGTACGTTTATGCGCTACTGATGTAGCTCAACACTTCCATCACTAACTAGAGATGGACTCGTAGCCGGCCAAACGCCATGTCTTTCACGAGCCATGGCGCGGGGCCGAAACCTGAATAGGATAGGGTTAATTCCAAGGGCTTAGTAGATACTCGTTTCAATAACCTCCCTTTTCTTTCTCATTTAGATCAGTGAATACATGCAAGGGGTGAACCTGGGTATCTAAGCATGTGCATGAAGTTGGGCGTGTATTCATATCTTTCTTCACCTTTCCTCTTTCACCTCTTTTACCTTTTCCACCTCCACCGCTTTCATCTCCATCTCTTTCATCTCTTCTCCCACCTCCCCTTGATCCGTATTCTCATTTTTCAATCCGTTCCTTCTTCATCTTCCATCTCAACAGCTGCTTCTTCGAACGTCTGGCGGACCTGGTCCTAGGCTCATGGCAGGGCTCAAGCGTAGCCTAGATGCTAGACCAAGAGACATCCCCCGTGCAATGGGGTAACCCTACTGACAATTGTGGCTTGGGAAAACTATCACGGCCCCAAGTCTGATCTTGTCGCTGCTGGGATGGCACCTCTGAAGATAATCTTCCAACCTGCATTGATACTCTGCCCTACGATCCTTCTTCCCACCTGGCTTGTCGAACTTTGGGCCCACCTTACGGGCCAGTTAGACATCGTGCCATTTCATGAGAACGCTCGCCAATCATGCCTCGAAAGAAAAGCGATCACGATCAATACGATTGCAGACTGGGAGGGCAAATGTGCCAAACTCTCCCCATATAAACGAAAGGCTAAACAGACCAAAGTACCCAGTACACATGGAACATGGTCAAAATGCAGCACAATAGTCGATGAAGATCAAACAGACGTGCTTGACTCGAATCTCTCAAAGCTTTCGACGCACAGGCTAAAGAGGTAAATGATGATTATTTCGACCTCCGTCAGTCCTTCGGAAATGACTGAGGTTAAAAAACGCGTTCTTCTTGAAATGTCTGATGGTTGGCGTGTTCGGCAGATGCATGCGTGACGAAGGACATAACGCTAAAAACAAGTCCACACACCAGAGCATCAAGTTGCTCAAATTAACCCACAGCTGGTTGATTACGGCCACCCCCCTAATGAACACAGCAAGCGATCTTTGTGGGTACTTGAATATTTTTTACATACAGCGGCAGATTTCCCGGAGCCGACAGAAGACATGCTGCAAGCCGATATCATTGACCTATATAAGGCCATTCAGGTTCACAGTTATCATGAGTACGATGAAGTGTTGCCCCTTTTACATCCAACCCTCTTTCTGGCATTGGCGCAGAAGGGACATCTGTCTGCCCTGGGGGGGGATTCTACGCTCTGACTGTCATAATGAGTAGGATCGCGATAGGCAGACGGATGGGGTCACCGATTGATGATACCGCCCCGGCCCTTAAGCGCATTGGGGACAAAATACCCTCAATGCACATCGGAACCATTGACCTGCAATTTCCTGCGAGACTAGAGAGAGTACAACGTCGGCGATTCGAGAAATTGCTAGTCTTGATGCGACCAAACGGTGGCAAGGTCGATTGGGGTATAGTACGCCCGATGAGCCTGCTAGCCCTGTCGCCGAAGCTTAAGGGATACGTCGGAAGTATTGGAAGACGCTGTGTGAAGGTGACTAATCTCCCCGAGGCCCCAACAAGGCTGGGTCTCGGTGTCCGCTACTTTTGGATGTTCACAACCAGTGAGAGAGCTGATACCGGCCGGGCGAAGTGGTTCGCTGCCGCAAAGTACTTAATGACGAATTGTCCGAAAGCGAGATACGTCATGTACATATTCAGGGAGGAAGGTGTGGTCGATAACCCGACTATCGGGGAAAAGATGCCATGTTTTTCGATTTTCTGTGAACATCTCCTCACTCCCTGGTTCGTTGGGATGATAGTGCGCGTCTGGTCGACGACATCCAGCGGGAAGAGGCAGCGCGAGCTTTGACGGCCGAGGATTCTGGATTTCTCGTTCTGCCAACGACCTTCCAGGTGGGGGTATATGGATTAAACACCTTTTACGAGACTAGTTCATTAGGTCCATGTTCTCGAGAAGACTAGTCGAGGTTATCACCAAGACCATACCAATTGAGTGATTGCAGGATAGCTCGGCGTTTATGTACATTCCACAGAAATGCCATAATACTTTCGTATCATTATCATCCAACCCCTTGATACTTCTATTGACCCGATGCAACAAGAACACACCCGGAAATATAGATATCATGCCCACCGGCCATACAAGTCCGGCTGAACAGGTTGATTTCCGAGAATGCTCTCAATCCTTTCCCGAACCTCAGCCCTCTCCCTTAGCTTGACATAAACATCCACAGCCTTCATATTTTCCACTACCTGCTGCGGCCGACTAGCCCCAGTAATAACCGTCGAAACATTTTCATTCGTCAAACACCACGCCAAAGCTAGCTGGGCGGTCGTACATCCCAGCTCATCAGCCACATCTCCCAATTCACGAACTCGCTGGATCTTAGACTTTCCTTCCGGTGTATCCAACGCCTTTCCGAAATTTACCATATTCTGCTTATCAGATCCCGTGACAGTCATGGCGGCGAATCGAGAATCGGACGGGATTCCTTGGTTGTATTTTCCTGTTAAGACGCCGTTGTCGAGAGGGGACCAGATCGTTAATCCGTAGTTGTAGTTTCGGATCACAGGTAGCAGCTCTTTCTCAACCCGTTCTCTCCAAAACGCATTATATTGCGGTTGATCGCAAGAAGGAGGAATCAAGTGATGAATCGCAGCCATATGATGCGCTCGTTCGATATCATGGCTAGTCCACTCCGAGGTTCCCCAGTACAGAGCCTGACCGGAATTAATAATCTGCGTGAAGCCACGGACGATCTCTTCCATGGGCGTTAACGGGTCCGGACGATGAGCCATGACGATGTCCACGTAGTTGAGACTGAGTCGGTCCAGTGAAGTTTTCATGCCTTCGAATAGGTGTTTCTTTGAGAGTCCGGTATCGTTGGGGCCAGGTCCGCCCCAGAATAGTTTTGTTGAGATTACCAAGTCGCTGCGCTTGAAGTTCAGGTCTTTGATGATCTGACCCAACACGCGCTCGCATTCGCCAGATGCATAGGCCTCTGCTGTGTCGAAGTAATTGACGCCGTGGTTCCATGCTTCCAGGAGGCAGTCGCGGGCTGAGTCGTAGCCGACTTGGCCACCCACTTTGATGTTTGATGTAATGTTAGCAAGTCTAGCAGGTGAATCAGAGAATGTTGGTGGAGCTGACCGGTCACCCAGGAGCCAAATGATAATGCGGATACTTTTAGGCCTGTCTTGCCTAGGAATCTATATTGCATATTCTTCGGATCGAACTGCCTGACGGCTGTAGGGGCGCCTTCGGTCGACATAACTTTCAGAAATGAATCGGCGGAATCTAATCTTGCTGGAATTGCGAGTCAAATTCGGGAATAGTTCTGACCCAAACCGCTTTGGATATGAAGACAAAAGGATTTTAAGAAATAGTTCCTACCTTTCAACAGCGCCTAAAGGGCGCAATTTATAACGATGAAGGATCCGGGAATGTTCTTCCTGCCACTCCCCATCCCCAATATTGCATTGGCACTAGACCGTTTCACCAATGAGCGTATTGATTCGGCCCGGGTTCAGGACCAGGTAATTGTCGAGATCAATGGAATTAGCCGAGAACTTGATCCAAATGAGGGCAATTTAACCGTTCTTCAACTACCACGTTTAGCACAGCACACGCAGATATTTCAAAGACGCAGGAAGCGTCTAAGACATCCATTGAATTAGTCCTTCCGCGCTTTGAAATTACGACATTCGCGTAAAATTGAGTTGCGATGGTATGCTAGCGAGAAGATGTCAAGAAAGATCCAAGGCACTACAATGCGGAAATATGCAGACTAGAATTATACGAAAATATTTGAGCGCCCACAGCCACCGAGAAGACAAAAATTCGAGACACTCCCCCCCTGTTCCCAGTACGCAACGGCCATGGCGGACGAACTATCCAGGCGGACAGTGTGGTGGCTCGATCGTGACACATGCGTTTTTTTTCACGGTCGAAGACCTCGCTTGGCTGACGGTCCGGGTCGCGATCAGGCACACATACCCGGCCCCGGAGAACGGTCGGTGGGGTACAGATGGGGAACTGCTTAGATACGCACTCCCCGCCGTGGCGTTCCGTACCCTCGGAATACACTGGGTCGCTACTGACGCAGGAGATACAGCGAGGAAGGGTGCGCGGGGGATAGATGGGGTCGCTAGTGGAAACGCATTCGCCGTCACGGGGGACATAACTAGTAGGATAGTGTTTGTCACTGTCACAGACGCAGCGACAGCTTACCCAGGTGAAGCCAGACGGGCAAGTTGGATCGTCAGTGGAGACACATTGCGCACAGACTAAATTTGTCCCTAGGGGACATTCGGGCGTGTTACTTGTGATGCAGCGGCCGTTGCTCAGATGCCTCCCTGGCGGACAGCGGGGTGTGTGTCTGGAGATGCAGTTCTCGCCATCAGGGATGGTGTCAGGCGGGCATTGAGGTGCCATATCTGAGACGTAGTAGCTCTCGTCAAAGTGCATGTTGTCCGGGCACTCAGGGTGCTGCGGTGTGATGCATTGCTCCCCGTCCAGACGTTGTCTTCAGGACAGTTGACAGTGTAGTCGGTGATACAATTGCTGCCATTCCAGGTCGAGTGCTCAGGGCAGTGCGGGGATTCCCTACTAACGCACTCGCCGCACTCCAGTTGTGTGCCTTCGTCAGAGCAACCAGGTTTCTCTACAGCGATACACTGACATCCCACAAGACGCATGTGTTCGGGTCATTCCGGGGCTTCGATTTCGTGGCAGTCGCCGCCAACCAGGTCGAGACCCGGAGGACAGATGGGTCTTTCGCGAGATGCAGTGTGTCCCGTCGAGGTCGGTGCCAGGGGGACAGCGAGGAGGCTAAGTCGGCGGGACTGTGCAGCGATCGCCCTCCCAGACGGGGCCAGAGGGACATTTGGCGTCGACACCGGGGCGAACCACGCACACAACGCTGTTGTAGGACATGCCGACCGGACACGTGGAAACGGCTGCGGACTGTGCGCTTCTCTGTGACCAGGAAGGTGTTACATGCACTGGGGCCATTTGAAACGTAAACAATCGACGATGTTATCTCACTACATCGCTAGCCCGGCCGATAATAGACCGGACCGACTACCCCTGGAGGCTTTTCATGTCACACGGGGAGCCTAAGACGACCCCACCGGTGCCTTGCCCACCCGGCTCCCATCTTACCGGAGGTGAATGCGTGCCCGACGAAGTACCAGAGCTACCGTCCTGTCCCGAAGGCAAGGTTTGGCATGGCACTGATTGCGTTCGGACTGGGTGCCCATTTGCGACGTACGGCTCGACGAATGTGAAAGATAGCGTAACCGATTCAAGGGAGAGATGGAATGCGGTGAGTCTGGTCGACAGAGGTGCGACGAAGGCAACAGTCACTGTGAAGGCGAGGAGTCAACATGCGATGCGGAACGGTCTAAGTGCAATGAAGAAAAACCCCGCTGCAAAAGTGGAAAGGCAATGTGTGAAGCTGAACGCGGCAACTTCATGGATGAAAAGAACCGATGCGAAGGTGAGAGGTCGGCTTGCGAGGCTGAGCTTGAGACCTTGAGACAAGAGAAGAACCGGTGCGAGGGGCAGAGGGCGATGCGAGGCCGACCGGCAAAAATTGCGAACATGATAAAAGCCGGTGCGAGGGGGAGAAGACCACACGCGAGGCTGCTCCGGGCAGATTCAGGGACGAGAAGACTCGTTGTGAAGGCTAAATGGCGGACATGTGATACTCAGAATTCCGCCCGTCAGAGAAGGAACGGTACCTGCGAGACACAGCGACGTACATGTCAGACAGAAAAAGAGAACCTGAGCAAAAATGTCGTGGGCTTGGAGAATGACCTGAGCAAAATATAGGGCCGATTTCCAGGCAGCGACGAGGCCTGCGCCTCCCCCAGCACCGGCGACCTGTAAGTCCTTTTCCCCTTGCTATTTGCCCTGTCATTCCATTCTTTTCCTTCCATTAGGCGATTGCGAACCACTGGCGACTGTCACAACAAAGGCCCTGGAGCGGTTCGGGGCGCCTTCCGGAATGTCGGCGGAGTGAACCCCCGACTGTACTGCAATGCAGGTCAGTTCTCACCACTGCCCGACGAATATCAATCCTCTCGCCCAAGATCTACCTGACTTCCGGCAATAGCAACTCATGGCACTGCATGGGAGATCATAAGATGGAATAGTTTTGATGCTTGCCTTGCGAACTGCGCCGTGAGGCCGCAATGTGTGCAATTTGACTTCAAGGTAGTCAACGACTCTCCCTGCTACATGAAGACCAATCGGATCAGCGAGGCCAATGTTGTTCCTGACACGACCGGACATGGTGCCATTCGGATTTAAACAACGGGTCATGAGTCTCGAGTGTCTGGCCAAGGAGGACTTTCAGCAACGTCCCCAAGCCGACGAAAAATACCATTGTGAGAATAGGACATAGTAGGTGGAGGGGGGGAATGTCTGTGAGCACCGCATAGTTTTCTTTTCTTATCGATGGCACCTTCTGGATTCGAATCATTTGTTTTGGCGCATAGTTCAATCGTACTGTAATTTCCTTTTCCGAATCCTACCAAATTGTCTTCCTTGGATCAGATTTAGTGTGGGTCCAAGGTAATGCATCCACTGGAGGAACAATATGATTCACCACAGCTGTAGGACGACAGACCTTGATGCCAGGGTGCAGGGAGGTTGATGAAGAATCCAGAATGAAGCGGGCGGCCAGACGCGTCGGTCATCGGATTTGCTAAACCCAACTGGGGACCCGGCCAAACAGTGCCTCAGGCAACACATCCGCGCTTCTGCCACGGACCTTTTTCCGCTCTTGGACTCCCGATGAATGTTGTTGAATGGACAAATAATTGACACCCATGCATCTTCATGTCAACGGGACTGAAGTAATTTCTAGAACACGTTTGCTTCATTTTGAAACCGAAATGGCCGCCTCTCATGTCGGACAGTGGACGGTTGAATGCCTGAGGCTGCTACATGCCAAGCATTCCGCCGCTCGGTGACCAGGAAGATCTTTGTAGTTGTTACTCTCCAATCAGTCTCAATGACTATGTCATAATGAGGTTACCTAATTCGTCTGTTCTCTGTCCTGATATCAAAAGACCTACGACAAGGTGTTGGGAGTGCCTATCGGGATCTGCTATATGCTCCTCTAGTCAAGGGCTCCTAGTCGGTTGAGTACTATGAGCAAGCGATTTTTTGTCAGAGTAAAAAGCCAGGCTTGGTGAGGTATATCCCACACAAGACATAGCTGAATATTACAAACTCCTAGAATAGTTATCCTCGAACAATGATTTCTCAAGAACTCTAGCCTATCGGAGTCCCACCGCTTCATCAGCCTGTCCGCAGCGGGTTCCGAACTTGACGCCGCAGCGCATCATAATCCCGTCATGGTGATTGTGACTCAGAACTGACAAGCACTCTTTACTACATCTACCACACATCTGCTAGACTAGGCTATGTCCGCAGATCCGACCAGCAACTAAGCATTTGCTGCAACAAAATGACACCTTCCGAATCCGCATCCAGACCCAAAAAGGGCCGGAAGTATAAGGACTTACATGACAAATGCAGCGGGACCTGGCCATGGGAAACCTATTTATTCTGGTCTCGGTTTAATAAGGGCCCAGATAGCAAGCCGGATTATCTGGGTGAACTCGCTGTACTTTACATTATCCTATTATCGCTAAGTCAAATAGCTTTAGATGACCAACTTGAATTCCACAGAGTAGCACACCATGTCACTAACGGCAGCTCCGCAACGATAAAGTACTGTCTGAAGGCAATCCTTCTTTCTGCGACCTCTACTACCACCAAAGAATTCCAAGATAACGAGGCGATAAAATCCCTGCATTGGGGATTTCCTTACCAAGCGGACCTGTCACACTTTTTCGATGGCAAGCGGCTTGATTTTCCGTCAAAGCCGCATGCTATCCTTTCTTATGGCAAGTAAAGAGATTTGAAAACGAATTTGGTTATTGAGAGACAGGAAGAGATCCCTGATAGCAAGAAAAGACAGGTACCTGTGATTGCCTGTGTGTATCAATTGCCCCATGGCTTGTCATTGTGGCACCCTGCTAACATTCATAGTGTTGATACACCAATCCAGGAAAAGGGTAGGGGTGAAGCTGGATTTGTACGGCATTGTGACGGACAGTTACAAGTGGCATTTTACGCGCATTTCTCGGCATGGTTAGGTATGAACCCGATCCCATCCGGCGGCAGTGGTTATTCATCTTACATTGTTCTCAAGATCTATAAAATGCCCTTCAGCTGGGACAACGAACATGGGAAAAGATCTGTTCTACGCCTCCTTCGTAAAATTGTGGCCGAGGCTGTTGACTTAGCCCAAAATAATGACGACCCTGACGGTTTTATCACACGGGGCTCGAGCGAAGCTACCGGATACGTGATAGAAAGCGACTGCGATTCAAGCGAGCAAAGTTCAAGGTTTTCGGCAAGCCAACAAGAGAAGAATAACTTTTGACATGGGCTGGAAGGAAGATTTACCTATGACTAATCCCGTCATTTGGTCAAAGGACGGAAAGGCCATGCGGAACTAGCTGAAATAACTGAGGCTTCACACTTGAAACGCAAACTCAGAAGCTTTTTGCTCGTAACAGTTGTTGTTGATGTGATAAATAGTTTCTGATCAATTGAGTTTTAGGAATACATCGCTGTGTTGCCATGGAAGGGCAGTTTCCTCACTTACGATGAACAACGTCTTGATCCATTATGCTGGTAAAAGATAACCATGTAGTTATAACATTTCAGAAAACGTAGTATCTGCTCATGCTTTTCAAAGCTAAAATGGACTCGATTGTTGTAAATTTCTTTTGATGGCCAATGGAAGGTGGTTGCAGGCAAGTGGGTCATGCGAATTGGAGTGTTGGTTAATCAGCCTTGGTAGACCCATCATCCCAGTGGTCATGCTGCAGCATAAACCACTTCAGCCGGTGCTGTTATAAAATACCTGTTATTAAGTGTCCATGGCTCTCTTACTACTGGATATTAGGTAGGATTGGCACCTTGTGTGAGGGCTACTGGTAATAGAAAAGCCTCGGCGAGGATATAACCTTGGATAGATCAAGGAAAAAGGTACTGAGAATTTAAATAAAGCTAAAAGTCAGACATCCACCAAACACCATTGTTGCACATGAGACAGAATACGGCCTGACACCCTGATGAAATTCCTCATCAGTCAGAATGTGATACACTGCATACTCAGCCCATGCTACCTTGAATGAAAGCTCTGCACATAATGCTTCTTCCAGTCCGCTTTACCCTCCTCCGAGTCCCAACACATAGAATCCGAATGGAAATCATTCAACATTCTCCGTAAGCTATATGGTCCATACTATCCCTCGGACGGTAGACCAGCCGCATAGTCAATTATTTCGCCCAGAAGACAAATAATCTTTTCCATATCTTTATTTCTCTCAGAAAGAATGGTATAAGAGAACTGGGTTTGTGTTAGCCTCGGGAATAAAGCGACTGATAAGATTAGGAGCCGTCTCACTTTGAAGTCGTCGTACAGCCGAACAAAGTACCAATCCGGAGCAGCAAAATTTAGTCCGTAAATCGTTTGTGCTTGAAGGCCAGCCGCCCTTCTGCAATGAGAAATCATGGCTGAAATGGTTAGTTAATATGATCAATGCATGGCAAATCCCACCTTGTCCATACCCATACACCGCTCCAAATCTCTGTTGTAAAACTTCTTGACGTCGACGACGAAGACAGGATAAGATTCGTTCCCGCTACTTAATGCATAGTCACAGTGACTTTTAAAAAGCGTCCTTTGGCGAGTACGTATTCCAACAAGTGTCACGGCCTTATCGACCTCGAAATTTAGTGAATGATAGAACGAGGGTGACGTTGAGAGGCTGTGCTCGCGGTTCGCTTTTTCCTCGTTCCGCTTTTTGTCGCCGAGAACATAAGATAATACCATTTGTAGACGGGCTTTACCAAAGTCTGTAGAGTCCCAGATTCCATTTTGTGAAAGGTCATAGTCTTTTATTGCACGGGCTAGATATTGTAAGCAATAGTTGCACTCTGAACGGCGGAAAGGCTCACCAAGACGGTGAAAAGATCCCACTGAAACCTGACGATGAACGTTCCATTGACCAGTTGAGCCATCATGCGCTTTGATGTCAAATATTTGATCCCATTCAGGTTTCCCAAGGTCGGCAGTTTCTGTGACAGGAAGCTTGTGTAACAGAGTTTGATTTAGATCGCGTGGCAGTGTGAACTTGTCCTCATAGGTCCCTGAAGTTTGGAGATCGGTAGCTGGCGGCATCGCTTGGTTGAGCTAGCATAGGTTGGGGTTTAACCAAATATAAATTAGCAATGAATCGATACTTGATTCAATAAGCTGGCTCACAGTGGTTGGGTTGACGGATGGTGGAAGGTGACGTTAGCTCCATGTCAGGATGACGAATAACGAGAGCCATGACTTAACAATGAGCCATGTGGTTGTCGCTAGTCTCCAATTGATCATTTATCCCGACACTCCTATGAATAGTTATAGCACCTCCTGTACTCAGACGTAAATATAATCTCGCATTGATTCACTCTCCATTCGTTCAATTTGTCAATGCTAGCTATTCTATCTATACCGTCTACATCACTGGTTGTGATCGCAACTTGAATAAGGTAGTTAGAAGCAACGACATCATTGAAATGCCTTCGCAGTGATTTGAAACAGAGTCAAAGGTCTTCAGAGCTATCCTAGCTATTCGATCTGTCAACCCTTTTACTTTCTTGCAGGTCGTACCAGACCTCACACTCAGCTAAAGAGCTGACACTGTCTTTTAGGGGCACAAATCCCCCAGGTCTCCCTCTTAGCAAACTGAGTCCCTTACCAATAATATATCGTAAATGACCGATGATCGTACTCCTCTCAGCTTCATTCCTCCAGTCCAAGATTGTTTGAAAATACTAAAGACGAATCGTTAAATTCAGTTATACTGGTGATTGGGAATAGACGACTCGTACTTTGTTGTCACTTTCCATTTTAACGAAGCACCACTGATAGCTATTGGTAACAATGCCGTATAGCCTTGGCTTTTTTTCTGCAAGGCACCTGCTCCAATGAATCATCACTATAAGAGACCGAGGATTAGAAACGGAAAGCACTCGAATAATAGGATAGTAGACGGACACATTGCTGGCGGCAATAGAATATTGTCTGTGGTGACAAAGCTTGTGGTCTCGTGAACCACAAGAATGGCGTCAAGATTTTCGACATCACCATACCACACGATTTCATCCGCAATAGCCCGGATGAAGGAGTTTGATGTTGTCGAATAGTCTGGGAAGGTCACTGGTTGTCCAACTGATAGGCGCAAGCACTCGATGCTCCCAAATTCTGGGATTTCAGCCGAGTCATGTGAGTTTTCCGAATCTTCTATGTCTTCCCAACCCTCTGAGTTGTCTAAGCGCTCAACTGGATTCTGCGAAGCCATGCCCTCGTGCATTCGCTTGACGGCGGAGACAATAGAAAAGAGGATAGTGTTCACACGGGATCTGACAAGCGCGGAATCTGCTCGGGGGCTGAACGCTAGCGTGTGGTCGTCAAGTGTAGCATCTTTAAACAGGCGGTTAAAATTTTGTGAGTCCTTGTATTCATGAGGCTTACCAAAGTAGCTGGGAAGACTGGGCTCTTGCTTTGTGCGTTTCTGCCAGTAGACTTTGCTTTCCAAGGAGCTAGCTTTGCGAGGCTTCACAAGCTTCAGAAACCGCAGGCTTTTCTTGTCCGAGTAGCCTAGGCCAATATCGTGCACAACCATTCTGCGTCCGTGTGTTGTATATCTAAGTGGTGTATAGGTTGATCGTAGGCAAAAAGGCTACCTAGGCTCCGGTAGATAGAACTTGTGGACTCAGTGTTATCCAGGTAAGATTGCTCGCGACGATCGTTGCGTATTGCAAATTGAGGAGTAGTGTCAAGGCTGTTGCGCTCCTCGATCTGCTCGATACTCCTCGATACCTAGACGTGTCTTGCTTGGTGCTCAAATGTCAGAGGTTCCAAGTCTGGAGATTGTAACCGCTTACTGCGCCGTCATTGTTTCGTCACCTTAAGTGTACCTAAACTTTATGTCCATCCGAACATGTGGCATCATATATTTGGATTAGTCACGTACAAATGTATCATTCAACTCACCGGATACAGGCGCCCCTTCCCTCCACCATTGCTACTTTGCAGTTACTCTTCATTTTCGTCGCGTTCACCATTACAGCAGACTTATGATACACTACTCAGAGTTCTTCCGAGCCTGTTGAATCATGGCTAGTGGAATCAATATGTAATATTTAGAATTAATGTTTGAATTCTGTGCTTACCCATATATATCAATGTATGTTGCAGGCCGTCCCTAGATTGATCCTGCACGTCGATGAAAAACAGGGGATATGGGTCGCGAGGATTCCGAATGCAATACCTGATCATCCCTGTAAACAGCACTTTGTCGCGACGGTATTTACCTGGGCACTGCACGGCCGTATCCGCTTCAAAGCGGAGGCATCTGTAGGATGCAGGCATCCGCGTTAAATTCTCACGGCCATCCCGAGAAGTCAGTACATGCCCATTGCGCTTTCGATCAGCTAGAATAGTGAGAATGACCAGTCTGACCCTTGTCTCGGCTAGAGCTCTGGTGTTATCTCCATCACAGAGGGATTCAAGACTAGGTACTAAGGGCAATTAGCTATCACATCAACGGCTAGGGCGAACGCACTCACCCATATAATGAGGTATTGGGGTTTGGCTTTCTGGGTCGAGTGCCCATGCGCTGGAATTGGGCTCACACCTCGCTTGGAAGAGATAACGGACATCGGGGCACGCAACAGTGCGAACCTCCTGTATTCGAGGCTCCTCGGCTGCTAGCGCCGTCTGGTTGCTCCCCCTTTGACCATCGATTGGTATAACAAGCCCCTCTGAATCAGCGGTGGCCCGTCGGCCCAGCGTGCGCGAGAGGCTAGTCCACAACCAAGTTATCGTTGACATTTATTGTGCCACTGTTGAGAAAACAGCGCGTAATTTGAGTTGTATTAAGAGAAATAGGATAGATCTATAATCCAGTGTATAGAAAGTTAGAAAGAGGTGAGGATGACAAAGACATTAGAACGACTTTCTAACCTCACGACGGGTCCGCAGATGAAGATGGCGATATTACGTCGGATTGGCTATATCAAACTTAGACTTGTGAGTCACTCAGGCCCAAAGTATAATGTTGGTAAACATGACGTTCCATCGGGTACTGACCCGGGTCAACAATCCGCCCACGGGGCAAATCTCGTTCACGTCACCCAGTCGAGGTAGGGACCTTCGAATACATCGTTTTATTAACCATTTTCATCTCTACTCTCACCGTTTGGGATAGCTACGTGGTTAATACTCTCCTCCAATTGCTGAGAGGGAGGGTGTAGGTAGGCGACCTGGGCCGTGTAGGCGAGAGGACAATCCTCAGTACGCATATTTGCCCGAGATTCGACGCATCATCTTCGCTGAAGGAACTATAACTTCATTCCACACATCTCCTTATTCAGCAACGATAAAACCAAAATATCGACAATATGGCGGTGCAAGATTTGGATATGGATAAGCTAGACGACATCACCAAAGAGCTTCTTCGGGTCCAGCACCTAGTCAGGGCTGATGACGCTGATAGCGAACGTTTCTGGCAACCATTCGCCAAGCCAGATCTCAAGTTACCGAGCCATATTGGTCAGTATCGGAATACTCCAGCTAGTCTTATTAAGATCCTGATATAGAGCGTCTAGATACAATACTCGATGATTTCATAACTGCATTCGATGGGGAACAAATGAATCCCACTCTGATTAGCTCCCGAGTTGATACAATCTTGCAGTTCATTGTCACGGCTGCGAGAAATGAGCTGCGTTGGCTGTGTGCCTCCCGCCTTCTCTCTCTTTTTTTTTTCTCTCTTTTTTATTTGCTTCTTTTGGCATGGGCCAGTGGTTTTTTTTGATTTTTTTTTTTTTTGGTTTTGTTATTCTATTCTCTCTTGCGATGCCACTGCGTCATTCGGAGTTTACGTGGTTTTGTGCTTCTTTTTCTCCTGTCTGTAACCATCAACTGGCCACCAAAGATCCCAGAGATCAAAATCGACCTTCATAAAGCAAGGCTATTGCTTGCAACAAATCCCGTCCTCCGTCCTCTTCAAGTAATCTAGCAACCGTTGCACCCAATTTTTCCGCATCTTCGTCAGTACCTACGTCAGCGGACGACGAAGCTGAGACCTGCTTAGTGCCATGGGGATGGATGATCATGCCCTCTAGCTTCAGTCGGGGGCTTGTGGTGCTTTCCGGTGCCCCAGGAGTGCAGTAAACAGCCACCGGGGACGAGCATCCACCCTGCATAGTGCGCAAGAGAGATCGCTCGGCCAGGCAGATCTTGCGGACGAGACGGTCTTCGATCGGTCGGATCATGGAGAGGGTCTGGGCGTCATCTTCCCGGATCTCGATCCCCAAAGCGCCTTGACCGACGGCGTAGGGGAATTCCGACGGCGAAAGACGTTTCGTGATTCGGTGGGCCATGTCAATGCGGACAAGACCGGCCGTGGCGACGATGATGGCTGAGAAGGGACCATTGGGGTCGTCGAGTTTGCGTAAACGAGTATCGCTGATACAGTTAATACCCTGTCCCAGACATAATCAGAAACTGACCCACTACTTACAGATTCCCACGACATTCCTCCACCACCAAATGCGGAAACTTCAACGCCAACAACGCCTTCCGTCTCGTCGAGCTCGTGCCCACTACCGAGCCCGCCGGCAACTGCGCCAGATCCGTATACTGATCGCGCAACGACTCCTTCACAACAAACGCATCGCTCGGATCCTGTCGATGCACAATGGCCCCAAGCACACAGCCCTCAGGCAACCGAGTCGGCATGTCCTTGAGACAATTGACCAGCAAATCCAGCTCTCCGGCCTTGAGCTTCGCCTCCATCTCCTCTGTCCAGATATTCTTGGCCGCATCGGACGGGCCCCCGAGTTTCAGGAACGGGCTGGTCTTGTCCACATCGCCGCTCACGGATACCGTGCGCCATGGGAACTGGAACCCGGGGTTCCGCTGCGCCAAGTCGTGCGAGACACGCTCGGCTTGCACAAGCGCTAGCTTGGAGTTCCGTGTGCCGATCACCAGCTCTTGGCTGGGGGTGGATGTGCTAGTGGCCATGGTTCTATTCAATCCTTAGAATCGGATGTCGGGCTAGAAGATTGAATTTTTATCAATGGCGCGATTCGAGGGGTCATCTTAGTCTCTCATCTTAGTGTCAAATCTGTCAGATTCAATCGTTTGCTCTGCGAAACTAATCTGTTTCGAGTTTAGGCTGAACTGGCGCATAGAGGGGTTTAATTTGGGGGCGAAATCGAACATCGCGAAATGCATACAACCCTGGCACATTAACTTTATTATCCCTTTGCTATTTCCGATGAGAGGCATGACAGTAGGTTCTTTCTGCTCCTGTGCCTAGGAAAGATCCGGGTCGGTTCTGGCAATAAGTCAAGATTTTACTCCAATGGTATACTTATAATGTCGTACATCACCAATTCTCTAATTGAGAATCAATATATTTTGGCTATGGCCTCGCATTCGGCCTATTCATTCAGCCTTATACCAAATGGAAGGGGATAGGGCTCGGCAAGGCTCGTGATCAAGGATTGGGCCCTCCGTCGGAGACGAAGTGGCCAAGTGCTTTATGCCTCAGGCATTATTCAGTCATACGATTAGTCATGGGGCTGTCTCAGTGTGGTCACCCCAGCAACGCCTGCCTGTAAGGAAGCAAAGGTTAACTGACGGCGCTGGGCCTCCTACAGACGAGCGTGGGTAGGCGAGCTTTATTAAGTACTCAGTAGTTGTAATTCTCATGATTCACTGACATATCTTAGCTCCATTATAAACGAGAAGCTCTTTCTACGAGGAACCAAATTTTGACAAGTTGCACAGTATATTTTCGCTCACTCCCCACCCGCAATGGCAGTATATACTTCCGTGCCTATCCTCAACGAACTCGTTAAATCAGTCGAGCTGAACCCTGCTGACGAAAATGCCGTGAAGGCCTTATCTTCCGGACTGCTAAATTACTACTTCCCGCCAGCCGACGGTTACATAGTTGCACCCGAGAAGTCCGGAAACACCAAACCTACCGACATTATGATCCTCCGGGTCCAAAGTCTAGCTCCCCAAACCCGAGGTTTTATCGACCGCACAGTTTCCGGAGCGAGATGTGGAGGTGACCACTTGAGGAAGATGTTAGAGCAACTTGATGATGCTCTTGAGCATGCAAATATTGAATTTGGGAGGTGCTGGGTAGTTTTGTTCCATGGGTTGATGTTGCATTTCTATGAATATCATCGAGGTCTCCCTCATTGTACAGGACGTGTTCCGTGGGAACCGCCTAATGAAGAACAGCGGATTTTTTTTGAGGTGCGTGGTGACGATGTTGTGATTGATCGGATGTTCAGGCACATGGCGCAAAATGAGATCCCACCTGCACGTTAATGACTTATATAACGGGTTAATGAATGACTCGATGATGCCTATGAGAAAGCTCCGAAATACGTTTAAATGGAACATCTTCAATGCTAGATCGATTCTGGACTGTGAATGGTGTGGGGGCCGGATGACTCTAACGCCGCTCGTAGTCAGGTAATGCCCATTTGACCATCCACTCGGACTGCAGCACTTTTTCTGCCGTCGGTCGCTCTTTCGGTCGAAATGACAGCATGTTGCGCATAAGATCCAGAAAGGCGGCTTTTTCATCCGCCATGATTTCCCCTCCTACCTTTCGTCTCCATTTCTGTACACAGACTTCGAAAGTCTCCTCGAGGGGCGGCCATTGGTTTTCCTTGTACGAGTCAATCGGAGACCCGCGCTCATCAAAAAACAAGGCCCGCCCTTCCCAGCGATGCCACCAGTCAGAAGGCATCCGTCCAAGTACATCCACATGCTGAGCTACTATCTCATCATGAGGTACATCCTCCGTGCTGAAAATCGCTTTCATCCCGATTATTTCCCAGATTGCCGTGGCCAGACTCCATATATCCGAACTGTACGTCAGCGGGGCTTCAGGTTCGGATTTCGCTTCCGGAGCTCGAAAGGCGGGTGGCGTCCGGCAATCTTGTCCCAGGCGGATCTCTTTCGAAGGGGAAAACACCTCCCCGAAATCACTTAACAGGGGCTGAGCTTCAGATAGTACGAAATTCTCGGCATATTTTCCCAGGAACAGCGGCACAACGGCCCTAGTCGGGACGTTCGGGGGTAGTGGCTCCCCATCACATCGTGAGACGGGAACCGTTTCGGGGTCGCCATACTTTTTATATAATTGTTCAATCGACAGATTGTCGAAAGTGCCAGGCAGCTTGACCAAAACGTTACTCAAATGTATATCTAGGTAGGTCTAGTCAACTCGTATACAAGATCGGGGCTGCTGTGACAAACCTCCATGGACATAGCCCTGAGAGTGAGTAAACGCGACGGCCTGCGCAACTCCGTACGCTAGGGCACGAGCAACATCGAGGGGGAAAAGACGGCTGAATGAGCTTTCCCTGAGACTACATTGTGCAGGGGTCATTGTGTAACAAGTATGTCTTCCATTCGGACCCTGGATGTGAAATTCATCACGCAAGGTTGACACTAACTCACGCCCAGGATGTGTCTGCGAGGGCACTGAGGCGGATAGCGTCTTGAGGGCCTGCGTCTCACGAGGTTCTGAGTCCGAGATATTGATCTTGAGCGCGACGTATTCATTACGCTGTGTGTCACGAGCAAGCCAAACAGTCGAGTAGCCCCCGGAGCCGAGTTTGTCCGCAATATGATATCGATTATGGAGTAGGTCCCCGATCATGATAGGGTGATAACCCCCCGGTTGGTATTTCTCGAGCGTCTCTACCCCGTCGATCCAATTATACTCGATGCGATCGTTCCGGGTCATTGTGGAGCCTAGCCGCAGGGAGGACCGGGTTTTGATATTCTGAGGGCGCCAAGGGAGTCGGAAAGTGCGAAATGATGGTCGCGTCATTATTGATGATATCGTGCGATCAAGGGAATCCGCGATTTTTCAGGGCAAGTATACCTTGACATGTCGAGTGGTTGTTGATCTGGAAGGGCGTCTGCTCGCACGAAGCGGGCAGGCAGGATGCAGCCACTCACGTGATACTGATTGGGCAGGAGGCTTGGCGCTGGAGTATACTTTGCAGTCTATTTTTTCACATTACCAAGTAATCGCTTTACTCTGCTTCCTTTCGATCTCAAATTTCAGAATATTTCAGATCCCTAGAGGACATGGCTTGTTGTGCCTTGGTTATTGAATGCCTATTATCTCTTGTTTTGCCCACCACTGCTGTCTTTACCAGATATATTCATCCGATCCAAGGAATGAACGAATGGCAGTAAAAGATTTTAACCCATCAACAGTCTATTCACCTGTCTATGTTGACTAAGTACAAGCTTGAAGAAGCTGATCAGCTGTCAATTGTTGAATATTGGCAGATGTCAAATCCTGATCCGGTATCGGCCCCTTCTAAATAGACGAGCGGGTTGAACCGCATCAAAATCCAGTAATCCCCTAGATCCACTGTTTATTTCCAAAGTGCGAGGTAAACGATCCGCCGTATCCCCGTTTGACACTGGCATTGTTGATCACAGACAGAACGTCTTTAACAGATTGTTCGGGGGCATCGGGACCCTCGAAATGGGGTGCGTAAGCTTGGAAAGATGCGACCATTCTCGCCAGCGCTGGCTTTTGCTCTTCGGTCACTGTGAACTATTAGTTTTGCAAGCTGCCTAATTATATTATGGCCGGAACATACCCTGGGAAAAGAATCCCGTATCCACCATTCCAGGACAAATACTCATGAACAACACCCCGTCCTTCGCATACTGCGCGCTGAACTTGGCCACTGCCGCATTCAGACCTACCTTGCTGATTGTATACGAGGTGGCCAGATCAATGTTGAACTTTGTGACAAGGTCTAGATCGGCATGGCCGCTAGATATAGCGATGACCTTCTTGACAACACCCTTGAGAATCAGAGGGGTGAATAGATTGAAGAGGTGGATGTTGCCGACGACGTTGGTTTTGAAGTAATCCAGCAGATTTTCCTCAAGGGCTTCGGGCTTCTGGCCTCTGTTTGATTGCACGGTTATTGTTTGTCGGGCACATCACTGAATGAATAGGGGGCTTACAAAACTCCGATGGGGTCGTAAGTGTCAAACTGTGACATGAGGCCTCCATTAGCGATAAGATAATCCAGTCCTCCGCCAGTGATCCTAGCCGTGTCTTGAGAAGCAGTCTAGTTACGTTTGTCAGCTCGTACACAAGGTATCAATTTAGGATGTCAAGGTATATAGCTCACCTGCAGCGAGGCGTAATCGAGAAGGTCTCCCTTCAGGATATGGAGATTGGATCTGCCGGGCAGCTCTTGGGACACCTTTTGTTCAGTAGCAGCTTGGTCCCGAACAAGGCCGATAACAACGTTGTTTGGGTCGCTGGACAGCTGGCGAATGAATTCCCACTGCATGGCGGGTTAACAGGGCTCATCATAGTATACGATAGGAAGAATGGGACAAACTGACACCAATGCCTCTCGAGGCTCCGGTAATGACGTAGGAGGGCATCTTGAAGAATGATGCTGGGTTTCTTTCCAGAACTGGGCTGTGATAGACGAGTCTCTTGAGAGAATGAGTTGCTTCTGTTGCTGTAAGAAGCCGAGATGCCAGGGGTGGGCTGGGAAATGAAGCAGTCGATTGAGGGCTTGATGTTGAAGATGATCCAGTATCAGGAGTCGAAGAAGGCCGTTTTATCTTCAATTCCACGTGATTTTGGCCGATTTGATGGAATCTTCCTCTTGTATAGAGATATCTGCGGAACTTGCCCTTAGCGAAGATATGGCGGATCTCGACCGCACCCTTTTATAGACAGTCAGGAGAGGGTTCAATGACAACGACGATGGCAGTGGAACATTATCGATTCAATAGCTGACAGATCAATCTGATTTCAAATCCAGTATATCATCATAAGTGACTCTCAGACAACGAAATTGTATAGTTTCGCGAATACTTGACACTTTTCTCGCCGGCCCACTGGACCTGCAGCTGCCAAGGCCCTAGTCCAGCACGTCTATTGGGTCGGATATTGCAGAAGTGGGTCTCTCTAACCCCGGCTGATGCCAAGCCTTTTGGACATCTGACATCGCGTATTATTAATCCTGTTGGACAAAGCTGCAATTCCTTCACGAGAAGCTATCAGTCTCGTCACCTATACCCCTAGACCCCATTCAAGGTGTAATAACTTGTATAGTTAGAAACAAAAAAATGCCGCAGAGAGGTTGTGGAACGTGCAGGGGTAATGTCAGCTCCACTGAGCTTGGTACACACCGCTAATGACCGGTTCTAGATCGTCGAATCCTCTGTGATAGAGCCATTCCAACATGTGTCCAATGTTCCAAGTCCGGTCGGACTTGCAAGGGTTACGGCCTTCGTGTCTCCTGGCCGAATTTGAATGATCGCAAGCGCGCAATGGTTGGAAAGCCATCGCGGACTAGGACGATATCTCGTCGTATCTCCGAATCCTTGCTAATTAATGCGTCGTCGTGGGACATTGAGATGCATTATCACCTAATGGGTCTAGCCTCAGGAAGTACGTGCCACGATATAGATCTTCCTTGCATACAAAGGACTGAGGAAGGGTTGACACTTGGTAGAATATAATAATCTCGTGCTACAAGCACCCATGCCATTCAACCCGTTCACGTTGCCTATCAAGGATACCTATTTGTTTGACTACTGTTAGCCCCCCCCCCCACAGCCTTTCAGGGGCAATGGAAATACTTATTGGATTACTAGTTCAATTCACTGCCTCTCGCTCTTTAACAACCTTCGGTCATGACCCCACAAGCATGGGAAAGGTCCTGATTCGGATGGCCTTGACAAGCAGCAGCCCGTCTTCTATCGCAGTGCTCCACTCCCTTCTTGCCCTCTCCTCATTACATCGTTATGGCTTACAAAACCAGGCTGGTGAGCTCAAACTATCTGCATTGAAAGCGCTCGCTGCCGCATCGAGGACTACTATTGGTCCGGTGGAGGCAGCCCAGCATATTGCTGCTGGAATGCTTTTATGTTCATTTGAGGTAAGACTCTACTAGAATTTGTTCATCTTGATGGATTGTGCTGATACTTCTTTCGCAGTTACACCGAGCATCATGCACTTCAGGCCAGTGGAGATGTTATGTCGGCGGTGTTAAAAAAATCATCAATGTATCCTCTTCGGGTGTATCGGACCGCGATGGTGACTTCAATATTTTGCTAGACTGGGTATACTATCATGATGTTCTGTCGCGTTTCAGCGAGCTGCATTGGCGTTCTGAAAAGGATATAGTCATTGCACCTGCTTGCTCGTCGGAGTATCCTTGGAAAACAGTATGCAATTTACTCAAAATCTGGGAGAGTTTCTTTCTAACACATCCGATAGGCTATCCCATCGACAGTCTCCAATTTCGATACAACAGTTCAGCTGCTGTCAGACCTCTGCGACACCGTGGCCGCTAGACCACCACCGACGGCTTCGACCGAACAACTGAGTCACTATTTTGCAAATATTCAGATTCTAGCATGGAGGATCAGAAACATCCCCGTGTCAATCCCCGGTGGCATCAGCCCGAAATATGCGACAATGACCGATATATTCCAACTATCCATGCTCGTGTATCTCAACAGAGTGACCGGAAGTCTTCTGGAGCCATCACACACGACAGAGCAACGCATCCATCAAGGTCTTGCCATCCTCTCCCAGCTTGATACCTGTGAACGCCAGTTCCCTTTACTCGTGCTTGGCTGCGAAGCGCGTACCGATGAAGAACGGGTCAGAATACTCGATCTCATTGATAGGACTGAGGGTTCTACTTCATCACGGTCTCTTTTCCTAGTCAAGACATTGATCAAGTCCATCTGGGTCCAGGATGACCTTGCGGGCGGGCAGCTGGATTATCTGGACAAGCTGAGTTCATTGATCAGTTGCTGCAATATAATGCCCACTTTTGTATAATTTAATGTGACTCTTCGACATACTGGCGTTACCATGATTCGTTTACGGGAGATCGGCCAGAAACCTCTGAGAAAGCATATTGCGAGAATTCTGTACATGTTCTATTTCGGTCATGGTCAGTATGGCGCGAATCGGCCTACGCCGGATTCTATGTTCAGCTGATGTTAACAGTGGGTTTTTCTATCGTCAAAAATTCAAATTTCCAGTAAAATCCGTTAGTAGTGGACGCAAACGGATCAACTACTTTAACCATCCGATATCCTTCCAAGGCTTGCCTCATGTAGTAATGTCAACTGATGCGGTATCTGTCGGAGGAAGCTACCTTGTTGTCCCTCAACCATGTTTTCAGTTACCTACTCTTGCCACAATTGATTGTTAAAGCAAGGAATAACGCTGTAAATGCAATTGTGTGATATAGATTTCCGCAAGCGGACAAAATTGCGAAATAAAGTTTGACAGATGCTGAGCGGATAATGAGCCGAACAATAAACCAGACCCACATACAGGCAACCCTACCGAGTGTTGATGAATCTTGACATCAGTGATTTGGATCTCCTCGGAGGATGTTTGACTCCAGCTCTTTAACATTGATGTTTGTATGAGTGGATTAAGCCAGCCCACGCTCAAAGAGAAATATAAATACACCTGTTCTCCCATGTCTCGCCGGCACTATATCTCCAATCCAGACCATCCTCAATCTTCATAACAAAACTACCTTCTAAAGAAGCCCGAATCAAAGCTACCATGTCCGACGACGCATACCACAACCAACTCATCGGCGGCGTCGGTGGCACCCCATGGGGCAACGAACTCTACAACAACAACCAAAAAGTGCGCTCCATTTCCGCATGGTGGGGCAAAGAAGACGGCGCCGACTTCATCGTGCTCAAGGGTCTTGAACTGGGCTGGGACGATGGAACCACTCATCGCGTGGGCCACCAAGAATCATATCTTGACAATAGAGAATTCAGGTTCAATGACGGCGAGAACATCGACACTATGATCATTCACGGCGCGAAAAATGATCCTCCCGGCCGGGCGGACGCTCTTGAGTTCCATACCACCCAGGACAACGACTTCTTTGCTGGTGGCCCGGGCGGGTTTCCGGGCTCGCAGGTTATTGGGACGGGCGTACTCTATGGCTTTGATGGTGCGGCAGATGCGGATATTGATAGTTTGGGGGCTATTGTTCAGGAAGAATAAACAGTTGGATGTGGGAATGTGTAATCTGGCATCTGTTGGTAACCGATCCATAGGTTTATTCTAATGATATGAAATTTACGTAGTATGTAGGTGGGTATGTAGGTACTGCAGTTATTTAATTTACCAATATAGAACCTTACATTTCTTAATGTAAATTGACATTCAACATGGCAGTTCATTCTCACCAGCCAACGTAGTAATTTGGATAGAGGAGTGAATGTACGTGACAGTTACGTATTCATGTCATCACAGGAGCCCTCAAACGCGATTCACTTGGTGGTAGCTTTCGAATTCACCCAAACTCGTCCTGTAAACTGTGACTCCACTTGTTCCGGCACGAAGCCCCCCAGTCAACATTCTCTCAGTATCATTTCAATCAGAAGACCTCCGAGCACAAGCAAAAGCCCTCATGGCGACGACAACCACCAACAGCATTTAAATTTAAGCAGATTCAAATGCATCGAACACGCCGTCACGGTGATGGCAAGCTCTCGCTCCATGTCCGAATCCCTTCCCTGGCTTCCGTTACCGGGTCCAAACTAACATACTATCGCGCGCTATCTTAGAGAATTTCGAACGGCTCGAAGCCGAACTCGTCAAAATTATGGAAGACCGCAAGAAAAAGCGCGAGGCCAATATGACCTTCAAAAGGGCTCGACAAGCCCTCAAAAGAGACAGCGACCTTCGGGTTTAAGCCCATGCAAGAAGAGGATCCAGGATTTTGGCCGGTCACATTAGAATGACCAGATCGTCGTCCCCACCACTCTTAGTAATTGATATCCTTCCCTATATCAATAGTTATATTGAAGCTCGCTAATACAGATAGCTACCGATAAAGTTTTTGAAGAATGCGCCAAACAAAGAGGCCGCAGTAAGAATCCGCATCAATGTGGTCCTCTTTGCGGCTCTCCGAATTATCGATTCCGAGAACGTCAATCTGCAGGTAGAATGTAATTTAAAGCTCGAGTGGCCAGTCAATAAGCAAATGTACACGGTGACAGGGTTGGTGGATTACGCAATTTGGTAAGGGGAGGACAGCGAGGACATGCCAGCAAATGTTCTATTGATCGAGGCCAAACAGCCATCCAAAGATGGCTCAAATCAAGTTCTCACATATATGGGTATGATATCTCTCATCCGCCCTCATGTTCGGTTGGCTTACTGGGGCTCTTAGCCATGGTACACCACCTCCGGGCACGGGCTGCAGCCCCCGGGTTATCTGGGGCATTTCCTCCAATGCGAGGAAATGGGAGTTTCTCCGCCTTAGGGCGGACGGAAAGGTACAACAACTAAGTATTTCGCTGCAAAGTACTTTAGCTGACAAGACCAGTTCTCTGCCGTTACTTTCTTCGCGCACCAGAACCTGAGGAAGATCGTCCAGACCCCATGTTTTATCATAGGAGAAGTTGGGGTTCTCACCCCCACCACCACGCCTACCGATTAAGGAGGGACAAGGGGGGAATGATCCTGTATTTTGTTTTGTTATTTCTCAGATACGTGCTACCCTTAAAGGGCGCAAGAAGTATTCGAAGATCGATCCTTCAAAAAGGACGTCATATGTCCTACAGAAAAAGCCCAGACAGAACAATGTGGGGGAGTTTATAAGGCCTTTAATGCACCTATGGGATATGGTGTAGCAACACGAGGTTCTATTTCACCCATAAAGTGTCTACATAGCTTAGGTTGTCAATATACATGCTTCATCAAATCAACCTAATATCGATCGATTGATCCAAACACGCCCTACCTGGACGCACAGACCTACAAAACCCACTTTTCAGTATCGGAATCACAATCGCTTTCTCCAATGCAATAAAATCTGAGAAAGGCGCTCCCGGTATGGATAGATACAAAGCACGGTACATACATACTCACCGCCATCCTCGACGCCTTGATGCAAGGGAAATGGCGGAATCGGCGTCACCGATGTACTGCGTGCAGATGCCCAGCCACATTATTGCGTACGTGGATGATCGATTGCATTGCGAATCATACGGTGGGAGTGAGGATAGGTGCTGCGGGGTCTATTTTGATTTTCTTCTTAAGGACAATCTCGTCTTGTCTCTAACTCTAATGCTCCGAACTGAGATAGAAGACGACTGGTTCGCATGTTCACACGATCGATTTACTGTCCAGTGAAAGGAAATAAGTACCATACATAGGCATATCAAACACCCGGTACCAAGGCTTCCTCCGCCATAGTGGGAGACTGAGTCATCGGCAGGGATAGTTAAATGGCGAACCAAGCCAAGCCGTACATGCCAACAAGGCTTGTCTTTGATGGGATACTTGAATCGTCGGTAGGTAGGGTAGGCGCCTTGCAGAATATCATCGCTAACCAAGGGTGACTAGCAAATGGCATAGCAATTGTGAGCATCCTTTCCGTATCGGTGAAGCGACATATTCAATGCATTCTGTGTCTATTGCATAAATCACTCATTTAATGCGAGGAGGCAGTGTGCACGGGGATTAATACTCCGAAAGAGAGAACTCTCAGCACGGTGAGGTATTTGATTGTCTTGAATAACAACGGATCTACCCCGGAACGTGATTGTCAAATTCGTTGGAATATATCCCTGACCGGATCGGTTATAGGCCTTCTACTTAATCAGAGGTATTCCCTGTCATATGTCTCTATCGTAAAGCAGGCAGCGGAAATAATATTGACTTTTGAAAGCGCAATCACATCCATCCACTCTGTATATTCCATCTCAAAATGCCATCAGAAACCCCATCCATCTTCGTCTGCGGCCCCCAGACAACAACCCTCCCCCCCCAGGAATACTTTCACCACCTACGAGAAAGCCTCCGCCATGACTCAACCCTGCAAACCATCGACACCACCATCGCAGAACTCCCCAACACCTGGAAAACCCTGGTCAACGAACATCCCGCGTTGAACGAACTTCCCGGCACCGGGATCCTGCGAGACATGAACGGATGGATAACCGGGGATAGCGAGAATCTCGGGAACTCGAAACCTCTGTTGTCGAATATGCATCTTGGACCCTTGACCGTCGTGTTGCAAATAATGGAATACCTGAATTTTCTGGCTCGGGGGGAGGTCGATCATTCTGAGGTTATGGGGTCTGTGGCACACGGAGGGTTTCAGGGGCTTTGTACGGGTTTCCTTACTGCAAGCGCATTGTCTTCTGCCAAGAATTCGGCGGCGATTGCGGAAAATGCGGCGGTTGCGTTGCGATTGGCGTTGTGTATTGGCGCGATGGTGGATTTGGAGAATCAATGCGGTGTGCTGCCGGCTAGGATGATTTCTGTGACGGTGCGATGGACGTCTGGATCGGGTCGGAGGAGAATGATGGATATTCTGGGGAGGTATGAAGAGGTAAAGAACTTCAACTATAAACTATCTGATATGTTTGTCTTGCAGACTGTTGGCTAACAGCTCATTGAACTGCAGGCATACCTTTCCGTCAACATGGACACTCACAGCATCTCCGTCACAACCTCAGAGGCAGATCTACCGTCCATCTTCCACGACCTCAGTCGCATCGGTGTTCAGGTTACTTCCATCGGGTCGAAAGGCAGATTCCATCATCCGCAACATAGCGCCGCCGTTACCATCGCGCACAAAGTCTTCGCCGCCCACCCGGATCTTTTCCATTTTCCGAGAGATAGTCACGCCTTGGTCCCTCTGCGGAGCAATGATAGCGGTGCACTCGTGAGCCCTGGAGAGCCGCTGCATGAAACGGCGTTGCGATGCTCGCTGCTCGAGATGGCGGATTGGCATGCGACTATGTCTACTGCTGTCGCGACGATTCAGTACTTCATGCCGAATGATTCTCCTCTTGTTTTGGGGTTGGGGTTGGTTGATTGCGTTCCAGAGTCAATTCTTAATGATCGGCGGTCTGTGGTTGTTTATCGTAGAGCGCTTGAGACTTCGTATGTTCAGGAACAGGTACAGACGCAGGAGAGTTCACGCCTCCGAGCCTATCCTGAACAACCTGTTGCGCTTGTAGGTGTTTGAGATGGCATCGGTACTGTACAATTTTTAGCTTCGAATCCCAAGCCAATTAGGCCAATTATCAACAAATTCAGGTCTAAGAGTGGAACAAGTACCCCCTGGGAAGAGATAGACGAACGTGGAAGGCGGGAGCATAGCGATGGGCTGAACTCTAGGTAGAACCAAGACCGTAAGATCCAGTTTGGGACATCCAGTCCATGGTTCCTACTTTTTTTTCGCCTCCGTGGAACCTAATCATGACAATAGACCAGGCATGACTTATTCGCCATGATTTAAGGGCTCCCCTGACAATGGCGGCTCACCTTGATTAAAGATGTTTTTCATCTCATCGCATCAGCCCCCTTTGCGCTAACATACAACCATGAATAACGATGGAGAAACTACACCCTCTCGCTCAGAAGCGTGGCCTGCCACTACCAACACCTAGGAACCTGAAGAAAACGCCCTAGGTCGCAAGGGCCTGCGAGAAATGTCGGGAGCTGCGGAAACGGGTATCTCATTGTGTCATATCCTGATTTCGTTTGACCTGAGGGGATATCAGAGCCGTTCTAATTATTTGGTACTTGTGTAGTGCGATGGCGCCAAGCCCTGCACAAGTTGTCAAGGACTCAACATCGAATGCAAGTACTCCGGCGTGGACGGACGGAAAAAAGAAGATTGGAAAGCACGAGTCGAAGCCCTCGAGCAGCGAAATGCCTATCTCGAACAAATCGTTCAGCAACTGTGTTTGCTCCGGCCTGAGGGGACGGCAGTCGCTGTCGTTCAGGCTCCGGGCCAGGAGGATCAAAGTCAAAGTCAAAGTCAAAGTAGGGGCCAGACTCCAAGGAATAATACCAATGAAGCGGAATGTGGAAGTTCTTCATCCCGGACTTACCGCAGGACGCAGCAGAGCACGCAACAGAGCACCCGGCAGAGCATGCCCCCCGATGATCAAATCAAGACTTACAGCGTCTTTTCTACGCTGCCACCGCTTCTCATCCGTTGGTCGGTCCGTTGGGTAGGCAGATACAGCCCGGGCAACCTTGCGAGAACAGACGCGGTCGACTTCCTGACGAGCCGTCTACGCGGCGCGCGGTTGCGGCGTTCTTCCAGTGTGAGGCGACCTTGTTTTATGTGACGACGGAGAGAAAGTCGAGCCAGCTACTTGACAAAGTATGTCATACCAATGATGCGACGGCGCAGGATGTTTGCGAGGTTGCCGCGTGTGCTGCGATCGGGAGTCATTATAAGATGGGTGAGATCTGCGATGAAGCGCGGGCGGCCTTCTTCTACCTCGCCTCTGCCAGTCTGGATGAGGCGTTCGAGGCAAGTCATATCCAGGGAATGCGGATCTTTATTTTGCTGTGTATGAGCTGCATCATGGATAAGAGCTCCAATGCGAGACTGTTAATACGTAAGCTTCTTGGCTGGGGAATATCCGAATCTAAATGTTCTCAGTGTCTGCGTTGAACCTGGCGAGGGCGGATATGGACGCGAGATTATAGAGTGCTACTTCCGATGTCACCGGTGATGACGAATATCGACGGACTCTGCAAACATTGATATTCCTTGAAGGGTATGCTAACAAGAGAGGTGACTGCTGCGGCTACTAATGATGGTTAGGTGGCTTTCTTTCTCTCTAGGATACCGGAACTGTTTGTGAAAGAATCAAACTGTCTTGTTAGCAGTCTGGATGTTCAAGACATGACCCAAGATATCTAGCTGACTTGAAGTCAGGTGCACTACACAGTGGCTTTGGATGTGAACTCAAACAGCGAAGTCTTACTGACCAGTCCTCATTCAGTCATATATGACCAGGCTAGTTCTCGTGGCCTCGGGAATCCAAGCCGAGATGGCCGAATGTCAGGACTCCAGTTTCTGGATCCACGCAGATAGGCTAGCCGAGCAACTAGACCAATGACATCAAGCTTTTCCACCGGAGCTGCATCTTGCAGCAGTCAGCAGTCAGCAGTCTGGACCGGACGTTGACTATTCATCAAGAGCGATCCTTGTACCTGATGCACATGATGTATATAGACTCCCAGTTGCAGCTGTATTGTCGGCTATTGAAACCCTTCCAAATTGCCCAGGCGAGCCTAGTCCGCAACCAAGCGTCCACCTGCTGGAGAGTCTTTTCTACCAAGTGCCCAAGCACATGTGTGACACCCACACGGACTTTTCTATCAAGCTAGCTCGCATCACCTCGCTGCTATACGGCCAAGAAGTGATAATGACGCAGTGCTGGCTGGTTGTGTGCATGACTACCTTGAACATACCTACCCTGCTCGGGAAATTATAGGTAGTACCCAAGCCTAACATTGACGCTAGGTGTGCCGTCTTCGACGCATGTATCGTGTTGCTGCTCGGAATCTGTCGAGAATACTTCACAGACGGCAGGAGTAGCTTTACCGATCTCCCCGCGCACGTCCAGACGTGCCTCACCGTCCTACGCTTCTGCTGCAGCAGTGACATTGCCGCGCATCGGCTGATGGCCATGTTGGAGCCAATCTTGGAGCTGTAGAACTTTCTGGGCTCCCCGTCGCAGGTACAACAGGATGGTAAAATGAGGATCGAATATATTTTGGATCAAGGATCGGCGGACCTTTTCACTGTCGTACGCATGACAAATCAGCTGCTAGATTTCATGCCACAGACACGGAGCAATGTTTGGGTGTAGGGTGTAAGTTGTCATTGTCGAAATGTTATGGAGGACTTTTTTGGTTTATGACCACCGAATAACGAAAGAGACACCCAATAAGCAATGTAACTATAATGAACCTCTCCCCACTTGATTTTGTAAAGCTGAAAGGCGCTGAGCGTGTCGGAATGGTCTGTTCGATTACGCGGCTTCGGGCTTCGACGCTGACCAGAGTAGACCAATTGTATCGATGGGCGCTCAACGAGTCAAATATCCTGTAATGTTCAATCAAACAGTTGATCATAGTTATATCGGACCGGATCCAGGACACTTTTGTATCCGGTAGAGTCGAATCGTATCGAATCGGCATCACACAGTTGGGATTGGGTAGATTCGGGTCACGGTACGAAGGCTGGCTCATTCATATTTCCTAAGAATAGAAAATCGACGTTAGCACCGGACTCCTGAATGTTATCAAGGATGAGTTAATTTGGGTTATTAGGACTCAACCCTGATGATGGATGCTGACAGCTTTCGCACTTCCTTCGATAATACCCCGTCCATCTTCCACATCCAACCGAGCCGTGTGGCCTCGAGCGCTAGTGGTATGAAGGGTAAAGCCTGCTTGATCGAGACCGTTCATGCGTAGGACGCAAGTCACGATCGAGCCACTCACCATCCACTGAACCCTGTAGTGAAGACCTCGAAGGGTGAATGCCCTCTCCACTATGTGTAGGCATAGTCCTTCGCTCCACATTGTCAGCCATTCCATGCATACTCGTCGGAAACAGCTTCAAGGATCCAAAGGTTAGATGGTCCTCTCGCGGCGAGGACTCCACCATATCTCGCGCGTGTCCGGCTGCCGCGACTCGCGTTCCGCAAACCGACCAAGTCTCCATTCGAGTTTCACGATCACGATAACAACGGCGGAATTAATTGGAAGGAGTTGGTTTTGCGTTTCGGCTCATCGCATCTTCGTTTTCTATGCTGGTTTGAAAATCCTTTCGTGATGTGATGGTTGTTGTGCCAACTTCGTAAAACCTTGTCGGTTGGTTCGAGCTCGTTTCGTCGACGGGGCGCATCCAGCATGCTAGAGGAGATCTGGCTATTAGCAGTTCTGGGAGAGGGTCCCATGTTCAGCATTGGCGAGATCTCATCTCTAGGAAGCTAAAGTCATCCATCTATGGCATTTGGTTAGGGAGAAAAATGAATTGCACTTGGATAATCGAGGCAGGTCCCACCCATCACTGAGAAGGTAAGCAATGGTAGTTAGTTCAACTTCGGTCACAAATAGCGTTGCGCAGAATCTTCGAGACTCATGTAGCTCTGTCGAGTCGTGGCCCCCTCAACCTTCTATTTAGGCAAATGCGAGGGTAAGGTCAGGTCGAGATAACATCGGGTCTGGGGAGTTGGGGGCAGCGCGGGCCGATGCAGTCACATGCTCCTGCCTGGATACCTGAGCATCCATCTCCTTCCCCCCGTATATTACTTCTTGTCCCGTAAGAGGTCGCAGTTCGCTCTTCCTCTCCGATCCGTATTTGATAAAACTATTCGGGCATTTTGAGAGATGCCACCGGAGCATTAAGTACTTTACCACCGAAAGGAAGGTATTCGTCTAGGTATTACTCCTCCAACTCCTCGACAGATTTCGGCAAATGGATCTAGACGGAAAGGTTCTTACCGGAAGTGGGAACGCTGAGGCTATTCACATACTCAACGTAAAGCACATTAAGAGTGATTCTTCAATGATGCTCGATGTTTGCTTGGGTTCGCTCTCCGCTCTGCATTATTTTTGGATTGGGCATTGTAAGTCTCGGACACATTGTATGGCCACTATCATAACTATATCCATATTACCTGTTTCTGTGAGTCAATAGGCCAAGGTACATTTCATGATGTAGAATACTATGAGCCTGATTCATGTACAATTCGCCTCACCCGACCAATCAAGCCAGGTGTACATTATACATAATGTGCGCAAGCTCGTCTGAAATAGACAGGAACAGATATGATTGAATCAGTCAATGACGAAATCACAAAAACTAAGACTCAAGCGCTCACGTTCACTTCGTGTACAGTCGTGGGTAGTCCGAAAAACGGGGGAGGGGAATACAAAAAGAAACATAAACAGAACAACATAGAAAACATATCCCAAGACACCCTTGCAAATCAAACCCCATGAACAGGAAACTCCGAGCTAAACTCCATAAACAGCACGCCGAAAGTATCAGTACAGCCTCAACCAAAATTAATCAAATCATCAAAATTGACCTCCGTTCTGTGTCTTGGTCCACTGCCCGTATAACTAATAGGAAACCCCCATCGTTCGGGCTGTCGACGCTCTCTCTCCAAAACTTCCTGCAGCAGCGGACTATCCGCAGTGATACCACCACCACCACCACCAACAACAGTAGGAGGGGTAGTATGAGGAGTATCAGCAGAACTATCCCCACTACTACTCCCCCTCACCTCCGAACTCCCCTCCGCATCCGTTGTCAAAAGACTATTCACGTCAATAAACGTCGAACTCTTCCTGGTGACCTGATTCACCATCTTTGCCAGGTGGCCCTTGATCGAAGCATCATTGCACTGCGAATGGCGCAGCAGTTCATCTTTAAGCTGCAATACCTGGCTCCGGAGATGGTCTGCTTCTGTCTGGAGCTGTTTCTTGCGTTGCGCGACGGCTTCGTATTGGCTTTCAAGCTCTTTGTTGTGTTTGCGTTTCTTTTGGCGGCATTTGCTTGCGGCGAGGCGGTTGCGGGCGAGGAATTGTTCGCGTTTGGTGGGTGGGATGTCGGAGGAGGAGGTGGAGGGGGTGGAGGATTTTCTGGATTGTTGGGATTTGTGACGCTGCTGCTGATGATGATAATGATCGGGTTTGAGAGCTGGGTCGATGCAGAGTTGCTGCTGGTCCGGGTCGGGTTTGACGGCCCATGAAGGCAGAGGAGGAGGCGTCGGGGGACGGTTTGACGTCGGCCACGGTTCACTTGCTAGCGAGGGAAGCGAGAAGAAACCCGGGGTCAAGGCAACGGTCGGTAGCGAGGCAAAGGAGCTGGATGTCGCGGTGTCGGGAAAGGGGAAGCTCTCGGTGGGAGGGTGGATTATTTGGGCGGACATGGTTGATCGTAAAGAAAGGAGGGGACCAGATGGGGCATTGCGCGGAGAAGAGATGTCAGTGATCGAGTCACGGCTGGATTTTATGACAGGTTAGCAGGTGCTGAATACCCCGGGGACACGAGAGCAAACATACCAAGTCGAGCTATTGAGTGGATACGCAGTAGAGTAGACCGGGCACCCATACACTGTTGGGAGACATCCTTGTTATATACGGATCGCAACAAACAACAGCAAGGTCATGTACCTCGCGCGACAGGGGCCGTGACGGGGGGCAAAAAGCGGGCGCCAGTCTTTATGAAAGAGACATGGGCGCGACCAGACCGTTTGTATCTGGCGGAATGCGAACCCGACTTGATCACAGATTGACCAGCAATTCCAGGGTTCGCCACGGGCAGATCATCCCCGTCTAGTCACCATGATTGGCCGGGTCGACATCCAGAACCCTACCCTGGACCAACTAGGACGAGCATCAACACGTCAGTCATTTTCAGGCTGTCTGGCCCGGCCAATGGGCTGGGTTCCGGGGGCATTGTGAAACAGGTAACAGGTCGGGTGGAGTCGCTGCTATCAATCACCCCTTGGATGTTAGCTATGCCTTTAGTTCGACGCTTGGGGATATTGACCTCCCTAAAGGGGCATGTATCGGATCACCCGTCATGTTGGCCTTTCGAACCGCTTCAATATTCAGTACCTCCAGGACTCGACATCCCGTGTGCACAGTATTGACTTTCTGATTCTTTGTCTCGACCCCGCAAACGAATGGATGGACTGTACCATCAGTCGCCCAGAATACGAAGCCAGTCAGGGATGGTGACATCATACGTCGATCAGACAAACAAACATTGGTTGTACCGTGCCACCAACAAAGCCACCGGTCGTCGACCCGTCTATATTGAACAGCTTTATGGAGCTCGTGCGAGTTGCATGTGCAGTTGACCTGGCTGTTGATCGCCTAGGACTTGGATGGATGAGGAGCTACACGTAGTCCCAAATAGTAGACATATATACCGGGAAGTCACGGGACCTTCAAGGGCTCACGAGGATGTGTTCAGTTACATTATTTATGTATTATTTCTGATGTTGTTTCCAAGGAGGACATATAATTGTTGATCACCAAAATTCAGAAGAAGATTAATTAATCATGATGAAATCGATTGTCTGGGGTTATTCCAGAAGCCGAGTTTTATCCGTGGGTCTTCTACTTTACCCAGCTCGGTAGGGGACCAACCTAGCACTCTTGTAAGTATTTCCCCCAGGTAAAATTCAATGGGCTGTGGAAATAAGCCCGTCTACACCCTCGAGTGAAGAAAATCAGGGAACCCCCCCGAAAGAACGAAAATCAAAACAAATCTGCTGCAAATCCACGGAACCCGCTAGTCAATTCGATGGCCTCAGGCCACCACTCCCGGCACGCGACCCGCCAATCAGATGATGGAAAACCTTTTGCCAGGAATCTCAGGCATTCATTTTCCGTGGTCGGCGTCAACTTTTCCAGGCTGTCATTTGTTTGGCCTGAGTATGCAGGGGTGGTTGTCGATCGGCCTACAGTGTACGGAGTACGGTGTACACGTTTAATGTTGATGGTTCGGTCAGTGTATATTGTCTAAGATTTGTCTCTGGATCATATTCTTATTCTTTTCTGGCTATTTTAACGATTAATTCATGCTAAATTTCGTCCGAGGGCAACGGTCCAAACTGCCAGTCCGTTTTCACAAGGTCGTGCGTACTACAAATTAAGGGAGGCAATATTGATATTATTAAGGGGTTTTCCTTCGACGGTTGACCTTGTTGGCTACTATATGTGTGGTGTCCTCTTGTAGTATATATGGTGATAGGTGAGTACCGTTAGGTGTTGAAGATATATGGATATCATGGACACAGCGCGGATACGATCGCTTGGTACGCTTTTTGGAGAAAAATTGGTTTTATTGTTTGTTCATTATTTCTTCTCTTGCTGATTTCGTCTTCGTTCGCCAAGTCTCATTCGATGAAGAAAAATTTGTACTTACGGCCTACTCCGTACCTACCTCGGTCCTCGCTCGGGATTCCTCCTCCAATCTCAATCTACCACAACCACGGAACCCAGATTAAGTTACCCGTTGTCCGAGCTCGAACCAGAACCAGAACCCAATCTTACGGAGTACGCGATCGCCTCTGTGAGATCCACCAACCGGGCCGTCTTCCAGCCCCGGAGAATATATCCCATCCGCACTGCCTCGCGAGGACCACATACCCTACCTGAATCTGCCGAGGCGGTTGTCCGAGGCGATGGATCTGCGAATTTGCGTGTTGGAGATGCTCAGGAGCGTGGTCTGCGGTAACCCTGTTGGAGCGAGGGGTTTAGGGCTGAAGATGGAGGAAGTGTAAGGTACACGCTGCGCACGCTCTGCCCGTGTCTCTCTCCAACGAGGTCGGACTCCAACTGCTCCAACATCGACCATTCGTGGTATTCTGTCATTAGGTATACTCTGTGGATCGGATTGTCAACCCCGGGAGATCGGTTGAGGCCGGCTTGAGAAGGCGTGTTCGGCGTTCTAGGGCGCATTTCATGGGCGGGTGAATATTGACTACACGAGTTTCTAACGGCAGCGACGCGAGCGGAACTTCAACGACACGATTTTGCTGGAGGGGCATATGGGCGGCTGATGTCGACAAGAGAATTATAGCGGTCATGCAGTTGACGCGCTCTCTGGCGATGCAACGAGGTCGAGCCGATCGGAACAGTGCGGGTGTTTCGCGTCAGTCGTCGTGTTCTGGACTGATGGAGATGCCGATCGCGGTGATTCTGAGAGCGAAATTCAGAGACAAAACAGATCAGGGAGTCGAAAAGGATACTGGGTGAATCGCTCGCTCTCGAGCTTCGTGGTATCACGGCATTTTGATCGGGCGATGACAGTAGCTATATTTTGGGCCACGGTGTCGTAGACAGAGATGTACGGCGTGCTGAATTCCGACCACGGTATCGGAGATTGTAGATCGAGATCAGACTTGACAGATGAGATGAAGGGGTTGTTGGATGATGGTTGCTGTGGTATCGTGAAAGGTGGGTTAAGCAGTTGGCGGAGATTAGAGAGTGCAGGGCATGCAAAGGGAGATGAGGTGGCCTCAGGACACAAGGCCAAAGCCCAAGTCTCAAGCAAGAGAGCGCAGTGGCACGGGACTTTCGGAACTCATCCCATCAACTCAACCCACGATGCAGAATGGTAGCATCATAAATACCACCTCACCATATCTATTAGTAAGAGATAATCATCGGGGATATCGACATCACCATGCGAAAAATGGGATTCCCATTTACCCACCGCCAAAAGGAGGGTTGTGTGAATTCGCTCCGGTAGTGCATCCCCCTCTTACCAGAAGCGGATAGCAACCCTGTCTATCGCCAGACAAGATGCCGTTCGGCTATACGGACAGGCATATAAGTTGGAACGACTGGGATGGAGGGCATAGAGGACTCCAAGATGTCGGAACCAGGGGTCGCCAGGGGATCATATGGAGACCTGCCCACAATGCTGGGCGGATGAAGATGTCGTCGAAACATAGAGAAGCGTCCATTCCGGGTTTAGCCTGGGGGTTAGCCTGAGGCCCGCTCTCTGCTGCGTGGCGGCTTGAGATGCCGGCCCAATCAGGAGCTGCGTGGCATTACCCGATCGTCATTCCGGGTTACCGGAAGGAGACTAGCGGAGCATTCTGGCGGCCACGGACCGTGTGGCGGCAACGACCAGTGCGTGGCACTCTCTAGCACCTTCGACCGAAGTGGCCGGCCTGAGGTATTATTACCACTGCCCAGAGGCCTTATGGCCCAGCTCGATGAGTTTATCGTCGTGGCTTAACGATCTTCCGTGGTCCATGTCACTCCCGCAAGCCTCAATCGTCAAGTCCGTGAAGCTTCTCGTCGGGATACCTTATACTTTCGACGCTGGCGAAGTTACCAGAGTCCGGCACTGCGCATAGATCCGCGAAGATCTTTCTCGAATCGTCCGTCTCCGTCGCGCGCCTTCGTTGGTGCACGCAGCTGTCTATACAGCATCGTCATTATTTAATTCACCCCCGGACAACGGCCTCAGCCTTGACCATTGACTAGGTAGTCAGTGAATGGCATTGGCCTATCACTTACGTCCATTTGTATTCTCCCTTCACTTGCGGATTCCCACCAGAAAGGTGTGACTTTGCTTGCGCAGCCGAAGGGCTCCGTCTTCAAACTCCCTCTCCTACCTTTCCCCTCCACCGGGTCTCCTTTAATTCGTTATCATTAGCATAAGCTCAATTCACTCCTCGGCCCAAGGGCTTTGTTTGGGTTGCCCTGTGGCCGCCGTCATCACCTGACTCGGGCTTTTCCTGAGACAGTCACCTTAACAGTCCTATCTTAAATCTTCCAACCGGAATTAAACCCCCAGATTGGTCCATCGAAGATCCAGAAGAGGCATAAAAAAAGAAAAGAAAACAGTCAGCAAGACCACAAAAGCTTGTCGATGCCAATTATCCCTCCCCAACCTGGTAGATCGACGCAAGATGTTCGGAAAAAGGTAAATTGACCTCGCACAATTCCTCCTGGGAATGCATATCCCTGTTTTTCATGGCACAAGACGCACTGACTTTTCTCCGTCTCCTTCAAGGAGAACATCGCAGAAACCAGACGAATCGTTCATTCGGGACTTCCAGAGACAGTTTGGGAGTATAGCCACCCGATCTTATTCGCCGCAGACTCCCTTGAGGGACCCTGCCGACCATGCGGTGCCTCAGGACGCGCTGCCTCAGGACGCTGATGCCGCCGACCACGTGCTCAAGACGGAGAGTATGTCGGTGGACCACAGCCCCGTCAACTTTCTCTCGCCCATCACCCGCCAGAATTGCTCCTGTTCCGTCCTGGGCAGTCGCATGTGTACCATATTGCATAGCCCTGCTGGTGACTTACACACTCCAGCTCACGACTGCAATGCTCCGACCACTCCGGGGCTCTGGAATCGGCTATCCAACTTCGATCCCCATCAGTCGGGCGGGGCATCAATTAGCGATCCCACTCATGACTCTCGTTATCCTAACCCTCTGCACAGTATCAACCCCCTTTTATCTGAACTCACCGACTCCCCTGAACCCTTTCTTCGACGTCACTCAGAATATGACTCTCTAGGTCTGTTGTCTCAGGGCAATCATTTCCAACAAGGTAGGTCAGACCCGTTCCTGGGGGCTCCTTCCCAGTTGGATTCCTTGATGATAGCAGCCTCTGACTCGACAGACATTGCATCGAATCATGGACCATTACATGGGCCCCTTCCCCATGACACCGATGGTATCTTTAACCAGCAGCATAGATCTCCAGAGTCAACAGCACTGCGATACCGAGTGACTCTTCATGCGCCCACAGCAACATTCAACCAGTCGCGGGAGATACCCGTTACCTACCTGAACCGGTGTCAGCCGTACCTGATATCCGTCACGGACACGAGACCGCCATCATTCCGCGTCCAGCCCGCTCGATACCGCACGTACATTCGCATCTCATTCGACAACGCGGCCCAGAGAGAGGATCCGGTCGGGTCGTGGCGACTCTGGCGAGACGGTCGGGGCTTGAACGAAGCTCGGAAACGAGACGGGAAACTGTCCGCGGTGGAATTCGTCAATGTGCGTAACGACGGTTTCCGGGAGGAGGGCGCCGCCCACGTCGAGCTGCAGAGCAGCTCCTTTGATGGCTTTTGCGTGGAGTGGACAGTCGATCCGCATGCTGTTCGTGTCGGCTGCGAGATGCACGTCGCGTTCAACTGTCTGTCCACGGACTTCAGCCTCTCCAAAGGCGTCAAAGGTGCGCCTCTGCGGCTGTGTGCCAAAACCGAGCTGGTCTCGCAGGGCTTGATTCAACAGCCTGGTGCTCCGGGCAGTACGGAGATCTGTTACTGTAAGGTGAAGGTGTTCCGTGATCACGGTGCCGAGCGGAAGCTTTCGAACGACACGATTCATCTGCGACGGGCGATCCGGAAGATGGAGGAGAAGATCGCCGAGGCCGAGTTCTATAACACGAAAGCTCCCGGGAAGAAGAAGCGGGTGCGCGTCCCGCTGTCCTCGCGGGCGTCGGAGCAGCTGTTGGAATCGGTGGACGCCGAGCCCAGCAGTAGTCGAGTGTCTCGTCGAGCCCACAGCTTCTCGAACGGAGAAGACCTATACCAGGAGCTGTTTGACCTGCGCAAGGTCTTTTCGTCCTCACAACCAACGAGCGTGCTCTCGCTGCGTGGCAATGAGCAAGATGATCCGGACCAATTTCCGGTCGAGTTGTCGAGCGGCACATCGAGTCCACGACCACCTGCACGGTCTGCTACGCAGAGCGAACTGCCGTCAGAGATGAATACCGACAACGAATGGATGGAGATGCTGCAGGATCAGGGCGACTCGGAAGCCTACAGTGCCTATCAGTCGCCTGTCCTGGCGGTACGCTCGAGCATGCAAACACCCGCCAACGACCCCGGAGGGACGTTCGAGAACGTACCGATTCGGAGTCGAGCCGGTAACCACACGAAAGCCAGTAAGTAACCCTTGAACTCCACCTATCGAGCGCAATGGATGGAATCTGACTTGTCGTCTTTTCTTTTTTTTCGTAGTTGCATGCTTCTATGTCCTCTGCCGAGTCGACGGCCAGACCGACGAATACTATCGCGCGTTATACTTGATGGAGCGGACGGTGTCGAATCTAAAAAGTCAGCTCTCCAAAGTCCGCGATACCTCCCCCGAGCGCATCAACCATATTCTCCGCGTGAACCAGTCCGGCCTGCGCATCATGATCGACGATACCGTTGTTGGCGAGATACCCGAGGGACAGGATATGATAGCGGAATTCCGACCGGGTGATGGTAGCAGTTTTCCGGTGGAGGATTTCGAAGTCGCCTTATTCTTCTGATACAGGGGTGGCTTTGGCTGGAAGACCGGATTGGATTGGATGGGACATGTTGAACGAGTGACGGAGCATGAGCGTGAAGCGACTGGTCATTAGCCAGCCTGGCCATTTTCTTTTTCCTTTCTTTTTTCTCTGATTTCCATCCCGCCCGTCCCCTTTTTCTTCTTCCTTCGGCGAACATCGGTGACTATCATAATAGAGCGTTCCTGTTTCTTTCTTCGCCTTTCATGACGGCCTTCCACCCCTGCGGTTGCTCTGATCGATCTGATTGATCCATCGGAGCGATGATGGACCCTCAGTCATCAGAACCACGTGGTTTGGTTGCGCCCGTTTGACCTCCACCCGGCGACCCTTATGACGATGAAATGACGTTCGGCGATGATCGGTGCTAGTGCTAGAGCTAGTGACTACCTTATGTTGAACAACAGATTGAATGACGGTTTGAACCTTGCTGGTGAGATTAGACTGGTTTTTCTACGGAGTAGTTAGGTAGGGTCTTTTGTCTTTTGTCTTGACTGTCTTGTTTTATTGCTTACTGGCTGTGGTTGGGTCTGGCTGGGTAGGATTATAGATTGGACTTTGGACTTTGGATGGACATACTAGGTTACTACACGGTGTAGGTACTGAAAAGCATTGAATTCGTTGTCTTGCATTTACACTGTCTCAAATAGCTTGCGGCATACTAACCATCTAGCTGCGGAGACTGAAAAGGCCTTACTTCCCAGCAGTCCTATCTGCACTGTGTACACACCTACAGTAGGTTCCTAATTCCACCCCGAAAGGTAAGTAGGGATTCGGTTCGCCACGGAGGAAGAGAAACAAGGGTTCAAGCACTCCGTTTACAAAGGCCGGTAAGTAATTGCCCGTCTCAGCAAAGGTAAGGTAAAGCAAGATAGCGATGTCATCGACCTTCCTCAGGAACCTACACCGTACGCGTCACTGTCCATCTTCATCTTTTTTGTCTGTGGCGAATCAAGCCCGGCGGAGCGCTGACATCATCCTTTGCTTCTGGCACTACTTGGGCTACCGTAGTGGTTGTCACGTGCATCACAGCGGGTCACATGTCAGCGAATCCTCTAGACGGATCGAGAATTGAGGGGCTAGCCGGATGCGGTTAGTGTAGATCGCTTGCGTCATGGCTTCGGGCGTATCTCGGCGGAAAAAATGGAATGGATGGAGGGTTTTTGGTTGATGTTTGTTGTTCGTCTATTTTTCATAGTCAAATTAGATAAGTTGCAACTTTGCCTTGGGAGTGGTATGTATTCTTGATGACAGTACAAAAATCAATCTTTTTTTCATCTTGGTTTTATGAGGGTCCGTTGTTAAATGATCTTTGAAAATATGTATGATGGCCAGGGTCTACCTCCCAAACTACACAACTGATCACACAGGCATCAAGTGGTTCATGAACCAAAGCCCCAGTTTCTGTATGAATTTTATACTCCAAAGTTCTTTTTATCTGCCGTACTCTACCTACATTGTCATAAATTCGAAATAAAAGCAATAATTGAAGAGAACCAGCCTCAACTCCCTTAGACAATCAGATAACTTAAACCCATCTTTCGCTCTTCTAAGTTAATCTGCTTTCCGTAGATTCACACGTTTATATTGAATGAAAAATGATGGAATCTCGCATGGACGCGAAAGGTGCGGCAATAGTTGGCTCTTCTGGTCCAGCTTGTGGGTCTGGCAGCAAGGGGAAGAGTAAGGGACGCGAAAGATCCATCCTGGCAGTGCGCCCTCATTATGTTGGTCGTTGAGAACACCGGTATAACGACAACCTACGGAATAGCATTCTGAAGGATCCTAAAGAGTATGGACTTAGGATCAGCTAAGAGACTAGGAGAGCGCGTTCGCACCTTTAGCTCCTGAAACCAACCAAAAAGACAAGCGAGAATGACCCGGTGAGCTGAGGCTTAAGAGGAGAATGGTGAATATTATTATTAATGCACCGGTGATATTTGATCCCGAAAGCTATCAAATCAAGGAGCACCTAGTTCTTGCTGTGAAAGACGGCCAAAAGAATAGGCTTAAGCGTATTGCTGCGATATTCTCAAACGACTAGGTCTGAGTGCTATAGTAAAAATGTATATCTCGGATGAATACCGCGCAGTTGATATTTGCTAATCGATAATATCGGCCGGAAAGCCACAAAGTAGTAGAGATGACCCAACTGTCTAGAGTACGTGTGGTGTGGATACTCAAATACTAACAGTCTATAGCATTATAGGCAATGTACGGCGTAATTATAGTCATGACTATAGGTCTCGGCAAAACATGGGACGCACTGGGTCTGGTTTTGAATGTAGGTTTAAGCACTCTGACCAAGCTTTTCATTATATAACTTATCGGCCAGACTAAAAATGAATTTAATCTAGGAATAAATATAGCAAGGGCACAAACGGGCCATTGCCCAAGGCAAGACCAAACATATTATGGTGCCAGAATCATTGATCATCAAGGAAGCTGAAGGTGCACGCCTATCATGGTGACGCCAGGAAAAAAAGAGGGCTGAACTTCGTCGACGTTTAACTTAACCAAGACCACCTAGGTCTTTCAACTCACGCCGCTGTGGCGGTTTTGCTGATATTTTGTCCTATATTGCCTATCTGACAAGAAGAAGACCATATTTGTACCAGTTGCAATAATGCAAACAATTTACGATTTAATCGATAAATCCAGAAGGAACTTGATGACACCGGGTTTAAAACCTGCATTTTCGTGCGATTCTGCAGGGAGACGACTTGGAGAACGGATACACTTATCCCGGCTCGCGAGATTTATGATTTATGGTGCTGCTGTTGGCACGTGGGCGCGCCATTTTCTTTCTTATTTTGGGAGACTGTTGTGGTTCATGTGTGCCCAGTAGAGGTTAGTTACCTAGTCGCCTTCTGGATGACGACGCCGAACGTACAAGACGACCAACTAATATCTTCGACGCAGTTTGGGTCTTTACAGCCTACTTCGTGTCAGCCTTGTATGAAAGTGGCAGCATGTCTTCACAAGGTATTGTTTCCTAGTTAACTCCTGTCTGGTGATGTAAAGAGTAAATCTGGAAATAAATATAGGACACATGGTTAATCTCGACACGACTCCCAAGCTAAGAATAATATATGAATAACGAGAATTACTTTATCCCCGCCCTCCGATAGCTAGTGCCCGATCTCGCTGTCATGACTCGCAGGCCGTTCAATTAAGATGCTATCCCCGCCTGCAATGGCGCCATCCACTAAACTCGGCTCGGCGACGGCATTTGAGATGGTTATTGCACAATCACCGGAGGGATGGCATAATCTACCCTGAGTATCATAGATTATCGTCGGATATTCTATCAAAATGAGTCTGCTTATAATTTGAGGCAACAGATCAGATGGCTATATGGCGATAAGCGTATGGGCCCAATCTCTCGAGGCATATAACTGATTCATTTCATGTAGTCTTCTAGTAATCTACTCTTGGTTTAGACAGAGGCATCTCCTGCATCCACTACGCTAGAACTTACCATTATGTAACTCCCCTCGAAGGATCGATTGCACAACCAACGTCCGATATGGCTCAGCAGAAATCCCTAGATCGACCGGATCTAGCAAACGGCATTTGGTTGCAAGGAATATTTTAAAGCTCCAGCCTCTGATCCCTGTCGATGGATTAGCCGCCTTCATTGACCTTACAATTCGGCCCTTTCCTGATTGAAATCTGTCTGTCAAGAGAAGAATCAGGATACTTAACCAACATGGGCAAAGACGAAGCTCAGGTCTCGGCGCGCACTCCGGGCAAGACAATCCAGGAGAAATACGCCGATGTCACGCTCCGCCTCATTGAGGAACATGGGGATAATGTTGGCCCGTTGACGGAGAAGAAGGAGAAAAAGTTGCGAAGAAAGCTGTACTGGAAGATCATGTTTCTGGTGTCGGTCATCAACCTTACTTTGTTTGTTCGTGGGCTCCTGTTCATCAGAATTCGATAGGCTTGTTAACTGCTTTCAGGTGGACAAGTCGACCCTCGGGTATGCAGCTATTCTAGGGCTATTCGAGGAGACAGGAATCTCCAAAGCCCAGTACAACAACTTGAACAGTTTCTTCTACGTCGGTTCGTTCTCTCAATCATCCAACTCCATGCCTATCTCATACGACCAGGCTATCTAATCGGTCAATGGCCCGGCCACTACCTCATGCAGCGCCTCCCGTTCGGAAAATTCGTCGCTGGAATTATCTTCTCCTGGGGCGTGATTATCTTCCTACACTGCGTCGCCGTCAAATACGGCGGCCTGATTGTCCTCCGCCTGCTCCTCGGCGCCGTCGAGGCCGTCGTGGTGCCCGCCCTCGAAATCACGATCGGCATGTTCTTTAACCGCAAGGAGCAATCCTTCCTCCAGCCCATCTTGTGGATCACCTGCGTCGGTGCCCCCATCCCCGCCGGCTTCATCTCCTACGGCCTTCTATTCAGCAAGGGCGCCATCCTCCCCTGGAAACTCTTCATGATCGTCATCGGCGGATGGACAGTCCTGCTCTCCTTGTGGGTCTGGTTCGATTATCCCAGTAACCCCGCAGAGGCGAGGTTCCTCTCCACAGAGGAAAAGGTACATGTTGTTCGCCGCGTGCAGTCCTCCCATCAGAGCTCTATCGAGCAGAAACAGTTCAAGCGGGCACAGTTCATCGAGGCTCTGAAAGACCCCGTCTCGTGGCTCTTCGCCCTGCAGGCGTTTACTCTCATGTACTGCAATAATCTGAACTATGGGCAACAGAATTTGCTGACCACGTCGATTGGTGTTTCTGAGTTGGGATCCACGCTGGTGGCTGCTGCTGGAGGAGGGTTCGGAACTGCGTTGTGTATCGTTGCGACGCTCGCGTTGAAGTACTTCCCGAAATACCTGGCCCTGCATAGTGCTGTGTGGTGTCTTCTTGCGATGGCCGGTGGTATTGGCATAGTTGCTACCGCGTGGTCTGAGAAACTGGCCCTCTTGGCGTGTATGCTGTTGGCGCAGAATACCTATAGCATTACGTATATTATTGCCCTGGGATGGGCGACGTCGTCGGCGGCTGGATATACCAAGAAGCTTACCCGCAACGGCATGTTCATGGTCGGTTACAGTGTGGGGAATCTGGTGTCGCCGCAGATTTGGGTCCCGAGTGCCGCGCCGAGGTATTATGGGCCGTGGGTGAGTATGATTGTTGTTAGTTGGTTTGGGACGCCGGCAATTCTGGGCGTCGTGCATTGGATCTTGAGGAGAAGGAATAAGCAGCGGGCGGAATGGGCGGCGGAGTTGAGCGAGGATGAGAAAGAGGGGTGCGTCGAGCAGGTGGATGAAAGTGGCCAGGTGGTGAGGAGGAAGGTGGATCTGGCCATGTTGGATCTGACCGATATGGAGAATCGATTGTTTGTGTATCCTGTTTGATCGGACCTTCCTTCTTCCTGTCTTGGGATAGGGCTTCGTGTCGTGTCATCCGCAGTGTCCGCGATCTCGAGTTGCTGTTACAACTCGTGAGCGCTTACGAGAACTATATGAAACTATTTCTAGGGCCCGAAATTTCTTATTATTTCACATAACCCATGGACATCCGTCCTCCCAAAATCTCCCAGGACGGAAGGTTTCATGTCACATTTATCCCAGCATGATTCGTAAGTGCGATAATATCGTGAAGGTTCAGAATAGACTTAGTATAGCAAGAGTCAACTGCCATAGCGAGATTAGGCTCAGTTCTTGCGAATGGATGTCACCTTTTGACTAGAATATCTGCTAGATGAATGTGTTGATGTTAGTAAAGTCCAAGCACTTAGGGTTCTGTCCGTCATGTGCATTAAGACACGAGAGCTTAGATTTTGACAACAGGTCTATTCAATAATCGATCGCGGTATTACTACTTTACCATAGATGGTAACGGAAAGACATCACAAAAGGATATTATAACTTGCATAAAATGAAGAAAACCACCAACCCGCCACTCAGCATTTAATACTTCATCAAACCCTAAAAATCATCCCACTCTCAACCTCATACACGAACCCGGTAACCGGGACATCCAGCACCAACGGACTGTCTTTCAAAATCTTGACATCGTCAAGCACACTCTGTTTAAGATCCCGAAACGGCAAAAACGCAACATGATCCGCATCCTGGTTCAGTTGCGTCCGGATTTGCTCTCGAAGCTGATCGTCGGAAAAGGTGAGCATGCCGCAATTGGTCTTTTCAAATTTAGGGTCTTGTTAGCGACAGGCCCACTCAATTTGCGAAATGATGATGGAAGGGAACAGGGAGGGTACATGATGTATGACGATTATCTCCCTCGTCCCGAGTAGTTGCTGGGAGATGATGATGCTGCGGAGAGCGTCTGATGCGCGACCCCCTGCGTTGCGGATAACGTGGGCGTCGCCTTCTTCGAGGGACAGTGCTTTTGCGGGGTCTAGCTTCCTTTAGTATATCCTGAAAGTAGGGCTGATGGTTACCGGATGGGAGAGTTGAAATACCCAGTCTTGCGTCCATGCATGTCACGATGGCCACTTTCCTATAGTCGGTGGAGTTAGCTTGTATTCCTATTTAAATGTGATGGGGTGCTACATACCGCTTCGGTGGAAGCTGGAGGTTGCCCTTTGTGAATGAGGATGCGTATACTGCGTTTGCTGATTCGATCTCTTGGGCTACAGACATAATGAAGTTAGAATAAGTGAATGAGGAAACGGAGGTGTTGAATGAAGCTGCTGGATATGAGATTTTGATGTTTTGACGCGGGGCTCACGCTGGTCATCCCCGCTCCCTACCCTCCCTAGATGGACTCAATTTCGCTGAGATTGCGTGCTTATGGTGGCTCATTGGTAGTGCTAGGATGACATCACGATCGTTCTGTGTTGATGTCCTCTCGTATAATGCTTTATAGAAAGTGATGACTGTATTTGTTTCTAGATCTTGACTTGGTGATGGTCTTGTCCGATAATAGACTCCGGGTCTCGGAACTTAGTAGATTAGAGATCACCCAAAGGCCCTTGCTATACAAGCCCACCACCACTTCATATCCTTCTAACCTTCTCATTTCAGTATCTCCAACAGAATCGCCTCCGCCTGCTGCAGCTCAAACTCAAGAGTACCGCCACTTCCCACAACCAGCTGCTCCTCCCTCTTCTCACCCACCAAAGCGCCCGTCAAAACATCCACCTCCAATCCAGACACACTCACATCACTCTTCGCATTCGTCCCTGGTCCCTGCAGTCGCAGCACATCAATCTTCGCACCGGGCGTCCACCCCGTCTTCACCTCCACCGTCCTCGTCGGCCTCTCCCCTACCGATGTAGAATTCGAATTTGTCGCCCTCAACGTGGACGGGTTCGTCAACCCCTCGGAAGAATTCCATACCCCTAGATCCACGAATACCAGCTTCTCCAGATTGGCATGGCCACCGAACACCGCGTAGCCTGCTAGATCCGAGGAATTGGCCGCGCCGGGCAGCGCAGAAATCGTCTTCTCCTTCACCTGTTTCTTCTCCCTGGTCTGCTTGCCCTCCTGGCCCCCCTGCCGGTCACCAACAACATGAGCCAAAAACACATGCGACAGAAAATGAGCCCGCACGCCCGCCACCAAACTCTCGCCCTTGTATTCATACGCCAACGGCGTAAAGGCAGAATACTCGCTCTGATGCCCGAGATGAAAGTATACCTGATCCATGCCGATACTCGCCGCCGCGAGGACGTAATCCGTTGCCCAGAGCGCCGCCCCGAACGTATCGCTAATGCCGCTGCGGCCGCTGCACGAGGCAGAGTTGGTTTCGCCGAGGGTGAGACGCGTGTGAGCGCGTTCTGCAGCTGCCACTTGGGGGATGTATTGGGATATGTTGGTCCAGATGACGCTGTGGTTGGAAAGGAGGTCAAGGGACAGGCGGGCTTCTCTTGGGGCGTCGCAGGTTGATTGTGGGTAGAGGTGCATGGTGTAGGATTCGATCAGACGGGGGTTGATCAGGCCTGCCCGGGTGACGTTGATGATGTCGAAGTCGTCGATCTCGTCGTGTTGGTCGGGAACCCAAGGGGGGTCGGCGAAGACGGCGGCCTGGAAGAGGGGTTTGTGCGAGGCGTTACGGTAGAATGGGGCCGTGGTCAGTTGGTGGGTTAGACGCTTCCATTGCGCTGTGTATGTGCTTGTGTTCCAGGTTTGGTCGCGCCAGCCTTTGCTGATGTAGTGGTCTATTTCGTTGCCGAGTTCGAAGAGCGAGAGTTGGGGTCCGAGATGTCGGATCGCGGCCTCGGCTTGCTGCATGGCGTTGGTCCAGGAGGAGGACTCATTGCGGAGGTTGAGCGTGTAGATGAAGTCGGTTCCTTCCGGGAAGTAGTCGGTCCAGCCGTTGTACCAGGGCTCTTGGACTTTGAGGACTTCAACGACCGTGTCGTTGGGGAGGGCTTGCGAGGGGACGTGGAGGGTCTTGTCGAAGATGGTCTGGTCGGCGATGTTTCCTCCTACTCGGATCGGGGCAGGCACTCCGGCTATCTCAGCAATGTGGCCGAGAACGGTCGAGGCGAGGGGGCTTTTTAGGTAGGGGTCTAGAGAAACGGGCTCAATTGAGTAACCATAGAGGTCTGGTCGGAGGATTCTGCGCGAAGCATTCAATGGGACTTGAATAGAGACTGAAGACGCCAATGCCCAATTGGACAAGAGGATAAGGGACTGAAGGTGCCTCATTTCTAACACCAAACAGGTCACCGTGCTGTTGTACTCAATACCGTGATAATGACAGGAAAATAAAACGAAAGGTCTGCGCTCTCAAGCGGAAGCAGCGAGCCATTTGAACTTCAACAATCTCTCAACCCCACCGGCTGATTGATGGCTTTTCATCTCCGGTGGGATCTATTTATCCGCGATTCCATGCATTTAAGCGTCTTTCTTCCCGATGATCGACAGCCACCACGTCACAGATCGTACGATGTCATTCCAGCGCAGAGCAGCGGAAAGGCGGCGCCTCCGCCGGACTCTCGGAATGTGCCGAGTGCGGGGAATGCGGGGTTAACTGAGGAGATGGAATCCTTCAATTCTTGCCAATGCGCATAGTGAGGATTGCGGCAGTTGACCTCTCCATGAGGATGATATTTGACAGGGGTTGCTGATAGAAGATGAAGAGTTGCAGATTCCATGCCCTCCAACTCGGATTAAGTTCGACTTGAGGATTCGGTTAACGAGTGTTTGTCGCAGTTTTGAGGACAAAGATAACAATAGCAAGCCTGAAGGATTCAGCTTGTTGGATCCAGGTATCGCCTCTGAAGATCGTACGGACAGAGAGTATGATTATCATGCCTTACATGAACTAGTCAATGCTGGTTATGTTACAAATAGGTTCTGACATAGGACCTAACCAATAGTCAATTTTCCACGGCACTAAAGATTTATAAAACGTTTCCTCATGCGACTTGTAAGATAGCTCACATTGTATTGAAAGACGTGCTGGAATGGGTAGAGGCACATAAGGATAGACGAAAGACCCGACAGTAGAATTCTGTAATCGCCTGATTATGATCAAAATATCTGAACAGGCATCAGGGTGTACACAGGAAATAGAAGACGTACATACAAGCACTTACATTAGATATGCCCAATTTCTCAACGCAGCCACAAGGCTGAACCCGATAATATCCACATCCTAAACCCAAATCCCATTATTCAATCACAATCTCCTCACTTACCCCCTGCACACCCGCCGCAAACCTCCTCTCATACTCTCTAATCGCCTCGATCTTCTTCGCGCTCCCACTCCCTTCGTCAAACGTGTACGTGACCCACTCGTTCGCCAGCTTCTTTGCCAGCTCCACGCCAATAACCCTCTGTCCGAAACACAGCACCTGCGCATTGTTGCTCAACACCGCCCTCTCAACACTGAACGAGTCGTGCGCCGTCACGGCCCGAATCCCAGGGACTTTGTTCGCCGAGATCGAGACGCCCATCCCCGTGCCGCAGATTAGGAGCGCGCGGTCCGCTTCGCCGTTGCGGACTAGTAGCGAGGCTTGAACGGCGGGGTGTGGGTAGGCGGTTTTGTCGGATGAGTTGTGTACGCCAACGTCTGTGATCGAGGAGACGAGGGGGTTGGACTCGAGTGTTTTTTTAATCGCTTCTTTGTAGTCCCAACCCGCTTCATCGCAGGCCATAGCGATGCGGAGGGGGGTGGTGTTTGTTGTGGTCATTTTGATGTTTGTGGTAATTGTGTGGGCTCGTTGTTTGGAGGTGATGGTTCTGGAGGAGACAGGGAAGATACTGAATTATAAGAGTAAGGTTCAATTTGTCATATCAAATTCTGGCTCCTGAGGGCTCATCTATTGTCTCATAGGCTGGATGAAAGTCCCAGTTGGGACGGGTGGACATTTCGTGTCTATGACATCGTTGACCAGCGGGATCCAATGATAGAGCTGGACTGGAAATGTAATCGGAATTGCCTTCTCTGGACAAGCCGCAGTCTTAACCCTTTCGATAGATATCCCCGACGCGGTTGTTGCGAAAGTGATGCGCTTTTCTAGTGCACAATCTCATTGTCATGAATACCTCGGCATCCTGCACCAACCTGAGCAATCTAATCGCAGTGGCGCTCGGCGTGCGAAAATTTGTGGGGAAATTTACCCCACAGCCAATGTTTGACCCGCTGATAAGAGTCCCTTGCAGACCAACAGCCTACTTGATTTTACCATGCGATTTGCCCTGCTGGGAAAAGATCGCAAGGGATAAACTCGTGCCCCTGAATAAACTCTTCGCGAGAAAAGCTCACTAGAAGCGGTAACTGTAGGATCGGACCGTAGTAGAAACCAGCCCGCTAGGCGTTTTAGCTCGCTCCAGGAAATTAATAACCACTGCCAAGTGGGCTCTCCTCACGCGATGCGACGGTACTTAGCGCCTGTCGCTTAAATAATCTGTTAGAAGCTGATTAAGTCGCGTTGATGTGAGGATTGCCCCGTTCTCCTAGTAGAAAGGCCCAACCCCGTGGCGTCGATAGTCTATCTGTGACGAATAGGAAGTTCACGCGATTGGATGAGCGCCTGCAGGTCCATGATAAGCGACCTCTTAAAATGCCATCATGCACGTTTATCACTGGTGCAATCAATCCTTCTATCCGATCCCCATTGTGACTGCAACCCATGCGATATTGGGTCGTCGTCAATGCGCCTGAGAGAGACAACTACTCCGTCGGTGCTCCTTCGTATGGACTTGGCCCCCTCACGGTAGACCACCCCAGATTCGCTTAACGAGAGATTGCGATCATCAAAGAAGGAAAAGCCTGGCTGGGGTAACCAGCGCCAAAGATAACTCTGAGGGTTTGAGTGGACAGGCATGTGGCCAAGCCGGGTGCGGAGATTAGTAGGTTGCATGCGACGAGCCCTGAGGAAACATACGAGATGGTCTTGTGAAGTCGCTTCATGATGTATCTCAAGTGTAGCAATTCACTGTGCCCTTACTAGAGTGTTCTTCTCACGATGATGAAACTGAAGCATGCAACTTGGGGGCAAATGCAACACGAGCTTCAAGTTCTGAGGCGACGGTGTAGTAGAAGAAGGGCGAGTAAAAGATATAAAAGGCATGATCATATGCCCTGAAGTCAATGAACCAAACCATCTCAACAAGCAGATAATCCAAGGAACAAGCTCTCGCCCAAACTCAAAATGTTCAACTCAGTCTTCGGTCTTCTTCTCACCTCCGGCATTGCCGCAGCTCACATGCAGCTGAGCTGGCCTTATCCTTTGCGTAGCGCCTTGGATCCTGAGAACGATCCCTCAACCATCGATTATTCGATGACCAGTCCTCTTGAGAGCAGTGGTATGTCAAGCGCCTCACTCGAGTGCAGTCTGTTGATCTAATCTCACATTCGTAGGATCCAACTTCCCCTGCAAAGGATACCACAAGAACACTCCCTGGCGCACCACCGCGAACTGGGCCGCTGGCGGAACTTACAGCATCTCGCTGTCCGGCTCCGCGACCCATGGCGGAGGGTCGTGCCAGCTCTCATTGAGCTATGACAACGGCAACACGTTCAAAGTGATCGAGTCCATGATGGGCGGGTGTCCATTGACCCCTGAATATGACTTCCAGCTCCCCAGCGACGTGGCTAACGGCAAAGCCCTGTTCGCCTGGTCTTGGTTCAACCTTGTTGGCAACCGCGAGATGTACATGAACTGTGCCGATATCGAGATCACTGGGGGTAGTGGCAGTACTGCTTCGTTTGAGGAGGCGTATCCGGATATGTTTGTGGCTAATGTCGGCAATGGATGCAAGACGGTTGAGAATAAACACACGGTCTTTGCTGAGCCGGGTGAGCAGGTCATCTACGATGATGGGGTTAGTGAATCGTCGGAGCCATTCCCAGTCTGTTAATCCGTGCCATGTGTGCCGATGTGTTGGTGTCCAATTGGCCTTTTCAGTCAAAGGTTCCGTTTCTGTTGTGTCCTTCTCTTTCAATCTCAGTCAATTCCATCTTTCATTTCTTCATAGTTTCAATTCAAATTTCTAGGTTTCTTTGAGCAATTTCATCTCCTCGAATGGTACGAGGGTGTCATTTAGTGCTGGTAAACGAAGCATCGTCCTGTCAGTGGGTGTGAACAAGGAATGGATGTTCACCATCGTGTTGTTGATTAACCTTTCGAACATGTCCAAAATGACCTCACCAATGGACAAGTCAAGCTCCGTGCTCAGTCCCCGACCACTCGACCAAGCTTCAGGTTAGCGTGGCCATCTATATCCCCTAGACGGAGCATGATCCAGGCCCTGCAGAAACCAAGTCTGGGCTATAGGCGAATATGATGAACGCCAAGCGCAACAGAAGGGTAGCCGAACAGGCGGTAGAACCGAATCGGATTCAAGAGCCCACTGGTGCCATAAAACCGGGCAAAGACAAAAACAAGAAGGAATACCGCGCGGGCAAAAGGAAACTGAAGCGAGTCCAAGGAAGGAATGACGTCATCTTGTCTGCACTGCACGGCCACAGCCCGCGCCACGTGTGGCTTCCCGGCTTGCCGGTGCCGGCGGCATCTCCTTCTTCCCCGGTCGTTCGCGTTTGTTGTTTGCCAATGCCGACTCGTCCGCTCCACAATCCTCAGTCATCAACGGTTCTCGCCCGCTACATCATAGGTTTCCATGCCAAGTCTAGAACTGGAACCCACAATTGACGTCCCTGGGCTCCGGAGATGTCCTACGTCATGCGCTGTAAAAAAAAAAAGCAACCGGTTTGCCACGGGCTCGCCAGAACACTCTTAAGCGATTTACCTCGCTCGGTTCACGATGCCTTCTTTCTTCCTGACCAACTCCTTTTCCGCCCTAGTTGTCTGTCAACTTCATATCCACCATGTCTTCCACCATGACTACTACTAAAAAGCCATCCATCGTACCTGCCACTAGAAAGATTGTCTGCTTCTCAGGTACGTCCCGGATTGTTCCAGTCGATTTGCGCCACATCCAGGCTAATCTAACATGATCAGATTTCGATGGCACCATTTTCATGCAAGATAGTGGCCACGTCCTAGTCGATGCCCTAGGATGTGGTGCGGAAGGTCGCCAAAAGTTTGAGGAGGAGATCAAGACGGGGGCCCGCTCTTTCGTCGAAGTCTCCGAGGACATGTGGGGTTCGCTGAAAATCCCCTTCTCGGATGGGTTCGAAATCATGCAGCAGCAACTGAGTCTGGATCCTGGCTTCAAGGAATTCCATCAGTTCTGCGTCGCCAATAAAATCGACTTTAATGTCATTAGTGCCGGCCTGAAGCCTGTTCTGGCACAGGTTCTGAAACAGTTCCTCGGTCCTGAAGAAGTAAGCAATTCCCTGGCCAGAGATCGGCAGAGGGTGCTAACAAGGACAGGCCTCGCAAATCGAGATCGTCGCGAACGATGCAGATATTCGCGAGGAAGGTGGCCAATGGAAGCCGATCTGGCGCCATGACACTCCGCTGGGACACGATAAGGCCCGGTCCATCCAGGAAGGCCGCGCTCTGGCCGAGAAATACTCTCTGGACAACGAGATTCCCCTGATCATCTTCATTGGCGACGGTGTTTCGGACCTGCCCGCTGCGCGGGAGGCTGACGTGCTATTCGCTCGCAAGGGCCTGCGGTTGGAAGAATACTGCAAGGAGAACCAGATTCCGTATATCCCGTTCGAGGACTTTTCTGAGATCAAGCGCGAGGTGCAGAAGATCATGAAGGAGGACGAGGAGAAGACGGGCGGCCAGGGCGTGCCGGCTCGGTTTAACCCGCGGGCCAACATGTGGCGTCGCATCTCTAGCAAGCAAGCTGTATGTCTTCTGTGTGCACCCTTTGCGCTGTCCAGACGCTGACCAATCACAGATTCCTCAGTTCGTTGCGGCTACACCGAGGGAGGAGAAAATGATGCTGTGGCCGGAAAGCTTCTCCGAGTTACAGGCGGAGAAGGTCAAGGACAAAGCTGGCCAGTAGAGGATGTAATTGATAGTATTCCACGGTTCAGTCTGTTCCTTTATGCTGGCATATTGGATGGGTCCACGATTTAGACGTTAATTGTTTGATGAATATAAATATTCTTTTCTTTCTCATCATACTATGCCTTGGTTTCCTTGTAAGCGTACGGGCTGTAGGGAGGCCATTCATGATTCGGACGGATGACCTCAATTGTTGAGCTGATTATGAAGGTAGTTGCTGTTAAAGAGACTTTCTCGGTGGCTAAAGGGGGCATCAGTGTATCTTCGCCATCGACTCTCGTTACAGCTTTTGAGATTATATATTTCGACGGAGCGTTGCCCGCGAAGTGCCTGAAATATATATTGGGCGGGTATCCGATTCCTAATGTTGTCCCGCTGGAGACTGAAAGTAAATAAAGTGATGAAGTGAGGGTCTGATGACGGAATCGAAGCAGAGATGATATTCGAAGGGGTTGTATTGGAAGAAAGATGTCTGTCTTGGTGTTGCACAGATGAAATGGCCAAAGGAGGGAAAGGCTTGGCAGTCTGGCCTCAGGCACTCCACTCGCTTCTTCATCTCGACCGGCGCCGCACAACTTCAACTCTCGACACTTCCGCAACTCCATCTCACACAGTCAACCAATCTGACAGAGTGAGACAGCAACATGGATTCAAGCACAAAATTTGCAAACCCAGATTCTGCTAACCAGCTCGGTAAACAGCGCCCGCCCTCGGCACTAAACCGCGAAGGGTTATAAACAGCGCCAAGCAAACAAGCAAATGCTTAGTCTCAGCCTTGCACTGGAGCGACCCACCTCGATATGCCGCGGGCCTTGAGCTGAAGGCAAAAGACCGTGAGATACGGGCTGTGCGACCGTTTGAATGCGCCACTGACGCCGTGTCAGACTGTCATTGCTTCGTATCCAGTCCCTGCTGCGCCGCATCGCTCCACCTTTCGTGAATAACGGGGTCTAGACTAGGGAGAACAGAGGGAAGAAATTGGATATTCGCATCCGTTGAATTGCGAAACAAGAGAATTTAGACGGGGCTTAACGAGCTTAGCTGAAAAGCAATCTCCGCGACTGCCAATCATGACGGCTCGCCCCCATCCTTGCCAGTCGTGATGCTTTCCCGGTCGGGCACGTCGGCGGTCGCACCGAATTTTTAGGACTTTTAAAGTCCGTTTAGACCGCTGCCATGCTGCCTTTCCGTATAATAACGTTCAATTTACCATTCTATAGTCTACCATGTTTCTTCGAAAGAAAATTGTGAAAGGAGTCGCCTCCGGGGTTGGTTTGGCCTCCGAGAGTATCACCGCCTACAAGACGAACAGGAAGTCCGAGAACGCATCACCTGCAGAAGAACATTCTCCTGAATCATCCACCACGCCGCCTAGCGCCCCCCAGCATGAACATCAACATGAGCATGAACAGGAAGATGAAAATGAACGAATTATGGAAGAGCAACACGAAGCAGAATGGGAGCTTGACGAGGCTCAAGATAAGCTCCATCACGACTCTCCGCCCGAGTATACGCCCACACAAGATGTCGATCAACTAGCCCGCGCCTTCCTGGAATCCCATCCCGCGGCGTACTCAGTTCCCGCTGGACATCCAAGACTCCTATACCCGGTGATCCTACCGCAACGGCGACCTCGATCGCGCAAGCGTGGCTTCATCCGGGCATACGCGCCGGTTCTGGACGATCTTGGCATCGACCAAGCTACGTTCATCGACTTCCTGGAGACGTCTAATAAAGCATGCCAGGCTACGGGGTGGATCGCGGCGATCAATTTGGCCTCTATCGGCACGATGTTCATGCCGTCTGCGATAGGAATTGCTGTATCCATCATGATCCAGGTCGGAACCGACGTTGCTATCGCGGCCGAAAACCGGAGAAAGTTAGTCACTTTCCCAGAGTTCTCATGAGTTGGTGCTGATATCAGCAGAACAAATACCTACTTTAATAAAATCAACCAGGAGATGTTTCATCCTCGTGGCCTGCACTGTCTCGTCATGACCTGGAAACCGGAATCTGATTCCCCTTGCGTTAGCTTTGATTTGAATTCGGCTATCTCGAACTCCGTCGACCACGGAGGATCTGGGTGGATGAACAAAATGAAACATAAGTATAAGTCATCCGACGGAAAGACGTATGGGAACTTGCCCTTCCCAGAGACGGCGCCGCTCGTATTCCCGGATCTTGATGAGCTGGCGGCGCAGAGCCCCGATGCGGGAAAGAAGTTGAAAGAAGCCAACTCGCGACGAGCCTTTGTGACGGATTACTTGGATCGGAGAGGCCAGGCTGAGTTTGTACGTTTCTCTATCCTTACTTCTGTTTATTTAGTTGCGACGACACTAATAACCAATCAGATAATGGAAAACCCAACTAGCGACCTCAACAAAGCCCCCAAACCCGAATTCACATCCCGCTACGCAAACCCAAGTCATCCCGCCAGCAGCGGTTCCCTCTTGGGTCTTGTCACTGGTGGTCATATTACAGGCGACCAGATTCGCCCGACGAGCGGACGAGGCGGTGGACTCGGTGGTGGTTTCCTCGGCCGGGGTCCGATAAGCCATATCATCAGTGGAGTACAGGCCTCGAGGTCTCGGAGCACAGGTGGGAATGAGCAACCACAATCTCAACATGGTGAATACGGGCAAAGTTCCGGCGGATTCGGAGTTGGATCTTGGAATCCGCGCGAAGGGTTAATTGGTGGAGGGATGAAAAAGATCTTGAAATCGGTGAGTTTGCATGTAAAATCTACTATATATTAGGTGGCTAATCTTGTCTAGAATGTTATGTATTTGATGATCGTGAACCTGCCATCGGAGGAGGAGATGCAGCAGGCTCGGGAGATGCTTCGCTCTTGATAACGGTTTTATGGTAATGTACTATGCATGGTATAACCTTCTCACTTCACCAGCGACATATCCAAAAATTGACGGACAAGGCTTTCTGTCTTTCTTTATTATTCTTCCAGTTTTTCATTTCCCCGGTGGCTTTCTCAGTACCTTCGATGTATCTTAGATAGTGAAGCGACACGAAGTTATCCAATTATTCATATTCACAGGCCATGAATCCATTCATCACATGTAACAATTCACTCAAAAGAATCCGTTGCTATTCCTCCTTTTCTCAATTCCAATCCACTTCCTGATCTATATTCCCCTTCTCATCAATCCATCCATAGCCTCTAGCCATCAAACTCATTCTAAAAATTACCTTACCATTCTATTCGGGCCGAGTAAAGAACCATCATGCATCTACTTGCCTCTCAACCAGACGTTGATGCCAAGGGCGCTTGGGTAGTCAAGTGGACTTCTCGTTGCGTACTCTCAATGAGGGACACAAGATAAAGACCGCCGTGTCCTGTCGCTGTTCAAGCTGCTTGTTTTCAGGCACTTGGAAACCTTTGCATCCGCTAGATCCAAATGCGGAATTGTCAAATAGTACAGATGTGGCATTTGTGTACGCGTGTCAGGTCAAGAATCGACGCACCTTTACTCCTTTTGAAGCGGCAATCAAAGAGAGAAGACGGGCAAGTAGTTCTCTGCTTTGATGTCGCCTGCGCGTGAACTTTCAACTAGCCAGAGTCGCAGCCCGGGAGCAGGCTCACGAACATTTGCTAAAGGCTGTTCAAATTGGAGAGGACGGAAAGTGCATATGGACCTTGGACGAAGATCCCAACTATATGGCAATTGTTAGAAACGGCAAGGACATCTGGGGACGGGCGATAGTCAGCTGGAACATCATCACCCGTGAGCCTACGACTTAAGAGTCAACAATCCGAAATGTGAGACACTGAGTATGATATGATTTCTGGGATCCCGACTTGATACGCGGAAATCTTATTTTAACAGTTTATCCACAAGCTATGTCGGCTGATGCAGAAAGGGAAGAAGAATGGAGGAGGCTACCCAGTTCACGGACACTCAACCTGTCGTAAGTTTCCACCTATTGCAGATTTCGGTACCTACTAACTAACCATATGCGAACTTAGGAAGAAATTAACCATCTTCTCACCAGGGCGAACTGAAACAGCGCGAAAGCAAATTGAAAAGACAGAAGATGAAATTTCGCGGCTGGGGCAGCGTAAGTCCCACGGCCACCACACAAATAGTCCATCTCCCCCTCTCATTTTTTGAATCCTTCGGACCATTTGCTTTCTTCATGGTTGCCCCCCTACCACCAGCCTCCCATCCGCCAACATGGCGGATCACCGGGAGACACCCCGGCCCAGCCAGGTAGGATGAGCTCAGTGATATACTTAGACCATCCTGTTGTCAGCTCTTTAGCGCTATTGTAATAATTTAGGAGTCGGTTGCTCATTTCCATCTTACTAAAAGAGACCGATGGATATAGGGGAGACTTACGAGGAGAGCACCTAAAAGAGATATGATGACGCACTGATCCCTGGACACGCGAACTCGCCATTACTCCGGAGGATAAGAGCACTTGGCCATATGGTGGAGAGGCTCCATATGTAGCTGGTCTGCACCCGATTCTGAAAGAATTAGGGACACGTTCTTTCTCCATACCGCGCGACACATTACATCGATATTTTCGGGAAAGCCTTGAGATTGCCTAGTATTGTTTAATGGAAGTAAATCTCTTCACATGCTCCCTAGTAGTAGACCTTATTACTATTGATTCTCGAAGAGTTATTGTCCAGAACAGGGATACGGAAGACCGAGTCCACCATCGACATAGAGAGTAGTTTGAATTACACATATTAGACACGTGGGCGCGAGAACCCCGCAAATACCCCTGTCCAGTCACGGGATCCCCGCACCGACAGCCTTGCTGACTTCTTCGGACGTTCAATCTGGTTAAACTTTCACTCTAGACTGACATTCAAAGGGCAAAGGGGCTAGAGCAGCCCTGCTGACCATCATGGTCCGCGATGACCCCACTCTCGATAACGGAGCCTATACGGTGGGGATAATCTGTGCTCTAGGGCTGGAAATGAACGCCGTCCGTCATCATCTTGACCGAGAGCACAGAAGTCTCCCCGTGAGCTCCCAAGACTCGACGATATACATTCTTGGTCAGCTCAGCGGCCATAATGTTGTCATCGCCTGTCTCCCGGGAAATCAGGGCAAAAGCGCCTCCGCGATCGCTGCGACGAATATGGCGCGCTCCTTTCCATCGATCAAGTATCGTGTGCTCGTTGGGATTGGAGGAGGTGCCCCAAGTGCAAAAAACGATATACGCTTGGGTGATGTGGTGGTTAGCATGGCTACTGATGTTCATGGGGGCGTCGTCCAATATGATCTCGGTAAAGACACGGAAACAGGATTTGTGAGAAAAGGGTTCACTAGTCCTCCGCCGTCGGTCCTAAGAGGGTCCGTGTACAAAATGCAAAACGAGCATGCTTATCGACTACATTGGAGAGATGACATCCGTGAACCAGCTCTGAATACATACCCGAGACCTTCGGAGCCTGACATTCTATTTGAAGCGACGTATCCCCATCAATCTACTAAATCAACATGCCAAGAATGTGACGCAAACATGGTTCTGCAACGCTCACTGCGTCCTGACAATGTGCCGAGAATATTCTATGGCTTGATAGCATCCGGAGATCGGGTGATCAAGAGCGGCATCAAACGAATTGCGATCATTGAGGAGATCAATGACGATGTCTTGTGCTTCGAAATGGAGGCTGCTGGATTGATGAACGAATTCCCTGTTGTTGTCATACGCGGTATTTCCGATTATGCCGACTCACACAAGAATGATACATGGCAGCCCTATGCCGCTGCCTCTGCCGCCGCGTGCGCGAAAGAGCTGCTGTCCCACTTGGAACCCGAGAAACTTCACCTTTATAGTCCTTCCACTCGGGCATCTCCAGGATCCAGTGGAATCCTACATCAATTCCTTGCCGACATCTGTGAAACTGATCCGCAAAACGAAATGACAAGAATAATGCAAAGCAAGGGTGGCTTGATAGCCCAGTGCAATAGCTGGATCGTGGAAAGTCCAGAGTTGCAAACATGGCAAAGCAGTGATGATGCGCGGCTACTATGGATCAAAGGTGGCCCCGGAAAAGGCAAGACAATGGCAATGATCGGCCTAGTAGACTCACATACTGTCCAATTAGCGGATAGAGATTGTTTCTGCTATTTTTTCTGCCAAAATGGCATACCTCATCTCAACAACGCAGTATCCGTGCTCCGGGCGCTTGTTTGGAAATTACTATGGACGAATCACGGGCTTCAAAAGTACATACCCAATGAGTACAAGTGCAAAAAAGACCACGGGAAAGAGATATTTGGGAGCCCCAACGCGTTCGCCATGCTCACAACAATGCTTTCCAGAGTGCTTCGGGATAGAAATCTGGAAAAAGTATTTGTTGTGATTGACGCCCTAGACGAATGCGATAATGGCATGTCAGACCTTTTAGAATGGATTTTGCTGCAGTCGGCAGACTCGTTGTCGAAGGCCAAATGGCTCATTTCTAGCCGACAAATTCCCCAAATCGAGGAGCTTCTGCGACCCGGAAATTACAAGCTTTGCTTGGACCTCGACTCAAGCGAAGCTCATGTGTCAAAATCGGTGAACCATTTCATTGAAACAAGAATTGACCAACTTGCCGATAGGAAAGCTCTGTCCCCCAAAGAGCGAGACGAGATAAGGAGTATATTGAAGGATAGGTCGGAGTCTACATTTCTCTGGGTTGCCTTGGCCTATCAACGACTTGCTCAGGTGAAGTCACGAAGAAGACTGAAAATGGAGCTCGAGAAGTTACCGTCAGGCTTAGGTCCATTGTACGATCGAATGCTGGTGCACCTTGAGACTATTGATGACGAAGACGACAAGGAACTATGCAAAAGAATTCTTCGGGTGGTGATCCTCACCTTCCGACCACTCAACCTTGGAGAGCTAGGGATGATAACAGGTGTTCCCGTCGATGCAATAGGCGATGTGGCTAAATTAGTCGAACTTTGCGGTTCATATCTGCTGGTCCGAAATGGCTACGTCTATGTGATACATCAATCCGCCAAAGACTACTTCTGCAACGGCATGGGCCAAAGGCTATTTGCGGATGGGCTTGCGAATGAACACAATACATTGTCTCAACGCTTGCTCGACGTCATGGAGTCTCAATTAGCTCCAAATATGTACGGCTTAGGCCACCCTGGTATTTTAGTCGAAGAGATCATCCTCCCTCAGTCTGACCCTCTTGCGGTACTGGGCTATCCCACCACACATTGGGTCGAACATTTGGCCAAATCAATATCTCATGGGCCACCTGACTCATGCCTTCGGACAGGCCTATATGATGGAGGGAAAATTGATGACTTCTTCAGGAAGCATTTTCTCCATTGGTTGGAGGCTTTAAGCCTAATGGGCTTGTTAGCACGTTCCCTTCCGATGATCAGAAGTCTGCAAAATTTGTTGAAGGTCGGGACTCGAGAGTTCTTAGATAAGCTTAAGAATCCACACTTACCATGCCTTCTAGAATTCCCCTTCTTCGAACCCACGCATGATTGACATGATTCAAGATGCGTACCAATTTGTCGTCTACAACAAGACTTGCATTGAAACTGCACCTCTCCAGGTCTATTATTCCGCCCTTATGTTCAGTCCCCAAAAGAGTATCATTAAAGAAATCTTCCAGCATGAAATGCCGCAATGGTTGGTCAATCCTCAGATGCTGGACGAGGAATGGAGTCCTTGCTTGCACATTCTTGAGGGACATACCGAACCAGTCTTGGCAGCTGTCTTCACTCCGGACAACCGATTCGTTGTATCCGGGTCCGACGACTGTAGTATTCGAATATGGGACATAGAGAGCGGCGCCCCCGTGCGCTGTTTGAAGGACCATGCAGGACCCGTTATGAATCTGGCAATATCGCCTGACGGTCGCTGGATAGGCTCCGCCTCTGTGGACTGCACTGTTCGTTTATGGAACCTGCATACTGGTACCCTAGAGATGGTTTCCAACACCAATCATTACAACAGTATACTCACGTTCTCGATGGACAGCAAGTGTATCATCTTTCTGTCTGCTCGTAACGTCATACAGATCTGGGATCTTCACGCAAAGGTACGGAAGCATGCCTATCAGCTCCATTCAAGTCTTCTGGGCCCCACGGCGCTTTCACCCAATGGAAAGTGGGTAGCATCGCTTGATTCTAGCGGCATCATCAGGCTAGGAGATATATATACAGGAAAGATGCACAAGATGTTTAGGCCCGAAGGCTTTGTATCTTCAATTGTTTTCTTGTCCAACGATTCAGAGATTGGGTCCATCTCTCGTGGTGAAGGGGTTGTCCAGGTGTGGGACATCAGGACCGGATCCATGCAGTGTTCATACCAGGGTAATACGGGCACAATCATGTCTACAATCCGTCTGTCAGATGGGCGAATGGTGGCAATATCAGCCTATGAGACAGTGAAAATCCGGGATATGAAGGATGATGACGTTCTGCAAAGCTTTTCAGGGCATCATGACCTCATTCAAACTGTCAACCTATCTTCCGATGGCCGGCGAGTAGTTTCAGGCTCTGAAGACAATACACTCAGGATCTGGAGCGTTGATTCAACACGCTTCCGCCCAACTGCTTCGCGTCCCATCGGGGATATTGAATTGCTTGTTTTATCACCCGACTCCCGCGTCGTTGCCTCGGCATGGTCAGATAGCCAGGTTCGGTTATGGTCTATGCAAACGGGATCCCTACTACATACCTTTGGGGATATTGATGTCGACCCAAAATTTGCTTTCTCATCCAACAGTCAATACCTCGCGACACTGGATGCTGACGACCACATCCGAATTTGGGATTGTGCTTCTGGGATTGCCATGTACACGTTCCATTCCGGTGCGGAGTCTCTGGATCATGACCTATACACCAACGACATTCCATTGTTTAACAAGCATACACGAAGCTTTTTAACAACAGGAGAAGATGCAAGCCAGGTGGAATGGACAATGGAGTCACACAGTCAGTGGATCAAGCACCTAGGAAAAAGGGTCTTATGGGTTCCAACCATACACCTCCCCCTCTATACCGCAACGAGCCATTCCCTTTTCGTGATTGGTTCTTACACAGGGCGGTTATTGATATTCGACATAGCTGGGGAGAGTTCTATAATGAGTGACGAAGATCATAAGCAAGTCAAACTTTCTTAGGGTGTCCATAAATTATCTTTTACCATGTAAAGGTTGAATGCAGGATTAATATGCGGGCTTACCTAAATCCCACCCTTGAGGCGCTGCACCAATCTTCTCCATCTTTCGGCAAAAGCCCTATCCCCATCCCCAGAGCGCCAGACAGTTTCGCCCAATTCTGTTTCATCAATCCGAGAACTTTCCAATGCGTTCCCAGAAAGTGCATCATGCGCCTCCGCGTGGTCGTTCTGTTCCTGTTCGGCTGGGACCTCAAGCTTCCGCTCACCATCATAATAAACCTTGCTTATCGCAGGTGGAAGCCACTCCAACTTATCCGTATGGTATGCACAAAAGTGGTTTACGCGACCGAAATTTCTACCTTCACAACATCTCAAGCACAGGCCCGAGGAGGGCAGTAGATGATGTCTAACATGCTTTTTCTCGCTTACTGTATCCAGGTATGGTACATCGCATCCGAAGGGGCACATGAACGTGCCTGGACCAGGTATTGGATTGGCGGACGAATGCCTTTGCCCGTTCATAAAGTCGTCATGTCTGTACCTCTCAGCCGCGCGCCTTAGCAGTGGGTCCAGTTCCTTCAGTCTGGTAGAGTTATGCTCTTTGTTAGTTTCCTAAATGCTAGCTGATGAAGGAGCACCCACTTTACAGAGGGGTTCAAGATGGCGCTGACCACCTCTGGAGCGGGGATCGAAACACCTGGCCACCTTCGCATCCTGCGTTCTCTCGGAATAGGGTTTGCAGTTAATGCTGATGATTGGATACTAGGCGGCTGAGACGTCGGCTCCGCCCGCGGCATAGGATTATCTGAATCTGCTGGGTTCATTTTGCAGCTTTGGAGATCGCCACAATACGCAGTACAGGATATGGCTTCAAGAAGGCTTCAAACGTTGATTATGAGGGGTGAATGGGGACCAAGGAGCTAAATATGGCTATGCAGGCTGGTGAAAGCCACTACAGTGAGAGAGTGACGGCTTTTTTGCAAACTGTTTGCTGTTGCCCACAATGCGTTTCGATTGGTTGTCAAGCGAGAACGAGGCTGGGATAGATGCAAGGATACATCAACTAGGCACCCTCGGAGGCAATTTTCTAAGTATTCCATGAGGCTTTTAATCTAAAACCTATGAGCATCGCCGTCTAATGAGGTGAAACTAGATTGTTTAAGCGTAGTCGGGGTATCACTGTACAGTTATACGTTAAAAATATGATACAAGGACCCAGGGTTCATTTGAGACTAAAACTTTTGCCCCTAGAGTTCGTCATGTGTAGTGATTCGAGGTATCAGGCATGACTTCCGACTAGACTAAAAAGCTCAGCTAGCCAGTGGTCAGTCCTTGCAGTGACCCAATACATTTACATTATATATATTCTTGTTGCTCGGTGCTAAGGCAACAAAAAAAAACATCAAGAGAACAATTCCAGCAACACACTCAATACTCACGAATTAAACCACGCCAGGAGAGCTGAATGAGATTTGAAATGAATAATCATATCGCGTAAGTTGATTATGGCATTGTGAACGAAGAAGAGGCATTTCTACGTGTCGTGTATAGAGGAGTACGAATGCTTGGCACGCCTCAGGCACCAAGGCACCAACAGTGATGCAGTGCAGTTTCTGATTTTGCGGGGGTTTGCCTTCACTTGCTATCAGCATTAGAATGTCTATATCGAGGAAAATAAATAATTAGAGTGAAGTGGTTCATCTAATAAGCTAAGCCCCTAATAAGATGAAGTCACATGCCCGCAATCACGAGGTTCCCGCCGTCAACAACACGTCGAGATAATCCGCCCACTTCTCTCCCGCATATCCCGTGTAGAAGTCAGGCCGAATCACCACAACCCCGGATTGGTTTTCAACCCAGTTGGCTTGATACTCAGGGATGCCACTCTCACTGCGCCGATTGTCTGCACGAATATTCCAGAATTCCGCGACTTGTTGATACTTTTCTACCGCTGCTGATGAGGTCGAGCCAGCCTGGTTCCCAAGGAACAAAACAACAAATTTGCCATACTTGAAAAGAGTGTATAGCCTCCTTTCCTCGCCTGCAGTAACTTCTTCGGAATTCAAGAGCGCAGTGACAGTCAAATCAGGACAGCGATGCCCGGCGACGAACTCTCCGAATTCTGACTCGCGGACCAAGATTCCTGGAGGATAGAACACACCCATGCCTGATTTATTAGCTTCATGATTAGCATTCCAGAACGATTAACGTACCAGTGATATATCCCGCGTTTCTTTCGATCGCATCCACATATTCCAATGCCGTCTTCACCGTCGTCCGCACCAGCTTCGAAGCCACCTCAATGACCCCAGCCGCGACGGCACGGCGCTCGGTATCGTAACTGCGGAGAACCTCGTGTCCTGAGAGACCCTTGGCGGCCATTCCAAGCCGCCAAGTCAAGGAAAACGCGTCCGCAATACCGGTGTTGAGGCCTTGCCCCCCGTTCACCGCGTGGACATGTGCTGCATCGCCTGCCAGAACGATGCGACCGTTACCAGAATGTGAAATAAAGGTCTCGGCAATACGTTCCTTGACTGGACACGAGTTAGCAGTTTTCACGGACGACGCGGAAACAACATACTGTCAAATGTGCTAAACCACTCTGTCTTGAGGAAGTCGACCTTGTGAGGTGCCATATGCGCACGGACAGACGCTTCGGCCTTGGCCTGGGTGACTTCTCCTTCTAAGAGGATGTAGAACCGGGACATGCCGCGCTCTCTTGTGTCGTTTGTTAATGAAGGCCTATACACGTGAAATCATCGCTTACGTACCGAGGAATCCATGCCACTCTCGACTGCCCGTTAACCTGGAAGGTGATGATCTCAGGGCAAACTGGGAAGTCGGTCTCAATAAAAGTATCGAGAACGGCCCAGATCATCTCTGGCTTTGTGCCCGTGAAAGGAATATCTAGTGCGGATCGCACAAATGACCGCGCTCCATCTGCTGCCACGACATACTTCCCTCGAAACGATTCTCCTTTATTCGTGGTGACTAAAGCACCCGTCGCGGACTCAGTGACTGATACCACCGTGCGACTGTAATCAACTGGGGTGTCGAGTTGTTCGAGAAGAGCGGCCTCCACGCGCGGTTGACCGATCATAAGAAAGTTCGGTCGGAAGGTGTGTTTCAGTGATGTCCACCAGTGGCTTTGGCGGGAGGTGAATTCGCCGGCCTCGAACGTTGAGCTTGCTAATAGCGCAACTGTTAGAAAATTCCGGAAAGGACAATGGTCACGTACTGTTGCAGGTTATTCCTTGTGGCAGGAGTTTCTCGAGTGTCTTAGAAACCTCGAGGTATTGCTGGGTGCGCGCATTCAGCGCATCAGCGCGACCCAAATCCAGGGGGCCTTCTTTAGCATCTGCAGTCGCATTAGGAATTGTTGGTCTTTTCCCGAAGTTTACCCACCAAGGATTCGAATAGAGAGCCCCAATGAGCGAGCAAGGACGGCAACTGCCAAACCCGTAGGGCCACCTACTACCGTCAGTACAGGCTGATATATGTTTGGGCTCTACACACCTCCGACGATGACTAGGTCAACGCTGCTTTCTGTGGTTTCTGCTCCGATCGACATTTTTCGCTCTATGGGCGCAAAGGGAGTTTTGCTGAGAAGGAGGTTACCCCAATTCACTTCATATACTCATTGAATAATCAACGGAATCTGTCCATACTCCACTCGATCCTTCGGCTCCATTCATGCTGAGACAAGATTGCGGCAAAATGAAGGAAGGGGGGGAAACAGCGATCGGCATTTCACTAAATCCATGTCGCCACGCCTTACTGGATGATACTAGCCACGCTGCAGCACCGGATCATACGCCTGAAAGGGTCTAAACAACACTATCCCTAGTGCGAGCCGACCCTAGTCTGTCATCCTGTTGGAGTAAGATGAAGGGAAATGACCATGCCACCGTCTTGGCAGTTCTGGACCTCCGATTCCCATGCCGTTAGCTCCTGCCGAACAGGCAACGGCGTCTAAAATCATGCAATGCAACCTCTTGGCCTGTCGCGTTGAGACCCGTTTGGATGAGGCAATGGCTGGATTTTCACGAACTCTATCTCGGAACACTTTCATGATTTTCCTCACTCCAGCCGAGATTAGATCGAAGTAGCCACTGAAGAAGGAAAGAGAGGCTACGTAGTCCCACTGGAAATGGAATTAGTCATTGACTGATAGCAGGGCCTCTTCGCCAACGCAGAAGTTAGCACCATACAGTGCAATACTCGAACTGCGTTCATTTCAAGGCTTTCCATGGGTAGGGTGTGTTTCCTGTTCCAGATTTTCCTCACTCCGGCCGAGATAAGATGGGAGTAGCCACAGTGGATCCGCCAAGGCAGCTTGTTACAGGCATTCAACCCTATTAGCAATCAGGAACCGGCTGTCAACTGCCAGGGCGCGGTCTGATTCCGCAACTTAATAAGCCGTTTTGCAAGAGTAGGAACTCTTATCCGCCTCCTTGTTCACGCTACCAGACTTCTAAATCATATTAGAGTCTAAGCGATCAGCTGAGACGTCGGAATCAGGTCGGAATCCCTTCTAGGATGGCGCCACAGATGACAAAGGTCTTGGTCAGGACGCTACTAGGAGAGGGTCCAGGGGTAGGAAAAATTGTAAAAAGAATATCCGAGTGAATACTACGTTTTGTTGGGATGAAACTCTTGGCCACTGGAATGATCCAATGAGATGGAGCCACCGTCGGTCTCCGTGCAGTTGATGCCGGTATATAATCTCGAGTAAATTGGGGATGTGTTGGAAATATCTGCTCCTGTCGATGTGACTTTTTCGCGCCTTTTCTCTTGAAGAACACACAGCATGGTTCGACGTCTGTCCAACTCTCACGGTTCGTCATCGAGCTTGTCCATTATGCAGGGTCGATTTGACGGACCCGCTCTGCAAACGGCCTGCAACATCCTGGACGTCCTTGACCGGTACCGCGGTGTTCTGCCGTCGAACGTTGAGGACCGCTCGGATGAAGGCAACCTCAAGTTTCTGTCTATAATCTATGGCCAAGTCCGCTCACAGAAGACAATCCAGCTTGTATTGCCTGCATTCCCTTTCAAATCGCCCAATCGTCAGAGTAAGACTCTAGGTAGCCTACCCGACAAGGGCGAAGAGATTTCCTTGGCGCATTTGAACGGACTCTGCGCTGCGATCGAGGACATTTATTCCCTAGGAGCCAAGCTGACGATCGCGTCAGATGGGCTGGTATACAACGGTTAGTAACTTGTTTTAGTCTTTGTTCGTTCGTTCTAACATCATTAGACCTGCTGGGTGTCCCAGACAGGGAAGTCTGGGAGTATGGACAGACCCTGCGTGCCATGGTCCGAGAGAAGGAATTCACTAACATCAGCTTCGTCCACCTGCGCGATCTTCTCTACATGGTCAACGAGATTCCTCTTGACGCGAAGACCTACGAGGAGAGAGCAACGCAATTCCGCGAAGATCTGATTCGTATCCACACTCCCTCGGACCATGATGTTAACGAGCGTATTGCATCGGACGACGACGTCTGCACGACGTATCGCGGATACATCAAGTTCCTAACGAAGGACTTGGCACATACCATGGAGGACAGTACAAAGAGCCAACATAAGAAAAAGTGCGAGCAGATTGCCAAGAAGATGATTGTCAGAGGAGCTGTATGTTGGATGAACCCGACCGATGGCTGGGGCTAACAGCATATAGGCATTCGCGCAGGCCATCGCCAAGTCCTTCCCTGACCACGTTCGACTGTCTATCCACCCCTCAAATGGGTCACGGAAAATCTCGATCTCTGTTCTGCCGCAAACCGTCTCGCCCGTTACACCTTGGCACTCGGCACCTTACTTTAGCGTTGACGGACACATGAAGTTCGAGCACCGGGACGTGTTTGATGGGGACGAGAAGACGGAAGCCGTCACTCGGAATGGACAGCCGTGGTACTTTCGAGAGAAGAGTGAGCTCTACTCGTGGTCTACTGATGTCAGCATCGAGTTTAACTACCCTTGTGGTATAACGATTCAGGCTCTGAATGATACGCGGCCGTCGTTCAAAGATGTGGACATGCAGAAGCTCCGTTTGCTCTCTCAAGAAAACTCCCCCATCGTTCTGCGAGGGTTCGGAGATACCCTCGATCGAAATCTTTTCGTTCAAAAGGCCGAGGAGATGGGAACGCCCGTAGGATGGAAGTTCGGCCTCATCCTTGAAGTGAAAGATCACGGATCCGATGGCAAGGGGTTGAACAACGTTCTTTCCGCCGAATGGATGCCGTACCATTATGACGGACTGTTCAAGATTAAAAAAGAGGTCGACCCCGACGGCAACGAAAAGGTTGTCTCTCTTCCTCCTAAGTATGTCCGCTGCTCCTCGCCTCATACATTACTCAGCGAGCTAACCTCGGATTCAGATTCCAAATGTTTACCGCCATCACCCCTTCCCCCAAGAACACTGGCTACACACTCTTCGCCCCCTCTCATCTCATCTTTGCCAACCTGCCTTCTTCCCTCCCTCTATCAACACTCAGCCTCCTAACTTGGACCGTCCGCACTACCTCTTTCGACGACGCCGTCATTCCCAACCTCCCCCTCGTCATCCCTCACCCCGCTACAGGACGTCCGTCTCTCCGTTACCACGAGCCCTGGCCACAGGAGAAAACAGTATTCGACCCAACTAGCGTTACTATCCATGGCGTCGAGAACTCCGAGGCTGTTTGTGCGGTGTTAGACGGACTGTTGCACGATCGACGAGTTTGTTATTGGCATGCTTGGGAAGAGGGAGACTTTCTGGTCAGTGATAATATTAGTATGATGCATACGAGAAGCTCGTTTGTTGGTTTGGCGGAGAGGTGTTTGAGGAGGATTCATGTTGATTAGATACGTGAGGTGTGGAACGGAACGGGTTTGTATTTATGGATATTTTGTTATTTTAGTTTGTTCTTTGTCTCGTGGATACGGTGACTATGAGAAATTAAAATGGGAGAAGAACATTTAATACTCGGCGAGAAATCCTCGTAATCAGAATAAATACACTCCGAGCGTGAACGCAAATAGGTGAGACCTTGCTCTACACTAGGAAGATGCGGTGAAGAATGTGGATCAATTTTAGGTTCCCCAGGCATTGATTGCATATAAGACTGTGATATGTCCAACTTGATCGTAGAAATGTTGTAACACTGCATAGAGTAGGAATACAGGACAAAGGTGTTCAGCTTTCTGGTTGAAATACTTCATTTGCTTATTTGAATGAGGTTCTTGTCTCTGTTTATCACTAATGACCAGCTCTTCTCTCTCTTTCCTCGTCACACACCAAATATGGTTTGTCTAGTTTGATTTTGCAAAGTTCTCAATGGCTTCAAACTGACCCTAACTCGGCATTTGACTTCATGTGCTTGACTATTCCGGCTTATATGTCTGTGGTCACAAAATAAGATAATTGGACGCAACCGTTCAGGTACATAGGTGGAAGCAGCAGGCAGGGTGAGGTTCGTAAATATCACCAGAATGTAAGAATTGTCAAGACATCCGTATTCATTTTAGTGATTTTTAATATAAATTATTGAAATAGAGTACTATATCCCTCATAAGCGGCACTCAACAGCTCTGCATATTCTTGAGTTTATTAGCCAAGATGAGGATAATTACCGAAAACCATTGGGTGACCAGCTCCTTTTCTGTAACTGTTTCCACATAGTAGACAGTATTGAGGACACACACGTGCTGCCATGGCGCATTCTTTCAAACAATGCGGACATTTGTGCCCCTTCAGCCTGGCTTTCTGTTTTTTATTTTCGACAAGGTCAGCCGCAATGGCAAGAGGGAAGTCCTTTAATTTCCACCATGTTTCAAGGCCTGTTATAAACCTGCCGCGTGCTTACAACTTAAGTTTCAGTACATCGTATTTGTCTCCCACCTGGTAGACGCTGATGTTGAATAGCATTGACGAAGCACGATCCTGATCCTTGCCACTGCTGTCATAGTTGAAACCATACATGAAATAGATCATCGCCTCAATACCCGTTGGGTCATCTTTAGCAAGATTTACCGTGCTCGAATTTGCCTTCTATCTAGATCTTAGTACATTGTCATATTCAAACATTATTTTCCACTTACCACCCAGTCGCTTTTTAGAGCACCGGTGAAAACCCCGGATTGGCCGCAAACAACCAACTTATGCACCTTGAATTCTCGGATCTTCGTCACGATCGTCATGTCTGAGTACATTGACGAACGAAAATATCTACCGCTCGTTAGTACAAGTTATGCGTAAGAAAGGGATCTATATGAACTGACTCGCCAATGCTGCAATCTAGGTCACTCATTTTGTTACGATCCTCCACAGGACCGGGCTGAGTTTGAAGTACGGCACGCCTGTCATCAACCCCCGTGGAGGAGGATTCCTCGGACATCACCATAGTCGATAGCATGTCACGGTTTGCTTTTGACGAAAACGAAGCACTCGTTGAGACTGTCTGTTGAAGAAACGCTAAAAGTCTTTTAAGGTGTAGAAAGACTCGGTGCCTGCCAGAAAGGAAGAAAGTGATTGATTCGGTGATGATGATTGAAGATGATCAATTATCTAGGGGTCGAATAACAAGGCCTTTTTATCTTCGACTTGACGTGATAGTCATGGTCGGATTCATGGAACCCTCCGCTTCATGTAGATACCTTCCACATAGGAACGCTCCAATTAGGTACTGGTAGTTACAACAGACATGCTTTATAGATAGTATAAGTGGTATGGTGCGTTTCTTGGGATTTTCCATGTACGAATATCTTGTCCTCAAGAGATTCCCGTCGTTTCTCTTCTTGCATTTTCAGTTCTTGTTCCATAGAAATCGGCAGCTAGGCCTTCTTCTTGCGCAGTAAGTTCAAGCGTTTTTAGTATCAGGCGCAACCTGAACTATGCATCACCAGAATAGGTAATAACCTGGGGAGAATTGAAATCTAGCCTAAGGTCATACGTTTGAATACAGGCCTCTCTCAAATTAGAATGTCCACGGCGCATTGTTGTACTTGCAGCTTAGTATCGGGGCAGTTGTAGCAATCATCGATGCTGAGACCATCGTCCGCGACATAATCCCGACCTTTCTTTTTCACTGCCCGCATCTCGCACGCCTTGCTCATGAAATCGCCGAGGAATATGCGGGCCGCCAATGGATTTGATCTCTCTCATCAAGTCGACCAACAAGGCAGAGATAGGCCGGGTGCGGAGATGCATGAGGGGTCCGCTCCTCTGACAGGGTACGAGGGGAGACATGCCAAGGCCGTCTCGGTGATCGATCCAAGTTCCTCTGAACATCCTTATAAAGATCGAAAGGCTGGCTGGGACATTAAAACCGCATTTTCGACTAGCTCGGTACATGAAGAACGTTAACATACGGGCTAAAAAAGGACTCGAGGTCGTCTCGACCAGAAAGAATATGATCCCAAATCGAAAGTTGAGAAAAGATGGCTGATGGTGCGAGAAAGGGAAGACAAACTAGTATACGGACGAACCTCGCACTGCTACTGCCATATGCCCAGGTTAGCAAGATTCCTCGTGGTTCTCCCGCTGGTACGCGCGATTACCAAACATGGCCCGTACCATGTCAATCCGATCCATCCGTTCTTTTGACAATGTTGATGTTTGTGAGGTTCAATGGTCCATTCTAACCTGCCTAGACTCGTTTTTCTTCACGCCAAGTTCCGGATTCTCTTGGATTTCGTAACACTTTTGACCGAATATGTCGGGTGCATATCAGTTTTTGTATATTGATCTCCACCACTGTATGACCAGTATTCTGGCACTGGGAGACAAAGATATCAGGATCTATATCTCGAAAAATTCCTTTGAAGTCTAGCGGCCAACGTTCATTCGTGTGCTCTAGACTGAAGTAGACAATCGGTTGTATAAGTCGATCCACGCGAAGAGAGGTGGAAGAAGATCTCGCGAAGACTAGAGCAGACCAAAGCTTGCGCGCATCATCGCATTTACAAAAGGGTCTTCCGTTCCAACCAATGCTGACCGGCAGCCATCCCCATCCCTAGTCAATTGACCACGTGCCATACCCAACTGTCCCTGTAGTCCAATACTTGTAAACAAGAATGCGAATATCCGGCTTTCTGCAATCTAGTCTCTGCTCGACCTCGTCATATGCATCCCATTCAGCCAAAACAGCCGATTCCATCCAAATGAACACAGGCTTGGTGTTCCCGTGCTGCCTCAGTGTCCAGATCCCTGACGACATCGTAGTGCGTGGCCGTCACGTTGAGCCGCGCCTGCTCGGCCGTCTGGTATCCTGCTCGCTCATTGTAGACCCGAATATCACTGTCGACCTGAAGCTATGCTGGTCCCTCCCAATCTTTCTCAACTATCCTATCCCACCTGTCGTTAGGAATCAGGGCGAATATGGGAACATGCAGCCTGTTTTCCTAGCCCGTCACAATTTCCGTATCTCTCTTGTAACGGATATATTATCGATAAAATCATCAAGGAACCGAGGAAAAGCCAAATGATAGCAGAACCGGAGATTGTCCTCAGAGCAAAATCTTTCAAGCGCAAGGATTCGACAGATATGCTCTCTGTACGATAGGATAGTTTGACTGACGCTGCTCGGGGCTGGCCGCTCGACTGCGAGCTCTGGATAAGGGTTCGATATCGTAGTAGTATGATAGATCTAGTGACGAGCTGGGCACAGTCTTTCTCGAATTATCGTAGATTACCAGCAGAACTAAGCAATACAGATTATGTTGTAGCAGCTGATGGTCGAGAAGCTGTTCATTCGCTGAGTTTAGCAGTCATCCTGTTCTCTTCTCATGATTGATTGGTCGTGATGTAAATCAAGCCATGGTTCTTGGTCATGGTTTGGACGGTAGCCCGGTATACTCTAGGCGTTCACTCTCGTTTCCATTCATACTTACGCCCAACAGCAGGTATTGGAGCTCCCATGCGTGCAGGGACTTGCCCAGCCCCTGGAGACAGGCGTACATGTATTTGTGTACAATTCTCGCAAGTGCCATGTAAGTCGAGCTGCGTCTTATCAGGTATATCAGCCGACACCCCTCAGTCACGCATACCTCTGCCAATCGCGTGTGCCCTGTCCGAAATTGACACAGCCATCAAAACACAACACACAATACGCTTCACACCCCTGATTTCTGTGACCTGGCAGCTCCAGCACTGCAAGCTCGGCGACCCTGTGGATCATGCCGCGTGCCTGGAGGATCACGACGACATTAGGCTGCATATGCTTGTAGAACAACGCTTGACGCAGGTTGCGATTCGTGGTCGTCGTGGCGGATTCGTCCTCGGATGTGTCTATGACAAACGCGTCATAGTCATGGCCCAATCCAAGCACGCTTCCGTTGGGAGTGCGGCGGGTCACGTTGATCGTCTACACGGACTCAGAGCCAGTGCTGAAGCTCGCTAAGAACAATCAAATGCACGCTTGGAGCAAGCATACCGACATTCGCATGCATTGGATTCGTGACGCCATTCAGAACGGCATCAAACTAAACAGGGGCAGTACGAGCAGGTAAGTCGATGCCAGTCAGCGGTTCATCAGCCAAGGCTTGCGAGGTTAGTGCAGCTCTGCTATAACGACCAAGTTGTTTCAAATCCGCGGCAACATTGGTAAAAGTGCCGTCCGGGTTCCGGGCATTCTCCAGGAATTTAGCGGCCTGATGTTGCTAATAACTTGTGGGGTTTTCACACAATTCACCAACATTCTTCTCATCCCGGTATTTACAGTCATTTATCGGCTCAGTTCACAGCAATTGGTGGTTTTCCGTTGACCAATTGTGGAGTTGGATGTCAGATTTTACAAGATATATGAGCGAATGGGGAACAGAAGTAGAGGATCAGAGGAGAGGTGAGTGAGCAGAAAGAAAGGAAGAAGGACAAGAAGAAGCAAGATGGACAGTCTGATAAAATGACCATGGCCATCAAAGTTTGACGTGCAGGACACTGATAGATGGGTAGCAGGAGGTGTAGATAAGCCCAGACATCTATAAGGCCATCAGACTCATGTGACCCTGTGACCCTGCCAAGAGAAGAGCGAAATGAGATCACGAGATTGCAGAAGAATACAGAAGGAAGGCGGTGGAAAAGGGGTTGAGGGCCCTTTTATACACGTGACCCTCCAGCCCTGGTGAATATCACGTGCATCCCCCAGGCGAGGGGGTGATCACCCGGACTGTTCAGTTGTGAATATCACCTTTCAGTCATTCTATACCCAAAATCAGGAACTTCCATTCATCCAGCAGGATTTTCAATTCAATTTACCTGCAAGGGCAGGAGGATAAGTGTTGCAGACCTCCCTATCCCAACGGGATGGCTCGCACAGACGAGGAATGCTGCTCCGTGCATCAATCTCCAACGAGCTCCATTTCTGTCTCCACTTACCTTCCTAATGCGTCCTCGTCCCGGCCTGGCCTCGATACGATTACCGGCTCTAGCTGTTAGTTTGGACATCGCTTGCTACTAAACTAGTAAGAGAGTTCGCTAGTTTTCGGAAACGAGATTAATGAACCTGGGACTGAGTCAGTGTAGGATGAAGTACTATAACTTCACACAGTGATGAGAGAACCATCTCCAACGTCCAGGTGAAGAAATCTGGGGTATTGACTGCTACTCCAACCTGTCACTGCAATCGCTACCATGGCAAGCTGCAAGCTGTCAGTCAATGCAAGCATGAAAGGCATGCTGCAGCGAGATGCATAAACTTCACAGTGGATCCCACCACCCAGTGATAGTCCCATCCGGCCCGCTTCGCAAAAATGAGTGCGCCGCAAAGCTTTTCCTCCTTTAGCTTCGTCGGGACTTCTTCCTTCTCTCCACGTTGTATCCCTCCGGGGAGAGCTCTGCAATTGGACATCCGCGCAGCTGTGACCAATGACACGGCCCCGAAAGTGATCCAGCTGGTGAACTATTGATCGATCATCCAGTCCATCAACCAGTTCGAACCGACGAACTCCCTATTCTCTGTAGTAGATCCACCATGGACGAACGGAATGTGTCGATCTCGCGTGGGAGGGACCAGTGCTCCAGATTCGTGGGACCTGGGATAGAACATAAATTCGGCGGTGCCCACCCTCTCCGGTTCTTTGTGTCTCCAGTTTGAGCACCTTCATTGCAATCCACTCCTGTCAATATGTCCGCACCCGCGACCGATACCCAAGGCAGCGGTCCTGAGATCCCCCAGACCCAGGCTCCGACCCATGGACACGCCCACCATGATAGTATCACGCACGACTACGCGCAGGATAACATCAACTCCAACCGCCAAAGTGTTGTCTTCGACCACGCGCCCGATGCCATCACACAGGACAACAACCGCACCAGCTACGCCGGGAACCGGTACAGCATGGCGGCCGATACGATCCGAATGAGCTACGCCAACGACGAGGAGGGAAATCGTCGCTCGTACCACGTCGGCTTTGGTCCGTTGGCGCATGTCAATACCGCCGAGACCCAGCTTCCGGCGTTCGGTGGTGAGCTGCAACCGGGTCTGTATCGGTCTGTGAAGAATCGTAAAATCGGTAACCCGGCGCCGTTGGGTCTTGCGGGTTTCGCCTTGACTACGTTCATTCTGGGATGTGTCAATATGCAGGCGCGCGATGTCACCGAGCCGAATATTGTGGTTGGGTCGGCGTTTGCGTATGGTGGGTTGGTGCAGTTGTTGGCTGGGATGTGGTATGTCCTCTCTCTTCTCCTATTCGAGAATAGGTCGAGTATCGTATGGTGGCTAATTTCATGTCAGGGAAATGGCCGCTGGAAACACCTTCGGTGCTACTGCCTTGTCCTCGTACGGTGGATTCTGGATCTCCCTAGCCATCGTCTTCACTCCGGGCGGATTCAATATCCAAGCGGCTCTGAAGGCAGCAGACAATGGATCAATGGGAATGTTCTATGACTCGCTGGGTCTATTCCTCATGGTATGTCTTCACCCCCGCCCCTCCATCCCAGATTAATACTAATAATCTCAGGGCTGGTTCATATTCACATTTCTCCTCCTCACATGCACCGTAAAGTCCACCGTGACATTCTTCTCGCTCTTCCTGTCCCTCGATCTAGCATTCCTGCTGCTTGGAATCGGCTACATGCTGCGCGACGCGATGGAAGTTCCAAACGCGGCCATCATCAAATCTGGCGGTTTCTTCGCGCTGCTGGCGGCGTTCTTGGCATGGTATATTGCGTTGGCGGGTATTGCGGATGATAGTAATAGCTTCTTTATTATTCCGGTGTTCCATTTCCCATGGTCGGAGAAGGGGAGGAAGGGGAAGAAGGAGGCTTAATTTGGGAAGTTTTCGTGCAGGGTTGGTCTGACCTCTACTTTGAAACTGGATTCAGGTTAATGGCAAGGGTTATGTGGGAGGGAGTATTGGCTGGGATTATTATTTATGATCATGGGATTATGGATCGGCTATGCTTATAAGTATAGGACAGGATGATTAATGAACATATTTTCTTGTGTATGTCCATGGACAGCTTCAGCAAAGTAAATGGCGACGAAAGTACATCGGAGGACAGTGTCTTGCGACCTACCCCATCGGGAAACTCGTCAACCCGCAGACTTTTCGATCCTGCAGATCGGCATAGAAAGGGGCACCTCACAATCATCCTGTAAGCTGCACCTCGTATTTGCCGTGCCCCCATCGACGCTAACTCGCACCGGTCTTCCCCGTGTAGTTAGGCGATCGACTAGCGTGAGGACAAGCCGTCAGGGCTGACTGTTCGTTTCAACCGGGACTGTCTGATGTTGCAGAAAGGACCAAGTCCCTGACTACTGCAGGAACAGACTTCCGTGATTAGTTATAATATCAGTTTCCGGATTAGGAAAATCGTCAATTCGACGGGAAGACCTGGAGATGATGCGCTGGGAGGTATAAATCCCCCTGACATCCGGAGATGGCTCCTCGACAGACCAACCGTTGTACAAGTTCATATCAATATGTCTTTCAAGGCTCTCTCTCTCGCTGCCCTCCTCGCTGCCCATGTGCAGGCCCAGTCTGTCGATCCCGGCGTCGGCGCGAACCCCAAAGCTGAGGGTTCAACCAAGCAGGTGACCGCTGACGGCGGACCGAATGGGTATGTTCACGTCCACTCATCCTCCTATCAACACACCCTATCAACCATACTACCCTCCTACGTCATATCGTCGCACTGACTCCATATCTACAGCTCCCAAGAATGGCTCAACACCGGCATCACCTCCGATGGCTGGACCCCACCCTTCCTCTCCCTCTCCGACATCTACACCATCAGCCTCTCGGACTTTTACAACGGCATCGGCGCCCCGTGCGCCCAATATGACGAGTACTTCCAATCCAGCGCTGCCAAATATAACATCGACCCAGTCATCCTCGCCGTCCTCGCCATGCAAGAATCATCCTGTAATGCCGACGCAGGCGGTCCCACGCCTGGCTTGATGCAGGTTGATTGCGCAAACTACCCCAACGGCGAATGCACCGACGACGTGCAGGATAACGTCGATGCCGGAGCAAACTACCTAACCAGCCAGATTGAAGAGTCCGGCGGGAACGCGATCCAGGCGTTTGGGAAGTATAATGGGTGGTTTGTTGCGGGGAGCGGGTTGAATGGGGATCAGGGATTGACGGAGGGATATCCGTGCTCGGAGGAAGGGAAGAGTAATGGTGTTCCGCAGAATTTGGATTATTTGCATCAGGTGTTTAATGGCTGGTTGCTGGGGTTGGATGTTTATGGCGATGAGAGTTGGGTGGGGACGTATCATTGTGATCAGTCGTGTGGGAATAATGTTTGTTAGCTGGAAAGTCGGGTATTAAGCTGGGGGGGTGGAATGTATGATCGGTGAGGCAGTTGGGTAGTGCTAATATATGCGAAGTGGAATAGAATGCCTTCTAAAATTTCGCTTGTCATGAGCTCTATAATTCTGTCGCTCAACGGCTGTCACGGTCGTTTCTAACCGTATCCCGTCTCCATCACTATCATCATCATCATCACCTTGTTCGAACGTTTCCATCGCCACCGTCAGAGAATCCATGACGAGGATATCCACCGCCAGCTACGGAACATAAAACCATCGCCAACGTTTTCCTCGAAGCTAGCCAGTACACACTGGTCCGTGGCTTCCGAACCACAACTTAAACCAACATACACATTGGCAACGACTCAGCGAGGAATTTCCACGAGATTTCCTCCCTCTTTGGCAGGCCTTGTTCCTTTCATGTGAACGGGATCCTGCCGAGAATTGGTCGTCAGTGAGCGATCCACTCGGAGTCGTGGGAAGCTGACGAGGTGGCTTCTAACGGGCAGTCAAGTACTTGCGAATACATTTTCTCAATCACCGCCCAATCATTGATAGAAAATAGACAGTGGGGATTTTTTTTTTGAATTCTTCTCTCCTTCTAGTTCCAATCTTTGTCGTCTTCTTTCTACGTGTACCTGATCCCAAGAACACCCCACTAGGGCTCAGACCCCCTCAAAGCGGTAGAAGATCAACACCGGCGACAATGAACGAGGTACTCTTGTGTCTCTGTTTCAGCCCACACATGATCAAACCATGGAACGGAGGCTTGTCGGTGGCCTCTTACGCATGCATCCACAGAAAATTGTACTGTGGATTGTTTTGCCATTGGTTGAGTGCCGATTAGTCAGGACTCGGCAAGGATTTTGTTGGTTTTGGTCCCTGAGCGAGAGGCGCCGTTCCCTGGGTCGCCGAGAGGATTTTCAGGAGTGTTTTTTGTGCTTTTCTTGTGGTTTTTGAGTTTGGGTAGGTGATTGTCAGGGGTTGTGTAGGTTTTTCTGGGGATGTGTTGAAGTGGTGGTGTCTTGATGATGGGGATGTACTTTGCGCAGTGTGAGGGAAGAACTTCAACAGCCTCTCGGTTGACAAACACAGAGGACCAAGTGTACTCCGTAAACACAGCGGAGTTAGTATCCAAGCCAAGTGGGTAACTGAGCTGACTAGCTACGACTAGCTGTCTTAGCCTCTCCACACACAAGACTTTGGTGGAAAAAGCAATCCTTTACACAACAATTCTCAATTCTCACAGATTTTGATCAGACCCGCTGGTCGAAAGGAGTCCAGACTCTGTAGGACCACTGCATTTTCTGTCCTCTGTTTTCAAACATCCATTTCTCAGTCCTATAACTCCTGCTCACTCTTGACCTGTTTCAGATTTGATTCAGCCTGTCTGATCGGTCCGGTTCCGGCTCGGTCAAAGTCAATCTCAACCAAGATCGTCCACACAGAGTAGCACAACAAAGTCTTAAAACCGGTAGTCTTAACAGTTAGACTCCTGGCAGTGTAGACTTCAGACCAGCCGCTGACGCCCGGACTTCCCATCCTCCACTCTGCCCAATGGCATCTCAACTTAAAATCCAGGAACAGTCCACTCGTTGGTTCCAGAATGTAGCAAGTGGGCTGGCTGGTCGAATCGGCTTGCTTTGGATGTCCAAGTCCAATCCATCCTCTCTTGTCTTGTTGTCTCCATTCCACACACCAGCCCAGTCTGGACTGCCGAGCCGGTCCACCGTTCTTTGCCTTGTTGACAACAGTCAATGACACTCATTGTACTCTATTTCTAAACTCCAGTCCATTCCACGGCACCCGACGGCAGTCCACTGCATGTCGTGGCCGTTGCTGACGCAGTTCTTCCTGGTCTGTGTCGTCGTCTCCAGTCTGGACCAGGGTCCGACGATCCATATGCTCTGCCATGGCGTTCGAGACCGTGGCTTGCGTTGAGGCAATCGACTGAGTGAGCGTTTTTTGTCCTTGGCGGGTGGATTTGGGGGAGGAGATGTTGGGTATATAGAGGTCTCAATCCCCCGTCTTTCTCGATTTGTTTCCCATTCTGATTCAATTGCTTCAGACTTCTTTCTGCTGTGTTGTGTGTTCTAAACTCCAACTACCCACATTCATTAACTTTCTTTCACTTCTTCTCTACTTAATCTTCATTGATAAAGTATCGCTTGACGCGAATTACATTCAACTCTCTCTTCTTTCTTAGACCACTTTCCACAACACACCACACTTCATCATCAAAAGTTCATTCAAAATGCATCTCACCAACCCCATCCTCCTCCTGGCCTCCCTCTCCGCCACCACCCTGGCCCACCCAACCAACATCATCAACAAACGCCAGGACTACTCCTCGTCCTCCACGGCCGGCGTCTCCTCCACCCCCTCCTCTACCTCTTCCACCTCCTCTGACGGCTACTCCACCGCCGGCTTCGGCTCCAACACCGCCTCCTCGGGCTCCGACATCACCTACAAAGGCAACGTCGGCAACCCCTGGGGCAGCAACATCATCGAGGTCTCCTCGTCCTCGGCCTCGAGCTACAAGCACGTTCTCGAGATCACCGGCCCCTCTTCCGAGGACTGGTCCGTCGTCTTCTGGAACAAGTATGGCCCGGACGGCCTCATGAATGGCTGGTACGGCTACTCGGCGTTGAACCTCGACATCGCCGCCGGGGAGACCAAGTACGTGGCGCTCGCGGATGACACGAACGGTGGCTTCGCTGCCGCCCCGTCTTCCGGCGGTATCCCCAAGGACAACGGCGGCGGATACGCTGCTACGTGGGGTGAGTTTGATTTCAGCTCCGCCGGCAACGGGGGATGGTCTGGGTTCGATGTTAGTGCGATCGCGGCGCAGAATGCCGGTCTTGAGGTCCAGGGCATGCAGATCTGTGAGACCAACGGCGGGACTTGCTCTAGTATCACGGCTGATGCGGCGAGCGTGGATAATGCGTATACCACTGCCGAGACGGATATTGGTGGTATTGGTGGAAATATCTCTGGGGATGATCAGGTTATCCTGCAGGTCACCCTTGGTTACAGCGGGTAAATAGGTGTTTTTTTTTATCCTTGCTTGTGGGATGTTATGGGATGGATGGTAGGCTAGACTTGATGTCGCCGAATATTGGGGGATGATTAAAAGTGCTGGATTCATTTAAGACATCGTTAGATATGACTGTTAGATAAAAACACAGTTTTTCATTTTTTTCTACTTCACTTCCCTCGTTACTTCCTATAGTTCTTTCCAGGTACTGCCTGAAGTAGAAGAGCCATTGGCAAAAGCTTGGCACATCCAAATAATTTTCTACGACCTTGAACAATAGCTAACCGACTTCAATATCCAACTCTCCTCGCCGAGCCAGGATGGCTTTTAACTGAGCTGCTTGGTCCAGCCAATAGAAATCACGTCGAGACAGGATCCGGGATTACAGGTAGTGAAAAAAGAAAATGTGATCCGCTGCTTCTCGAGGCGCGCCTAGTCAGAAAGCTCGACATCCGGTGAAGGCAGCGCGTTTTTTGGTGTCGCTAAGGGGGAAAATTGGCCGACAGGAGAAAGTCGCCGAAGAGATGGTGCTACCGTCAGATGTCGTGGAAGTGATTGCAACAGCATGTTAGAATAGGTAGATGTTTATGGAGGAGTAGAAGCATTGTCGACAGGCACGATCATCTGGAAATCGTCAATCATTACGAATCGCATACCTCTTCGACGACGTCTCCGGTCGCTCGACTGAGAGTGGCATAAACCGAATGCAACAACCACCTTGTGATCGCTGCCGGATACTCGGATGAAAGAGCTGTTTACATGAGGACCTCATGACTCTTGCATAAATGATATGGAACAAGTTATCCAGAGATATTCAGGCACGAGTCATTGGGAATAAGCCGGTATCCGAGTATCTGCAGGATTAATAAATCAATCACACGCGCAGCGTTGCATCCTAACGCCACAAAACTCCTCAATATATTGCAATCCCCGCATTCGTTTGTTACGAAATGCTTGTTATTCGTCCGAAGGCTGGTCTAACGGTTAGTGTCTGCGATGGGACGGTGCCGGACCAACACAAATTCATCCTCCATTAGTACTCCATGCTATTTCATCGATAAGGAGAACATGATATGTCCAGACCGTCGGACTCCGCCCGGGAAAATGAGATATCGCCGACCACGCTAGTCTCGGGCCATGCGCCATAGTCTGCATTGCGGTTAGCTTGGCAATTGCTTGACTGGGCGATATCATGGACTGTGCTGAGTGGCTTGACTAGTGTAATTTCTGCAGACAGTTGGGTTTCGTCCTTTGCGCACCAATCAATCCTTCCGGTGCTGCAGAATCTCGATGTCTGAGCGCAGTCTATACCGTAGTTTGAACGGAGGTGTCGGTCAAATCTCCCAACTCATGCTAGTCGCTATCGCGGGTTCACGTTCGTCTCGCACTCGGAGAATGGTATCATCGCTCGATATCAATGTGAGGGGTGACGGAGCTCGACAGGGATACCATCGAGCGAGGTATAAAATGGGTTGCCGTTTCCTGCTGAATCGACTGAATCATCAAGCAAACATACTTCACATCTTCCATCTCAGGCTCAGTTCCCAATTTGTCAATCTTTCACCATGAAGATCTCTACCATTCTTTGTTCCACCCTTCTCGCCGGCACTGCCGTGGCCGCCCCTCTGACCGAGAAGCGTCGCGCTCGCAACGAGGCCCGCATCCAGGCCCGGAACGCCAACCGCAAGAGCAATCCCCCTTTGGTGCCCGATACCCAGGAGATTCTGCAACTCAACAAGACCACCCAGGAGCAATACAGCTCCAACTGGGCCGGCGCCGTGCTCATTGGATCCGGCTACACCTCCGTGACGGGCGAATTCACCGTCCCCAACCCGTCCGTGCCGACTGGCAGTTCCTCTCGCGGAGAATACTGCGCCTCCGCATGGGTCGGTATCGATGGGGATACCTGTACCAGCGCCATCCTTCAAACTGGTATCGACTTCTGTGCCCAGGGCGGTTCCGTCTCGTTCGATGCGTGGTATGAATGGTACCCGGACTATGCGTATAACTTTGACGACTTTGATATCTCGGTTGGGGATAAGATTAAGGTTACGGTGGATGCGAGCAGTAAGACGGCTGGTACGGCGACGGTTGAGAATGTCTCGACTGGTCAGAAGGTCACTCATCGGTTCAGTGGTGGTGTGGATGGTGATCTGTGTGAGACTAATGCGGAGTGGATTGTCGAAGACTTTGAGTCGAGTGGCTCGCTGGTTAATTTTGCTGACTTTGGAACGGTGACTTTCACTGGAGCCGAGGCTTCGACTGGCGGGTCGACTGTTGGTCCATCTGGAGCTACTCTGATTGATATCCGTCAGAACGGGGAGATCTTGACTTCCTCTTCTGTGTCTGGTGATGAGGTTACCGTCAAGTACCTCTAAGCCGTCTGATAGACTTGACGGGGGATTGGGTGGGGGCTAATGATCGAACTGGAGATGAGGATGTTTGGGGCAGGCGGATGCGACTGAAATGATGGATATGTCAGTATCTGGGCCGAGGTGGAAGGGTTCTGTACGTGGGAATTCATCATGATAGTGAAGAAGAAGAACAGATTCCGAGCCCATAACGACCGATTCATGTAAGAACAAACGAGGCAGATAGAGCAACCGAATGAGTGAACGCCTCAGACCACGCTTGCCCTTTTTGGTAGTCACGAGGTACGGCGGAATACAGCTCCGCGTGTTTTGTCGCTGTTTCTCCCCATCGATTTCCAAGTCTCTCTCTATCTTCCCCCTGTGTCTTCACCTCTATCCACCCCGCGTCCCGTGAACGAGCTAGCTGTAGACGCCCCCTCTTCGAATATCCATTTGAACCACTCAACCACTCCAACATTCATCATGTCTAGCTCTGGCAAAGACTTCACCTATAAAAGCTCCGGCGTTAATACTCAGGCAGGTGACGCAGAACCCCTAGAGGCCGAGACTTGACTAACATGATCATCTGTCAGGGGAATCATTATTGCTCCCGCAACTCCCCCGGCGCCTCCAATCCCAACAGCTACCATTATTCCAACCGGTCAGATTTCTCTCCCCTGCCAGCTGAGAACCAATCGTTAACAGATGTAGTGACGGCTCCTATTACTATTCCAACCCCAACGGCAGCACCTATTACAACAATGGCAAGGGTGATGCGTGGTACACTCCTCCTGGAGCCAAGGAGAAGTGAAGGCAAGGTCTTGCAGTCTTTGATGTAGAAGGCCACAGTCCTACCCGTGAGCCGCATCTGGGGGATTGATCGGACGCATACACGTTAAGGTATCGATTGGTAGTTCATCTCAAGTTAATGAGTATTGAGAAATTGCATGGTCAATAATTTCCAGACAACGGCTCTTCAATTCCTTTTGTTCATCATTGTTATCGTGTACTAAGGCACTTGGAGTAACATGCAAGACAATATTTCCCATGTAGAGTATACAAATTGAACCACCCAATTAGGTGAACCTCCCACTTGTCCGCGAACAAACGGGCTTTGCCTTTAATCAGTGATAAACTTTGGCAAATAAATCTTCCTCCATGTATGATAAAAGCACTGGACCTCTGTTTATCCGCAATCCTATTCATCGACAGTCATTTGCAGATGTTGCTAACTGTTTCAACATTGACTTGCAAATTACAATGTCTAGTTCCGGCAAAAATTGCACCTCTGTCTCCAGGACGAGCAATCGTGTATGTCGCACCATTCCAAATGCTGACTCCTAGTCGCATTGACAAACTGGCAGGGCGATCATCAATGTTCCCGTGGCTACTGCGCTAAAGACTCCAGCCCCTCCAGTAATCATGCTTCTAATCAGTTAGTTGGACTGTCCACGGTATTGGAATTCGAACTCACCAACTATTGCAGGAACAACTACAACTCCAGGCACAACTCTAACCCCAACCGCAGCATCTCTTACGGAAGTTCTGTTTACACACCTCCGGGCAAGAGCAAGAAGTAAGTACCCAAATTTCGTGAGGTCATCATGCCTCGGTAGCATTATTGCTCATTGCACCATGGAATGAGTCGGACGCGTAGAGTGGAATTGGATAGATCGAAGTCAGTGAATAACGATTGACAGGTCACAATCCGCCGCGTCCTCCCGCTTCTGAGTAGGTATGCAGACCAAGCAAACCCACTTCACCCCTCATTTTCTTTATTTACCTGCTTCTCCCGTCTCTCCATGATCCAGATCTTCCCACTCATCCCTTCTCTTCTGACCTCAGTCTATCTATCTCAACCAGACACTGCATATCATCATCATGTCTAGCTCCGGCAAAGGATGCTCCTACACCAGCTCCGGCACCAACAGCCAGGTAAGCAGGATCTCCCTTGATCATCGGCATACTAACCCGCTAGGGCAACCACTACTGCTCCCGGGACTACGGTTCCAGCGCGTCCAACTCCAACAGCTACCATTACTCCAACAGGTAGTCTCCGCTCTGTCAGTATGAAGCAGTGAGCTAACCCTAGCAGCAACGGATCCTACTACTACTCCAACCCCAACGGCAGCACCTACTACAACAACGGCAACGGAGGATCTACTTATACTCCGGCCGGAAAGAAGTGAACATGGGCGAGCACGGATGTTGGATGCGAGAGATGTTATGCAGACGGATGTTCGGGTTGCCGGGTTTATGTAGGAAACTTGTTTTTTTCTGATTTTCAACAGACCGTAATCAGTCCCGGGCGATTTCAAATCGGCCAGCCATGAATGCATTGAATTGAGGATATTGACCCTGTTTCGCGTATCCCGCGCTAACCGCATCCGGGGAAGCTTGCGATGGTCCGGCGTCGGCCACCGTCGTCATCACCCAATCAGCGAGATGCCTTGAGGGTGACTCAGCAGTCCGCGGGACCCGCCAAGTCCTCATTGGGCGATTAGCGAGGCCGAGGCAATCCGACTGCTGAGTCATCGGCCGGATGGAGCAGTGGCATTTGGCCAGATGCAGTCATGACGGTCACAAGGGGTACGAACTGCCCGCGTCGGACTCTCCGCGGGCCAACCTTCTCGCCGAGGATGTGCGCCTCAGAAGTTTGAAGTTGCCGGACTTCTGCCTGATCCTCGATATTCACCGACTCTACTTGTCTCTCCGCAGTGAATGATCTAGTGCATTCACACCCCCCCCCACTGCCGAAGATCTCCGAGCAGCCACCCGTCGTCTATCATGTCGCCTATTTCTACCCAGATCTCCCCCTTGGATTCGTGTGCTGCAGTTCAAGATCAAAATCCCTGTCTGCATCATGGATCCTCCACATAAATCTATCTTGGTCCTGGCCAGCGCGGTCTGCCTGGCCCTGTACATCCTCACCCTCCTGCAGCGCAAATGGACTCACTACCGCATCGCCCGGGAGAATCACTGCGAATCCCCTCCGTCCTTGCACATGAAGGACCCCGTCTTCGGCATTGACAACGTCTACAACAGCGTCAAGTCCGCCAAAGAACATCGCTTCCTCGAACGCGGCTTGACCAACTTCCGCAATCACGGCAATACCTTCCAGGCCAGGCGCTTCGGCACCCGCATCATCGCGACGCGCGACCCGCTGAACGTCAAGACCCTGCTCTCCCTCAAGTTCAAGGATTTTGGACTGGGCGATCGTATCCATGCCTTCGGGCCTCTGCTCGGCCATGGCATCTTCACCACCGATGGCGAACACTGGGCCCAGTCGCGCGCCATGATCCGGCCCAACTTCAGCAAGGACCAGGTGGCGCATCTAGAGATATTCGAGGAGCTGATGGCCGACCTGTTGGCGTTGATCCCGACGGACGGACGCACCTTCGATCTGCAGGAGCTGTTCTTCTGCTACACCATCGACTCGGCGACTGAGTTTTTGTTTGGACACAGCGTGCACAGTCTCAAGAAGCGTCGCTCCCCGGTGCCAGAAGAAGACAATGAACGCGACTTCGCCGCCTCCTTCAACTACGCGCAGGATGCCATCGCACATAACTCCCGTATCGGCCGTCTCAGCAAGCTGTTCCCCGACCGCCGCGCCGAGCGCTGCAATCGCGTCTGCCACGAGCTGGTCGAGCAGTTTGTCGACAAGGCGCTGCGGTATCGCGCGCACTACGACGAGGAAAAGGACGGTGCGGACGCGGATAAAAAGAAGAAGTATCTCTTCCTGCAGGGCCTCGCGCAGCAAACAGGCGATCGCAAGCGCATCCGCGACGAACTCATGAATGTCCTGCTGGCGGGACGCGACACTACCGCTTCGTTACTGAGTAATATGTTCTTCATGCTGGCGAGGCATCCGCATGTGTGGGCCAAACTGCAGGAGGAGATAGCCTCGTTGGACGGTCGCGTGCCGACGTATGCGCAACTACGCAATCTAACTTACCTGAAGTACTGCATGAATGAATGTACGTTGCCCTGATCCCTGTCGATTCTTATCGCTGACGTCATAGCCCTCCGCCTGCACCCCGTCGTCCCCGCAAACAGCCGCGTCGCCATGACGGACACTGTGCTGCCCGTCGGCGGCGGTCCTAACGGCCAGTCTCCGGTGTTTGTGGCCAAAGGGACAGTTGTCGGCTATAGCACCTACTCGATGCATCGACGAGAGGATTTCTATGGCCCTGACGTGGAGGACTTTCGACCGGAGCGATGGGCGACACTGCGTCCGGGGTGGGAATATCTGCCGTTCAACGGGGGCCCTCGGATCTGCGTGGGCCAGCAATATGCGTTGACCGAGGCCGGATACGTGACGGTTCGCTTGGCGCAGCGGTTTTCCGTGCTGGAGAGTCGTGATCCGCGCCCGTGGGAGGAAAGCTTGACATTAACCCTGTGTTCGAGGAATGGAACCCAGGTTGCTGTGCGTTAACGTTAGTTCGGGTGTGATGAGGTGATGTGATTATCTATCAGCACAATTTCTCTTCCTAGATTGTCTTATCTAGCTTATTCATACGTGTACCGTAGTAATACTAGTCACTCTACTCACTGTCACTACCCGGTGCAGACCCAAACAAATCTCCTCAATCTCACGAAACCCAGTCTACCATGCCATGCTTGCACAGCCACCTTGACTATCCTCAGCTTATCCGCCGGACAGATGATTCCACCATTCAGTGCCAGCCAAGCTGGAAGAATGATTCGTGGTCTAATTCCTCCGTGAGGGGGAGCTTTCTTATTTTCCCGTGTCTTGGCACCTCCTGAGGTTATTGTACCCGAGCTATCTATATAAAGCTGTCGCAACTTCTCCAACCCATGAAAGCACAAGATAAACAATTGCAATTGCCGCTGTGCTTCTGCAATTGAGAGCAATTGAGCATTTACTCAGCATGCTCCTCCTCCCCACCACCCTCCTGGCCAGCCTGGGCCTCGCTGCCACCGCTCATGCAGCCTCCAACAACTACACGGAATGGATGGCCACCTCCTACCTCTCCAAATCTGTGGCCCAGTCCCGTAACTACGCCAACGGCGTCCTCTACCGAGGCATCGAACTCGCCTACAACAAGACCCAAGACGAGACTTTGCTCGACTACATCACCTCTCAGGTCGACGCCGTGATCTCTCCAGAGGGGGAATTGATTGACTACAACCTCACGAAGAAAACCTCCCTCGATGACCTCCGTATCGGGACGAACTTGCTCAATCTCTGGGCGAGAACGGGTAACGAGCGGTATAAGATCGCGGCTGATACCCTGCGGAGGCAGATTGACGTTACGCCGAGAAATGCCGGGGGTGGGATGTGGCATCGTATGCCTACGTATCCGAATCAGATGTGGTTGGACGGGATTTATATGTCGACGAATTTCTATGCGCAGTGGACGGCGTGGTTTGATTCGAAGAATAAGACCGCTTGGGATGATATTATGTTGCAGTTCGATTTGATCGAGGAACATACGTTGATTGAGGAGTCGGGGTTGTTGGCGCATGGGTATGATCATTCTAAGGTGGCGGTTTGGGCTGGTGAGTTCCCTCTCTTACTCTTTTTCTTTACTGTCTACATTGTTTCAGATGTTTCTTGCTTTCTTTCGTTTCTTTTATTCTTCCCTGTCAATTCATTCTTCCCTTCTTTCCTCGTTCTTCATACCGTTGGAAGCGCAAAGCGATATCCAAGATACCAACACTAACCTCCATTCCCTAAAAAGACCCCATCACCGGCTCAGCTCCCCACGTCTGGAACCGCGCACTCGGATGGTACTTCATGTCCCTCGTGGACATCCTCGACGTCTTCCCCCGGAGCCACAGGGGCTGGAAAAAGAACCTCCGCCGCTTCCAATCCCTCGCCTCTGCGCTCAAGAAAACCCAAGACCCGTCGTCCGGCGGATGGTGGCTGATCATGGACGAGCCGTTCCCCGAGGATCCGCGGAATTATATCGAGAGTAGTGGAAGCGCCATGTTTACGTATGGGTTCCTGAAGGGGATTCGGAAGGGGTATTTGAAGAAGAAGGAGTATGGCAAGGCGGCCGATAAGGGATATCAGGGTCTTGTTGACGGGTTTGTGGAGAAGAATGCGAATGGGACGTTGAATTGGGAGGGCACGGTGGAGGTGGGCAGTTTGAGTAGTAATGGGTCTTTTGAGGTGAGTTTCTTTCCTACCCTTTACCTCCGGTTTTCTTTCTGTGAAGGGGACTTCCTGCGCGAGAAATTCTCTTGGCTAACTATATCATAGTATTATGTCTCTGTTCCCATCCAGCAGAATGATATCAAGGGTGCTGGGCCGTTTATGTATGCTAGTTATGAGCTGGAGGGATTTTAAGAACGCTCCGATGCTTCCTCCTGTGGCACCTTTCTTCGGGGACTGCACATACACACTAAAAAGAGACATGAATATAGCTACCTTCTTTTCCAATTTATCTACACATAAACGGTGCATAGTCCAGTGGCCAGATTCTATCTCTTTGATGTATATCGTTGAACATATCACCTCCATTGGCAAAGCAATTGTCCTTGCATTGTTCGTAGGTTTATTGGAATTGCGACCGATAAACTACAGCATGATAAATTCATCGGCGATCAAGAAAGATACAAGTAAGGTAGCCAGAATGCATACCATTAGCAGAACTGACATACGTACGTAGCTCCCCCTAGTGAAGTATGATAAGATATGCGACTCATTGACGTCATCCCTCTAGAAATATTCAAACGTACGCAGACAAAATTGATGGAAGGTGCAGCAGAAGACACCTGCGAGTAACCGTTTGGGCACAGTACATTCCAACCATACATCCCCTTCACCACCACATTCTTATCAATTGATCTATCAATCCCAGCGATCGTCCATGAACCAAGTAGGAAGCTAGTTAGCGACCGACTAGGATGTATGGCGAGTGATTAGATCCCGTGGTGTGTATTGATGCCCAAGGCGCGACGCTGTCCTCGAGGCTATTAGAGGCGATTAATAAACTAGAATACAAGCATCGGATAAATGGAAGTGAGATGGCTGCCACATTACGTTACATTAGGGTTTGATGTGACGCAGCATTCTTCAGGATTAACTCACTGTCACCGGTGAATAGTGACAGGCAGGTACGTTGGGTTCGACAGTTCAGATAAAATGAGATATAGATGTAGCGCGGAAGTTACCCGGTGAGTGAATATATAAATGGGATGGAAAAATGACAGGGGAGAAATGTGGCTGAGCGGATGGATATATGCATAATTCAGGTGCGTCGGGTGGATACGCATACGTACGGTGTACATCAAGTAGGTGCCGGCAGACATTCCGGACCAGAACAGGGAGGTAAAAAAGAATATGGCATGAAATATGTATAGACACTTGAAACATGCCAAAAATACAAAAGAAGGTTGTGATATCACAACGACGCATCGGCAGATGTCTTAGCCACATTCGATCTAGAATCATATCTATCCACAAAACGGAAGGAAAAAGTCCACGTAGAGAACAGAGAGCGAAATAGAAAACTCCACGCAAAATAGAAGATCCACTTGGGTAATTGATGCTAATAAATGACAGCGCATAAAAGTCCAACCAGCCGACCTACACCATAAACTGAATCCAAACCAATTCAGACCCGACCCTTAAGCTCCGTCGCAGAACGAAAATCGCCAGAGCAGAGAAATCATAAAGAAAAACGCCAAGCCCCGATCCGACCATGCAATATGAGGATGTTCCGTCAGATGTTCTTAATGTTCGTTGTCGATCAAAAGTGACCGGCTATCGAGAGCCTTTCGGATCCGAGCCTTTCGCCTGTTCTTTTTCTGCGCGAGTTAGCATGGTCCATGACTCAGGATGAAAGGCATTCAATACCTCTGACTTGCTTGATTTGTCGGATGGTGTCATTATGTATTTTGGTCCATTGTGCTTGGTACTGCGCAAGGTCGGGCTGAGTAGAGTCTTTGCCCTGGACGGAGGACTTGTCCATGATGAGACTGACAAGCAAACAGATGGTTTATGAGAGGAAGTACAGTAGGGCTGTCTTGGCTGTGGCTGATGCTCAATTCAGGCTGAATGGCGAGGAAGTAAACAAAAGAGCGAAAATAAAGTCAGGAAAGCAACGACTATTTATCCTCAGTCGTAACTCCTCATCCACCTCAAACCAGGCAGCCATGTGGTCCTGTCAGAATTTTCTCTACCGGATTCGACCGTTCCAATCCTCAGACTTAATTTCGAATTTCGAATTATCGAAATGAATAATGAAATTCAATCCCGTGCCTACAGTTGTATGTCCACAAGGATCATCGAAACTTCCCTTGCATTCGGGAAGCCAGGACGAGCGAGGAGTGGAACGGCAGCCACTCATCCAACCCCCCGATTGGCCGGGGAAGGACAATTCCGAGGACGAAGACAAACGCAGGGCCGAAAATAACACGTAGTTCGCAGGTTTAGGTTGTGTGACGGTCTGTCGGGATGCCAGGTCCTGCGGCCATTGGTCGCGTAATGCTCCGATCGTTAACGCGGATGCAGTTCCGGTCGATAGTGGGATCCGGGTATTGGGCACCGATCGGTATTCTTGAATTCCTCTCTGTCGACGGCCACAGGAGTGAGTGGATTGGGTGGAGTGGATGCGGTCCTGTAGGTGTATGGTTGATCTGATCTGTGGAATGGGTGGAGACTGGCGAGCTGCTTTCGTATTGATAACATCTGATGGATACAGAGGCTCTATATATAGGGATGTCTGAAACATTGCACCAGCAATCATTGTACACAATCATTGTGTTTTCTGGGCTGTACCTCGTACCTTGCCCTGAATACCTGGCCTGGCTACCTGGCATAAAAACTAACCTGTAAGCCAGCCTGTCTGAAAATTTCAATTCCACCCGAAACAAGACCTAATCAACTAATTCACCGCCACTACGCACTCCGTCCTCACCGCCATCCGATCAAGCAAATGGTCGGCGCGCGGATCCGCGGCGCTTCTTCCGCCGACGGTTTGGCCAAAAATCCCGACTTTATGTGTTGGGAAAGCGTCCGGGAATGTCCATCCCTGCCGTCCACACAGCTGGCCTGTCGTGCAACCCGCTGGTCCCTGTTAAGGAGAAATGAAGGATCAGGGAGTTTGCTTTTGTTTTGCTTGGCTTGGTTTGTTTCCCTGGTAGGTACACATGACCGGCTGACTCGAGCTGACTGGACGGAGGAGGGCTGACGGCTACGTCATCGCAGGGTTCTGGCGCTACCGGCGGATGAGAAATACATCAACAGTCTGGCATGTTGCTAGTGAACTCAACCAGGATATCTAATATCAATGACGCCATGACGATGATAATAACCATCAGCTGATCTGATTCGAGGATCGCAACTGAACCCGAGGAATATCCGATTGATGGCGTGCGCGCTCCTCGACTCTCCGCCGGGAGCACTTCCCCGTGTCTAGTGTATCTAGTTAGCGACTACTAGCCTACCTACACCTGACGGAGGATGGAGGGGCAAGGAGGGGCAAGCCTCGGCGGCACATTACTTCGGACAATCCCCTCGGTATGCCTTCATGTACAATGGTGTCATACCGCTGCCCAAATGCAGACCTGCACTCCAACGACTTCATCCAGATAACCTGCATCAGTCAAGACGCGAACAAGTGAATATCCCACGCCCCGCGCAATGCGCCTGCCACCCGGCATATTGTTCCCCTGTCCTCCGATTGGACCGGTCGATGAATTGCCACTCGACCGGCCTGTGCCAGAATCCCTGCCGATATTTACGGATGACAGGCACCGTGACAAGCCGCAGGGCCGGAGGGTCAGGTAGCATTGCCGAGAGGTCAGGATATACTAGAATGCAGATGTGACAGGCAGGCTTGCATGGACAGGGGGATTGGCGATGTGGCGGTGAGATACTGGTAAGGGTTTGGTTTAGGATATCTATCAGATGGTGTAACATGACATTTCAAGATATCTGGTGGTGATGTGGGAATGAGCAGGGATTGATATTAGTTGCTTCCCCGCCATAACTCGTGACCAGAGCGCGGGATATACTACCCCGAAGTAAACAATCGATAGAAGTGAACACATCATTAGTACAAAATTCTAAGGATAAAGCGATTCACGGAACTTCCTAATATCGTCCCTCTTGAAAGAGACTAGTTGGAACCATAATACACCAGTCTAATCAAGCCCGATTGAACCTCTTGGGAGAGATTGTCATGTTATTCATCGGACACCGTCCGCTCACTTACAGAGTGTCGCGATGTACGTAATTCACGTGGAACAAAACCATAGTCAGGACTTGAGAGTAGATGCGATGGGACTTGATATTAGACAAGTCTCTTTTGTTGAACACAGAGTCATTTGCTCTCCTATAAACAATAGGCCAAGCGTCTAGGAACATAAGAAAAACACCATGCCCTAGGGTCTGCCACGCTCGTCAAGGCAGCGATGGAAGTAGAATGAAATAAACCATTGTCAAATTATCCAACAATGCCAATGTTAGAAGAGAGCCATCACGCGTAGAAAGTGGACCCCGCATGCATAACCCAAGTCGATTCAAACACCTCAAACCAATTTGCGAACATCCTATTGTTCTGCTCTCTCAAAATCTTGCTTTTATGTCCCAGCAATCCTCTCGCTTCCTCCTTCCTCAGACATTAGAATTGAAGTGGTATCTGGCGAATTGTTCATTTAATAATATGTGGATTGTAGAGGTGATATTTCCACTATGTTCACCGGCAGAGACGAAATATTATCAACAGAAGAGAGCTTAATCATAATATTTGGGACAGAATGATGGTTCAAGGATCTGTCGCTAGGGAGGTTTACTGCGTGTACTTACTAAATAGGCTTACAATGATTGACCCTGTGTGGTGCAGTGGAAGCTTTAAATTTTACTCAAGTCGCTATCTAGCCTCTCACTTATAGATTTGACATAAGGAGGTCCTCCTTATACCAAAGAAAACAGCTTCTTCACCAACATCTAAATAGCACACTTCTTCCCACCGTAGTAACACGATCGCATTGCGAATAGAGAAACTAGGTCATCTACAATACAAGTATTTTGATCACCCTAAAAGTATTAAGAGAACCATTCGGTCGGATAAGCAAAACAAATAAAACATTCAATATCATACAATATCATATCTTATCAAACTCCATATTTCTCCCCAGTAGTTAACTCGTCAGATCGTAGCATGGCTATGGACAGGCCCTCATCCCCAAAGAAAGATTGTCGGGAAAACGACTATTCAATAGGAAACAACTGGTCCGCATCCTGTACCTCCCTCTCTCCCTGCGCATGCTCCTGTCTCCCTGACTGCCTCCACGCCTCAGAGCCCGTGAGGTTCCCAATACTTTCGACTATACTGCCTTTCACCGAATGATACTGGCCGGTGACTTTGCTGGGATGCTCGGGTCCAGAGTCAGAGGCATCAGGGGTGGTTGAAGTAAGAGTTGTTTCTTGGTCAGAGGGATCGGAGGAGGAAGAAGAAGATCTTTCGGCGGAGGCTTTAGAGGTAGGGGGGTTGTTGAGGAGGTCGGTTTGGCGGGTTTGGGTGGGCATTTTTATGTATTTCGTCGGTTTCTTGATTGGTCTTGTTTAGTTGGATTGAATTGTTTTAGTAGTGGTGGTAACGAGATTTCAATAGCAGGTGAGCAGTATTTTCTATCACTTGTGCAGTTTCAAGTGACCTGTGTGACAGAAATATAAAGAGATAGAGATTGGTTTAAAACTGGGGAATGGAGATGGATGCTATATACACTCAATGACGTAACTAAAGAGTGGCAAGAACAACATCATACCTCATCATCATATCACGAGCTAGAACGGGATGGACCATGGAACAACCTACCATTTTGGCTAGATGGTTCCTTTATCCGGTACAGAGTCGGGAAGAAACTTTGTGTAGAGAGAACGTAATGAAATCTGTAAATCTTCGTCCCTACACAATCACGATTATACAGTACAATCCAACACTGCATATGGACAATTGCCTCGTCAGGACTAGCATATCTGAACCGACCCTACAATCCATGCAGATCGTAAATTGCAAACCCCCAACCAGCGACGGCATTGGGGCCAAAATCCACACACTAGCCAGCTTGGTCTATGGTCCATCGGGCGAAATGAAGATTCACATCCTCTTCGGGTATAGACTCGAGAGGGTAACGAACCCTTCCCCCTCTGGTAAGTCCTGAGATTCGCAGGATCTGGGGTTGTTTCAGTGTCGAACGGCGTCGGCTGTGTCGCGCTATATTTATCGCGATCGAGTAGCTTTCTGCATGCCAAGATGGTGGAGTTGTTGGAGGGGCCAAATTGAGGGCGCGCAGTTGTCGATTGGCAATATTCTCTGGGATCATTGGAGAGGCATAAATTGAAAATAACCAGGTATAACTCGTGCAATCGTGTCGCTGGATTCTAATTTGCATTGACGCCCAGTTCACCTTTTTGCGATAGATCTGCCTCGTTGTTACATCTCATGGACATCTTTTAAAGTCAACATCAAATACCCCAGCGACTACTTAGGCGCGGGCCAAATGCAACATACCAATCATGACCACCCTAACTCGTTGGGTGTTTCAACCTGCAGCTAATCTCCTCAGCCCCATTCTGCCTCTTCTGCAATCCAATCCCTGCATCGACTCCTAATAAAGCCCCCATCTCGCTAGATGGACGAATTCTCACGACCCGTTCGCGTTCGCTCTCGGACTCGTCCGCCCTCCGACCATGCACAAAGGCCTCGTTCACCAGGAAACAGAACTCCTTCGCATATCCGACCGTCATGGAAGCGCCGAGAACCTGACCTTCGAGGATAAGTCCGGCTGGCGGCAAAGTCAGCTGCGAGTTTGGGCAGGGAGCTGGCGGTTGGTCGTCTTTTTGTCGTTCCTGGCCAGTTTGGTGGTTCTTTTCCTAAACTTGGGATTTTTGATATGGGCCGCTGCGAAGAATCAGGTCCAGGGGAGTCGTGGGGTCTTGTATGAGGGGAATTGCGAGAAAGTGCAGCGATTGAATGTCGGCATTCATTTTCTCATCAACGTGCTGGCCACTGTTATCCTGGGCGCCAGCAATTATGGCATGGTATGTACGGCCAGAATCGCCTCTTGGACAAGTGCTCACCTCGCAGCAATGCCTGTCTGCCCCTACGAGATGCGACGTAGATCGAGCACACCGCAATGGCCGCTGGCTGGACATTGGCGTGCAGAGTATTCGCAATTTGGCGCATGTCTCCGTCCAGCGCTGTCTGTTGTGGATCGCGCTGGCCTTCACCGCGCTTCCGCTTCATCTCTTGTAAGCATTCCGATCGCTTTGTCCGACTCCTGCTCAGTAGCCACAGCTATAATGGCACCATTTTCGCCACGCAATCCGCTCACGCGTACAATGTCTTTTCCGGAAAGGGGACAATCCTCGGGCAGGGTGACCTGAACACTTCGCAGATCAGCGATATTGGCGCAGAATATCGACCGCCTTTCAGTGGTCTGTATGAGCAGGCACGGAATGATTCCCTGGAGCGTCTGGACGCTTCCCAATGTGTGGATGCCTACGCGAAGACCTTCCAAGCGACATACGGCAATTTGTTAATCGCCACGGACGACGTGAAAGAGCCCAATTTCGAATTCTTCCAGTCACAAAGCGTGTTCAGCCCGATGCAATACCTTCTGCTGGCCCAGCCTGGCGCTGATCCCTATCGATGGCTGTGTCCTGGAGACGCAGACAAGGACTGTGATGCATATTTGCCGAATATTCACGACCAAATCGACCAGGACAGGTGGACTGTCCAATCTGCTGCCCGCGAGTATAAAGTGAACTACTGTCTCGCGGAGAAACTCCCCCAGCAATGCAAGTTGGAGTATTCTCTACCAATGACGCTGATCCTTATCATGCTTAACCTTTTCAATGCTGTGATTCTATGCTATGTCTCGCTTGGCACAAAGGAGGCTCCCTTGCTGACCGTTGGCGACTCCATCGCCTCGTTCCTCAGCCAGCCCGACACGTCCACCCAGAATAAGTGCTTCCACAGCCGGGCCATCGTTGGCGAGCTGAACTCTGGCCTGCCCATTTATCGAGCTCTTGACAAGCCGGTGATGTTTGAGCGGAAGAGCAAACGATGGATCTCCGCCGTCTCGTTCGCCAAATGGGGATTCGTCGTGATCATGTATGTCCTCTAACCCCCGATGATACCTACCTTGCTAACACCTACAGCTGGCTCATCGCTATCGCCCTCTGTCTCGGCCTCCTAGCCTACGGCCTCAGCGAGATGAACAACAGCTCCGGCGTGTGGAGCGCCTCCATTGGAGAGGCCACCGCCCAAACCCTCACCAAAGGCGACTACTGGCCCACCACGATCGGCATCAACATCCTCGCCGCCAACGCCGCCCAGCTTATCTTCGCTATGCTTTACTTCTCTACCAACTCGCTCCTCTCCGCCATGACTCTTGCCGCTGAATGGAGCCGCTTCGCCGTCCAGCGCAGTGGACTCCGCATCTCTGCCTCCCCGCAGGTCTCCCAACGCCAATCGTACATCCTCTCTTTACCCGTCTACTATGGTGTACCGTTCCTTCTCGCTTCCGCCGTCCTGCACTGGCTCATCTCGCAAAGCCTCTTCCTCGTCTCCGTTGAAGCCTACTCCGCTGACCACGCTCGAGACACCTCCGGAGACCTCATAACCTGCGGCTTCTCGCCTATCGCCATCGTAAGCGCCGTCGCCGTCGCTGCGTTCATCGCTCTCTGCGTCTGCGGACTCGCTTCTCGGCGCTTCGCATCTGGCATGCCGATCGCGGGGAGTTGCAGTCTTGCTATTGCGGCGGCGTGTCATCCGTACTTCGATCCGAATTATCTGGGTAGTGACGGGATCGCGGAGATTCAGTTCTACGGGGAGGATGTGGCCAAGTTGCCGGTTAAATGGGGCGCTGTGCGCTTGGAGGGGAATTTGGGGCATTGTACTTTTTCAGCTGGGGAGGTTGAGTTGCCGGATGAGAAGAGTGTGTATCAATAGTCCTATCTGGGGTTAAAGGCTGGGGCTGGTCCTGGTGGCTTGATCTTTTCACTGTAACCTAATTAGTGGTAAGACTGTTAATATAATTTGGGCGGTGTTTGGGGCTTGATATGGCATCTTCCGGGGTGAATGTTTTACAACGAGATTTTTCAATATAGATCCCATGGAAAGAACACACTATACTCACTCAGGGTTTCTTCATGACGTGGGGGAAAAAAAATGTTATAATAGACTGTCGATCGTTTGTCCTCTGACATGACTTTGGTCTATTTCATACAATATATTTTGAAACCACTGGGTTCTGGTGGGTGATGATATTTCTCTCTGGGTAGTGAAGAGACTCATAGCCTCATACATCTAAGTATCACCCTATCTATGCGACCTTCCATCTAAGAAAATCGATATGAAGTGTTACATGGGGTCCCCTAATCTCGTAGTGTAGAGCAATTCTATTGCACATAACAGTTGCATCACTGTACTTATGCATGATATTAGTCAGCGTTCCTGCATAAGACCCCTCGTCTCCTGTCACCTGTCACTCTGCATCCCTCCTTCTTCTGCATCCTTCCATCCCATATCATCATTATGCGGGATATTCTACCTCCCCTGTCCTTTCGGCCGTTACCATCCCCAAGAGCAGACATGAAGATCGCCATCCCACATGAACTATCGATTCCTGTCCTCGGACCACCGACCCTTAGAGTTAGCTGCGGCCGGTTCACATCCCTTGTCTCGCGGCCAGAAATAGCATTGGTTGGTCATCGCTGATCGTCCGTTGAATTCCCTGTTCTACAATAGTCTGGTCTAATATTATTGTCTGAATGTTAGACCTTCAGAACTTAATCATTCATATTAATAACCATTAACCACGCGGACTGACAGTTCCGCCGGGGTTTTGCCGTGCGCGTCAAAATGCGGAGCCGAGATGAGGGGGAAAAGCGTGGCCAACGTCATGTTGCAGTAGACGATGCCAAGTTGTTGTTGCCTCCCTGAAGAGTCGCCTCGCGCGGTTTTATTGACTACGGTCTATGTCCGATGCGGTTTCTTGGCCGGCGTGATGGCTTGATTTGGTCGTATGTTCTTGGATTAAGGGCTATGGCTAAGGGCGTCTTTGGTAGATTCCACTACTCCGGCTGGTCAGCCACAAAGCTTGTCCGCTGGTTGACTGATAAAATAGTATCGACTTATCGACTTCAGGGCTGTCGACGATGTATCGTGGATTCGTGACGATCAAAGCTGAGATCTGAGTTTGTTCCTGAACGACACCGAAATAGTCGCGATCGTCATGATCGTACGATTTCAGATGTCTGTCTCGGAGAAATTCTGGCCAACTACCCAAACCGGTTTTCATCGGCGGCCTTACGGAGTAGACGCAACGGTTAATTCGGTCCAACAGTCCAACAGCACAGCTTCAACGTGGAGATCAATTCCTCTCCTTCCTGTTCCTGCTCAGCTGCGGACCTCCACATCCCCAGACCTCCACATCTCGGTTGATTGCTCTCTTCTCCGATGTATTCCCGTCCTCACTCTGAGTGAGTCGGTTAATTCCGACCGCGTCTATAAAGCCTGGGGGTATTCTCGTTCAGATGAACCAAAGGCAACAAGACAGTATTCGCCATGGTCGCTTTTTCGACGCTTTCGGGCCTTGGTGCCCTTTCTTTCCTGCTTCCTCTGGTCCAGCAGACCAGCGGTCTCTCCTTGGAGGTCTCCAAGAGTGGAGGCAACTCATCCAGCTCGCTGCTATATGGCTTCATGTTTGAGGTTTGTACTGCACCATCTTGAACTGGAGTTTGTCTGACGGGCCAGGACATCAACCATTCCGGCGACGGCGGTATCTATGGCCAAATGCTGCGCAACAATGGTCTCCAGGGCTCCTCGCCAGATCTCACCGCGTGGCGCTCTGTCGGAGATGCCTCGATCGCCGTGGACTCGGATAACCCTCTTACCACGGCTATCCCGCACACCCTGCGACTGGACGTGAACAAGGACGCCAGCGGTCAGGTCGGGTTCTCCAACGAAGGATACTGGGGTATCCCGGTGGACGGGTCCGAGTTCCAGAGCGCCTTCTGGATCAAGGGCAAGGTCTCCGGCGACATCACTGTTCGTCTAGTTGGAAACTACACCGGCACGGAGTATGCGTCGAAGACCTTCGCCCAGGAGTCCAAGGCGGATGAGTTCACCAAGGCGACGGTGAAGTTTCCTACGGAGAAGGCCCCTGACGGTGCGGTTGTCTATGAGATCACGGTCGATGGTAGCGATGTGCAGGGATCCTCTTTGTACTTCGGTTTCGTGGAGCTGTTTCCGGAGACCTACAAGTCACGGTATGTGCTCGATGTGACCGATCTGAAAGACTATAGCTAATTGTGTAGGGCCAACGGACTGCGACCTCAGCTGGCCAAGAACCTGGAGGCCGTCAAGGGCTCTTTCCTTCGTTTCCCTGGTGGTAACAACCTGTGAGTACCTCAACTGCGGTTGTTGATAAAAGGCTAACTGGCATAGGGAGGGCAACGACGAAGGAACCCGCTGGAAGTGGAATGAAACCATCGGTCCAGTTGAGGAACGTCCCGGGCGGCCTGGAACGTGGGAATACTACAACACCGACGGACTTGGTAAGTTTGATAAATGCGCAATGTGCGAACTCTGCTGACTATGCAGGCCTCGACGAATACCTGTACTGGTGCGAGGATATGGGTCTCGCCCCCATCCTGGATGTTTACGCCGGCTTCTCTCTCGGTTCTGGCGGTAACACCCCCTTCACCGGCGACGCCTTGAAGCCGTACATCGACGAAGTTCTGAACGAACTCGAAGTATGTCTCCCAACCCCCCCCCCCCCCCCCAACTAGAGCATTACTAACAAGGATAGTACGTTCTCGGCGACTCCAGCACCACATACGGCGGTCAACGCGCTGCCAACGGCCGTAAAGAGCCTTGGGACGTGACCATCGTGGAAATCGGCAACGAAGACAACCTGGGCGGCGGCTGCGAATCCTACGCCGAGCGCTTCACTGCCTACTACGATGCGATCCACGAAGCGTACCCCGACTTGACTCTCATCGCTAGCACTGATAACTCCTCCTGCCTGCCCGAGAAACTTCCCGAGGGCGTCTGGCTTGACTGGCACAACTACAACACCCCCGAGGGTCTCGTTTCACAGTTCAACAAGTTCGACAACAATGACCGCTCCGTGCCCTACTTTATCGGCGAATACTCACGCCAGGAGGGCGACTGGCCTGACATGGAGGGTGCCGTGTCCGAAGCGGTGTTCATGATCGGATTGGAGAGAAACAGTGACGTCGTTAAGATGGCTGCCTACGCTCCCCTTTTGCAGCTGGTCAACTCGACTCAGTGGACGGTGTGTCTCCCCACTCTTGTGGCATCTATCATAACTAACGACTGACTCCAGCCCAACCTCGTCGCCTTCACCCAATCCCCTGAGATGGTCCACGAAACCACCAGCTACTACGTCCAGCAAATGTTCTCCGCCAACCGCGGCGACACCATCAAGGAGGTCAAGTCCGACTCGGTCTTCGGACCCGTCTACTGGGTGGCTTCGAGCTCCGACGACACCTACTATGTGAAGCTTGCCAACTTTGGCAAGGACACCCAGGATGTCAGCGTGTCGATCGACGGATTGTCAACGGGCAAGTTGACCGTCGTGGCGGATGACGATCCGGAGGCTTATAACTCGGACGCGCAGACGCTGGTCACGCCGTCGGAGAAGGACGTACAGGCGGAGAGCGGGAAGTTCTCGTTTACTTTGCCTGCTTGGTCGGTTGCTGTGTTGGCTGCTAATTAGGAATGGGGCAAATGTATATAATTTTGGTGATAGAGTTACACTCGAACTTGAATAATTATTTGTTTCTTTGGAATATGCAGTTTTCTATTCTACCTGGTCGAACATTGGAAACTTCAGGTCTGTGCGGCCTTGCGACATGATGCTTTCCGCATGTCCGCAGATCAACGGCCAGAATGCTTCTTCTAGCACGGCCATTCTCCAGTTCCTCCGAAGTCTGTCGGCATTTCCCTGTCATTGGCGCATGGACCCAATTCCCCAGATTATATGCACCCGTGGCGGAGCGTTTCCATCAATCACGCCCCTCGGAGGCGCCGATCCCGCTGCCCCGTGGGCTTTGCGTTCTTCGCAGCGTATCTATATCTTAACACCTGTCCGTTCTTTTTTATTTTCTTTGTTAACACGAGCATGCCCTAGAATGTGAAATAGGTTCGTGATTACGCAATGGATCTCTCGTCCGGCTCTATCCACGACGTCTCGTATTTCGAGCTCAGCTGGTCAATTCTCAGCACCATCGGGCTTTTCACGGCTCTCCTCGGTATCTGGGCAGTGCTTATTACTCGGCCCAGTCCGTTGAGTTATATTCCGATCGTGGTGTCGGCTGCGTGTGCGGCTGCGAATGGGTTATGTTACTTTTCCTATTATACGTCTCATTCGGTTCTCAATCGTATGGTCGGTAGCGCGTTCGCTGATATTTTCTGGCTGGTATACCTCCTCTACGTCGCTTGTTTCAAATTCAGGTTCGAGATACTAAGACTAGACAGATTCAAGAAGCCGGTCTCTCTTTCTACAGCTACCAGATTCTATCGCACACTCTACGCGATACCCCCAGAGTTATCTTCCTCATCATTTTCTGGCTCCTCATGCTCGCCATCCTCGCTCTCCGTCTCGTCATTCTCACCACCCGTCTCCTCGACATTCAATCCGCATCCAGCAAGTCCCTCCAACACCGCATCTCCTACCTCCACGTTGGCTACTTCGTCACTATCGCTTTAGTCGAATCCTGGAGCTCCTTCTTCCTCATCCGTCTCCTGCACAAGGCGCGCGACCTGTCGCCTAAAATCTCATCTACTCGTTCAGTCTTTCGATATTTGTTACGAACGACGGAGCTCAGATTGGCTAGTCTTTGCGCTGTTGGGGTTACTCGCGCGGTCACTTATTCGTGGCAGGTTACGGCTCAGAGCGCGGTTAGTGTGCCGGGGGAATTGGACCGGTTTGTTTATGCGGTGGAATGTTTGTTTCCGTTGGTTTTGATGTGAGTTTCCTCTGTTCTCCCTTCTATGAGTATGTTGAGTGCTTTTCCTGCTTTAAGTGAGGCATGGTGGTTAGGGGTGGGTTGGTTGACACGAGAATATATAGAGTCGATATTCTTGCCTCGAAGAAATATAGCCCCCACTCGTCTAGTGACTCGCCTCAGCCGAGGTCTCCCATTTTACCTCAGCCTCAGGTGCGAGGGCATGTGAGAATTCCGACGTCCGATAGTTGGCCGCTGCAGAGGGGATGGGAGTGTGGTTCTCCTTAAGGGGGTTCTTGATTTATCTTGTTGGGTGAATGGAGGGTTATTATCAGGTCGTTAATTGGCTTTCTGTTCCTCTTTCCGCTTCTTCCGTGTTTCAATTTCTTTTCTGTGTCCATTATGAAACGGAATTGTCGGCTTTAGTCAGGCCCCCGTACTTTGGGATTTGGAGTTCGAGATACCCGTTTATATTGTTAATTTTGTGATAATGGTTACCTAAATGGTTGATATGGCTAAATACGACTTTTTATGATTTATCCTCGTCCAAATGTTGTTTGTGGAATGTTCAAATGCCTCATATTGCTATCTGGTTAGTGGATGGGCCTTTTAAGGTATATTGTTTTAAAACCGAGGAAAAGTGTTTTCTTGGACGCATGTATGCACATTTCCAGGTTACGCAGAATGGATGTTGTTTGCTGTACCCGTCTACCACCTAGCAATGAGAGGTGATGCTGCAGTCAAGAGAAGGCCATATCATAGTTTCTGCATTCGCATTGTAGTACAGGGGAACCTTCACGATAGGGAAAACTTGTACTGAAGCTTTGGAAAACACAAAGTCACCGAGAGAATATCAAGCCACTGGGCTTGTTACCAGAACCCCATCTTCTCGTGTGAAGTAGAACCCAGAAGACCTTAGCCTATGCCCATTTCTTAAGCTGCACAGTGACATCCCCTAAAGCTCCAGTTTTATGGTCAATGCCCCCAGACACAGTGATCTTTCAATCATGTTAACGATTGGATTGGGCGACAAGTGCCGGGCCAAGTTGAAGTGGTATGTCACGCTGAACAAAGTAGCTTCCCAGTGCGCGATGCGGGAGCACTTCAAATTGGATATGGAGCAGTCGGGAGCAGTAGCTCTTGCGCAAGCGCTGTTAACAGAGGTGAAGACGAAAAAGCGGATCAAGCAGTTTGTGAACGGAGGACATGTACGACTTCCAGTATACTTTTCGAAGGAATCAGCTGCTGGCCAGTATCACTAGATGGCGACAGATGTGAACAAGATCTGCAGCTCGCTCAACGCTCTAGAACCAGACCAGGACCTCGCCAAATCCTGGTTCGATCAGATTCTTAAACTCCTGCAGGATGACACCACTCACCAAGTTCGTGAAAAGCGAGTCAAAGATGAACTTGTCAAAGACCACTTGTTCGATACAATGAAGACATTCATTGAGCTTATACTAGCCCAGGACAGTCAATTGACGGGCGAGGTAGCCGACAAACTGGTTGAAGATTTGCGAAAGTTCGAGAAAGCAAGTGGCATCAATCACAAAGCTCTCTGGAACCCGGCTCTTTCAGTTTGCAGGCTCCCCGGCTGAAATATATCTCTGATGTCTGGGTAGTTTTTTTTGCTTGTTTGTCTCATGGGGCTGTTGACGGCTTCGTACACTTCGCTCTTCCATCAGGTAAAAAAACCTAAGTTATAACCTACCAGGTGCTTCGTAGGATAGAAGACGTCACTTGAGCAAAGGTGCATGATTGGAAGAGTATACCAGGACAATCAGTACGGCGGGAAGGCATCAAGGCATCCAGGCGCCCAGGCACCTCGTCAGGCAGGATCATCCCGATGCGGTTAGCGGGGACGCCCTGCCCAGCCTCCCGGTTCTTCTGCTCTGCTCTCTCTTCTCGCTTCCTTTCTCCCATCAAGACTCGCCTTGAACCCGCTAAGATCGACGCCGATCGAATCTCCATCGTATCGCGCAAACTCTTAGTCTCTCGGATCCAATGATTGTTGATTCTCAGCCACATCTCGGTCCGTGCGATCTCAACTCGGTAGTGATGGACGCCCATCTCGTCATTGTACTCCATCCACTATGGACATCACCGCGAGCTGAAAGATCTGCCCCGCCATGACGGCAGCTCGGTCACGGTTAAATATATCTGCTCAATCGTGCCTTTTTCTCTGTTCTGCATTCTGCACATTTGCTATGTTTACATGCTTCTGGATATACCCGTAAAATGGTCACTGCGTCGCTCGTGTCTCACCCCACCGCGTACATCCCGCAAGGCCTGGACCCCTCCACCAACAAGGAGCTATCGACGATATGGTCCCAAGTGCAAGCTCGCGTGGTGGCGCTAGCTGGTGGGGACTCTGGACGCATCAAACCGCTCGGCATAGACGGCGTCCTGGCGCAATTGGACAGCGCGCAGAAAGGCGGCAAGTCCTCGCCTGCGAAGGAGACTGTGCGGAAGACGTTTGAGCGCACTTTGGCTCTGGTGCAGACAGTCGGGGGGATTGCGGCGGGTGCGGCATCTTCGGTATTCTGATTCTTCTCCTTCCCCTCTTCTCATTGCTTAGATCTTCTGGGTGGGTCGGTGCTAACATAGTGTACGGTTGTAGGTATTCGGTCCGTCCGAACTATGTTTCAACGCGCTCAGTTTCGTCATCGACGCCTGGCAAGGATACCATGGGATTTATGACGAGCTGGCAGGTTTGATGGAGAAATGTACCGATTATCTGAGCCGATTGCAGTACCATGTGCAGGCCGGCATGGACGCGAACCTGACCAAGGTCGCCTGTCAGCATTTACTCCTGTTCGTGGAGATCTGCGATCGCACGGTCAAGCTGCGATCCAAGCGGATGAAGCTGCTGGCGGTCTCGAAGATGTTCTTTTTCAGAGAGGACAGCGTCACCGATCTGTTGGATAAGATGGCCAATCTGGTCGATAAGGAGGGCCGCTTGGTTGCAGCGCAAACCTTCTCGCTGGCGTCGGAGGCGGCGTCCAGTTCAAAGGCCAATCTAGCCTTGACGCAGGGTCTGGTGGACTCAGTTGGGGAGTACCAGGCAGAGCTAAGGAAGGAGAAGAATCAGGCCTACCGAACACAGACGATCTTGCGGTCGCTGGCTTTCGACGAGAGTAAGTTAAATGCCGATCGGTCGGAGCCCGAGCCGTTCTGGCAGACCATCTATCGGAACTATCTGGGCGAAAGAATTCCGGGGACAGGGGAGTGGGTTTTCGCTCACCCCGCCTATACAGCTTGGGAGCACCACCGGTCTGAATCCCCTATTTTGGCCATCGAGGGGGGTGAGGGGTCAGGGAAGAGCTTCCTCGCGTCCACAATCATCAGCCATCTCCGACAGCAGAAGGTGGAAGAAGAGACCAGCAAACGCATTGCCTCGGCATTTTACTTCTTGGAGGGCGACTCCCGAGAAGAGCTCAAGAGCGCGACGAATCTGGAAAATGTGGCCAAATCGCTTGTGTGGCAGTTCAGTCAGGCAGAGCGACAGTATCTGAAGTCGGCGGCATCGATCTGCGAGACACTCGGCGAGATAGATCCGGCGCATATCTCCAGACACTTGCTCTTTGGGAACCAAGACCTCGCTAAAATGGACGTCACCCTGTTCATCGTAATTGACGGTCTTGGTGATACTGTTGGAGGGGGTATGATTCGCTTCCTACAGCGAGCCTGTACGGCACCACCCGGTCAGGATATCAGAGTCCTTCTTACCGGCGATTCCAGGTGCTTCGAACATCTGGCCAATGTGGACAATATTGCCTTCGATACGATCGCTATTAGCCAAAACAATCACTCCGACGCGGAAATTTACATTGAGCGACAGATGGATCGAATGCCCGCCGTGGCCGACCGATCGCGGTTCGGTATCCCGGAGCTGCGTGCACGCATCCGTAGCAGGCTCTGCGAGCAAACTAAAGGCGACTTCTTCAAGATCGACACCACGCTAGCACACATCAGCAAACTCGAATACCTCACCGACATCGAGCAAGCGCTGGACAACGCCAGCAAAGAGCGATCCCAACAAATTATCGAAGAAATCGAGACCTTGAACGAAACCCGGTCCGAAAAGGAGATCGCCGAAATCAACGAGATCATCCTCTGGATTGTGTTTTGTCGGGATCTTCTCTCGCCAAAGGAGCTGGCAGCGGCGTTATATGTCAAGAGTGGGGAGCGGTCTCTTCTTCCACTGGAACAAAAGTTCAAGATGAAGTATCCCCTGTTCGAAATCAACAATAACGGCAGGATTGATTTTCGGTCTTCTGAGATCGAGAACTTTGTTCCCGTGAGGAGTTATTCACACGCAGCAGAAGAGCAGTACGACACAAAGGTTACTCACCCGGCAGAAGTGGCGATGGTTAAACATTTCCTCATCACGGTCTGTCCGCCAGACGTCTACGCCAAATTCAACTTCGACGACTATCTCGCCCAGAAGTCCTCCCGCAAGACTTGCTCCGTCTATAAGGATGACCCTCATACGGGCGAGACGAAGATGGCCTTGGCCTGCTTGGAGATCATCACTCAGGAGCTCGATAAGAAGCGTACCCGTCTACTACCATATGCCCGGAAGTACTTGCTAAAGCATCTAGCTGCCGTCGATCTTGCTCTTGCGGATATAACATGCAAGAGTGGTGTCGGGAGTCGCCTCATTCATCTTGTCACTGACGGTGCTTCTCTCGATAGATTGCTCGACGGTGACGAGTCCACGAGCTCGCCTGCTGTCCACCGTAAAGTGCGCGAGGCTTGGTTGTATGACGATAGCAGCGTGAGCGTCATTGTGCGATGGCTGAGCGACTCGGCCGTCATCTCTGGAGCCTCTGAGGTGCAGCGCCAATGGGTTGATGGGTTGCTGAAGGGCAAGGCCTTTGATAAAGATCTCTTAGAACCGGCTGCCAAGCGCATGGCCGTTCACTTCGTCCAGGAACCACACTTCAAACCCTTCACTAAGGACTTGTTCCTGTTCTTGCTGGGATATATCAACAAGGTATGTTCCCTCCTCCTCCTGTTTCTCCGGTCAACGCTGACGTACCCAGATTCTGTCTAAGCAAGACAATCAACGAGGATCACCGCAGGAGCCAGTCACTCCAACCCTCGAGCAAATTGAAGAAGTCGAACAATGGTGCGAGGTCGCCCTGCACGTCCAAGAGAAAAACTCCCTCTGGCACGTGCAGATCGGAATCCTACTGGCTCAGTTTGGCTACACTGAGCAGGCGGAATCACGAGCCAGACAAGCTCTTGGTCTCGACCCGCTAGACTGGCGCGGCTCAAATCTCCTCGCCGACGTGGTCTCTCCTGAGGAGGGTATCGCCATCTTAAAGCCCGTCGCCGAGCGCCTTCAAAAAGACGTAAACTGGCTTGAAACCCCTGCCCACAAAATGGACCTCTCCAAACTGCTCTTCAGTCTCGGCACGGTCTACTGGAATAGCAGCAAGCACGACCTGAGCATCCCAGTCTTCCGCAAAGCAATGGAAATCGACCACACCGACTATGGCCGCATCTTCCACGTCCTGTGCCTCTACTCCGAGAAAGACCGCTGGTCCGACATCACGGCCTCCCTAGAAACCATCCAGTCTTCACCCGACTCGTTCCATCTCCCAGAAGTCCTCATCGGCCTGGCCCCATACACCCGCTTCCATCAAGTCATCCTCCAAGCGGCCCTTCACACCAACCACATCCCTCTTCTCGAGACATCCTACGAACGTGCCATCAACCTCCTTCTCGACCGCGAAAACCACCGCGCTCTCGCCTTCACCCGCTATCACTACGGTAACGCCATGTACGCCCTGCGCGATCGCGAATCCAAGGCCCTCACCCAGTGGGAACTAGCTCTACAGCAAAATGTCCCGCACTGCAGTAACCCGACTGCGCCCTTAGCCCTGCTGATCAGCAAACTCGGGCCCGTGTATCTTCACTACGCCCGTTCCTCAGGACCAGACCTGACGGCCGCGACCAGCTACCTAGATAAACTCGCCTCATTAATCCCAGACCTCCCCACCTCCTCCGCATCTTCCTCTGGCCCATACGTCATTTTCCCTCCTCAGCTCTACCTCGCCAGATACTACCAGACCCAAGGCGACCACGCCAAAGCTCGCTCCTTCGCCAAAGACCTCGTCAAGCAAGCCCTCGATGTGCTGTCCGACGACGACGAAGATAACGATCCTTTCGCGTACATCTCCCTCCTTTGCGTCTTCATTCCGCTCAAAGATGACGCCAACGCCCTCGCTGCGCTATCCCTCTTGGCGCGCATCGAAGGTCCAAACGGGAAAGTCCACTGCGATGGCGACTGCGCGGGTAGCTGGCCTTATGAACGCGAGATGTTCTGGTGCAGGGACTGCATTGCCTTGACCTTGGAGAGGAGCTGTTTTGAGAGGGTGAAGGGAGATCAGGGGCTATTGTTTTCGGTTTGTGAAAGGAGTCATGAGTTCTGGGTTGTTCCGGAGAGAGAAGATCTTCTTGCGCCTGGGGAGGTTCGCGTTGGTGAAAATCAGGTGGTTTCGTTTGGGGAGTGGATTGAGGGGATTGGGAGGGTATATTTGGCTTGAGCCCTTCTTCTTCTGTTTCCCCTGTTATGTTCGTTGTTATGTATTTCGTTGGAGGATGGGCGTAGAATGTAACCCCCTTGATATTCTATTGATTTGCTCCAAGTAGTGTAGTGTGTAAGGATGCACTTGGTAACCGCTCAGAAGTCTGCCTGAGGCTGTCAGGCATCCAGACATCCAGACATCCAGCGCCGACGATCACAAAGGCCGAACCTCGTTGCCCCTCCATACTTCATCTTAGTAGCCAAATCATCGATCAGTGAGTCCTTCGAATTGCAATTTGGCATTCTTCTGATCACAATCAACGAAAAAGGCATCCTCTAAATGTGTACCTATCCTTCCGAGATATCTAACGAAGCAAGGTCAGACGGCAGGAAGGAGGAAGGCATGAAGGCATGAAGGCATGAAGGCATCAAGGTATTAAGGCACTAAGGCATAAAGGCACTCGGACCGGGATGCTCTAGACACCTTCCCCTTTCGGCAGTTGGAGCGAGTGGATTTGATGCCTGAATTATGTAACGTGAATGCCTGAAGATGGTCTTCGACATTTTCATTGGCTAACAGCTGGTTCTCTTATCTCCGATGACGTTGTCGATGTTTTATTTTGATTGTGTAATAGCTTCAAGTCCCTTCTCTGCACTCTTAATGTACCTACTCGGTGTAGACTGGATGGATGCTTGAAGACTTCTTGCCTACTTTATAGCTTCTGAACTGTCGGTTTCTTGAACAGATAATTGATAAATTGATATAACCCGAAACTCTATTGAGTTTTTATTTTGATGCACCACCATTCAAACCCAACCAGATCCAGCAACGAATACCTGCCTGCATTACTCCGTGCTTCAATCTCCAATAAAATTAATCGTCATTTTACATTTCTAACCTTCAATTCCCGTGCTATTCTTCCCCTTTTTGATGTGTTGCCGAGTACAAATCTAAGCACGGCTGAGGGACTCGCCCTCCTCGGCCTTCTGGAGACCGTATTTCTTAAGACTGTGGTGCGTTAGCTAGAGGACCAGGTATTAAAAATAGGGATACGTACCGAATAGACTGGATGGCAACGAAGCCGGTGGTGTCAGTGGGCTCAAAGTCCTCCAACGAGTCCATGGAGGCTTCCTCGGCGGAGTAGAGCTTCTCGGTGTTGCTGGAGCGGCCGAGGACGTAGGCGTTGCCCTTGTAGAGGCGCATACGGACTTGACCGTTGACGCGCTGGGATCGTTAGCGAGGAAGATGCAGTGAGAGATAGAGGGGCCGTACCTTCTGGCTGTAGACGAGACTGTTCTCGATGAATTCACGCTCGGCACTGAAGTAGCTGGACGATGTTAGATTCGGACGTGACCATGACCATTACCAAAGGTAAAACTTACTAGCCGTTGTAGAGCAGGATGGACCAGTTGTGGGTAACGAACTGGTCACGGAGAGAGCGGACCTGGCCGTCCAGGACGAGACCCTCAAGGTCAAGGTGAGCATCACGCAGGATGGTCATGGCGGGGGCTGATCCGTTAGTCTACACCGACAACACACGGGATGCCAAGTCTTACAGTCGTAGCAGCCACGGCTCTTCAGACCGATGAAACGGTTCTCAACGATATCAATACGGCCGATAGCGTGGGTGTATCCGAGCTTGTTGAGCGCATTAAAGAGCTCGACAGGGTCGGTGTAAGTCTTCTCGGGGGTGGTAACCTTGACGGGAATACCCTTCTCGAACTCGATGGAGATGTCGACAGGCTCGTTGGGGGCGTTCAGGGGGTCGTTGGTCATGGTCCACATGTCGGCGGGAGGAGTGTGGTCGGGGTCCTCGAGGACACCTGAGACATTAGAATGGGCCGACATAGTGGGACGGGAGCAACTTACCAGCCTCGTAACTGCAGTGAGCAGAATTGGCATCTACCTAATTAGCGAAGTCCAGTTTCCAGTTTATCGGGGGAACTAACCCATCGACCAGGGCTTCGCCTAGAGGATATTAGCTATAATTATCCAGCGGTCCAGGAATTCGATACATACCTTAGTGGAGGTGACGGGGATGCCAGTCTGGGCAGCGTAGTCCAGCAGATCGTTACGGCCGGCGAAACGCTTGAAGAACTTGGGATCACGCCAAGGGGCGATGATCTTGATGGAGGGCTGGATGGCGTAGAAAGCCAGTTCGAAACGGACCTGGTCGTTACCCTTGCCAGTGGCACCGTGCGAGACGAACTGGCATCCTTCGCGCTGGGCAGCGCGCATCTGAGCGCGAGCGATGACGGGACGGGCCAAGCTGGTACCGAGGAGGTAACGGCCCTCGTAGATGGCATTGCACTCTGTCATTCCATTATTTCCACATTCTTCTCGGCGAGACGGTCGGGGCGGGCTTACGGATGGCGGGGAAGCAGAGTTCCGTGACGAATTCCCGACGGAGATCCTCAATGATCATCTTCTTCGCACCAATCTTCAGGGCCTTCTCCTCGACGGCGGCCCAGTCCTCCTCCTGGCCGACGTTGCCGAGGAAGCAGACGACATCGTAGCCCTCCTCTGGTCAATTCGTTAGCGAGCGGAATATGTATCGGTGATAGAAGGGCGCAATACCGATCAACCAGCGCAGAATGCAGCTGGTGTCAAGACCGCCTAGAAGAAATCGGTGTTAGTCATATTGGTTCTCCAGACGCCAAATAAACCACCGCCAGGATGCGGGGCAGAAAGGAACAAACAGTACCCGAGTAGGCCAGACAAACACGAGGCTTAGCGTCCGACATTGTGGATGAATGGGAGGATGTGGAGGGGGAATTGAGGAGTGACAGAGAAAGAGCAAGACCAGGATGTTCGGAGAGAATAATAGAAAGGAAGATGGAGAAGCAGCAGAGGGCAATAGATAAAAGAACTGGCGGTGGGGTCCCGATGCGGTATCGGCTCGACTGACTCACCCGGGGCGTCCCGTGACTCATGCCGGGGGGTGCTCTTGGCACTGCACGTGATACGTCATGGCCTTATGTCAGCGTCTCGCGGCCACTGAGAACAGCCCAACTTTTTGGATGGGAGGTATACACCGTACAGTATCTAGTCGATCGTAATGATCTCCTCGCTTTAGACGTGGTATGATGACACGCATGCAGATAGCTGACTTGGCAGCTTATTGTCCGGTCATTTGACTTTCTATGAGAACAGCATCAGGTCAGAAATATATGTCCAGCGAACAATATATCTTCATTCGGAAAAGCGTGCACGAGTAGAAACAAGATAACTTCATGAGAGTAACAGGCTTGACCCAAGAAGTCAAGTACATTATGACACATGCCAGCATTCTTTCAAAGAGGGAGGGCCATTAAAAAAAAAAAAAGCCCAGCTGGGCATAGTTTCCTAGACAACTACTCTCTATTCACTCTCCTACAAGCCACACTTCAGAGATCAGGCGAGTGAGGAAGGTCATGTCTGACCAGACACACTAGTTTTATTTCAATTTCTGGCTCTATTCACTTTCGTCCTTGCAATTTCTGCTTCCTCGCCGTCTTTGATGGATGTGAATGTCTGAGGCCATCCAGACGTGCGCGTTTGTTGTCCCCTCCATACATGAAGACCCCTTCTTCCTTTTGAATCATCCCCTGCCCTCTCACCTCTGCTTCCCTGTCCTTGAGCCGCCGTTTTGTCTTCACAGTACTTCGTCCTGTTTAAACCGGGGCGAACCTCACTTCTGTCTTGTCCTCACTTTGCTTGACTGGCCGATCGTTCTCCCTTCAGCGATTGACAGTCATTTCAAGCTGAGACTCCGAATCAAATTGTCCTGACTTTACTCCTGATCGACGCTTTGAAAGGTGAGCACATATCTACAGACCATATCTGGACGCGACAGATACCAGAATAACCTTCGAAGTGACAGAAGTTTACCCCTACAAGTCAATACCGTCCATTGTTCATTGAAAGATGTGGCAGCCACAGCTCGCGGGAAGCCTATATGAGGAACCCATCAACATCTCGGATACCGCCGACATGACCCTAGTGGTCGAGGAGTACGAAAGTGTCAGACCGTCATTCGACGAAGACAGCATTGATGACCCCGCCGTCAAACCCCTGAAAAAAGTCGGCACTTTCCGTGTCGAAAGGGAAAAGGTAGGCAAGGCTAGTCTGGTCTTTCAGAGTATGCTGGGAAGGTCTTGGGCTGAAGCAAGCATGAGCATCGTGACCTTGCAGGGTGACAATGTGAGAGCTATGGAGATATGGCTGAGGTTTTTCCATTCCACACTCGAGATCATGGCCTTCGCGTCTATCACCCTGAAAGTTATCTGGCACCTGGTGATGATCAGCGACAAGTACGTTATCGATCGTACTAAACTGAGGGGATGGTTCGCTTCGTGGTTTAGGTCTGAAAAGCCACGTGGTCAGGAAGGATTGTGTACTGATTTCGCGTCTCGGACTTTGTTCCCTTGTTTTGCTTTTGACTATGCGGAGGGATTTCAGATCATGACCAGAACATTGGCGTACAGTTGGCGGGACCATATCCATGAAATCAACCCGACAGATGAAATCAAAATGCACCTTCCTTCTCGGGTCATTCGTAAGCCCCAAAGCAATGTCCTTTGCGTGTTCGCGTCAAAGAAATGACCATGCTAACTCTGTCTTCCTCTAGAGCAGTTGAACGCAGCGAAAGGGCGACTGCGTACCATTCTCCACCGTGGATTGTTCGACGACATTAAGGGAATCGTGAATTGGGCCAACTGCGACTGTAAAAAGGACACGGTGTTTAGCTTTTTGGTAGAACTTATGCGGATCAGGGTATGGCCGTTGGAAGACTTCATGGCAAGAACGAGCATTGAAACCATACTGGACCGCCTTGGTGATTTCGAGAGCAGTCGGATGAACGTACATGGCACTAGCACCGGTGGGGTTTCGTGCAAATGTGCGATAAAATGGGACAAGGTTGTCCGTGATGCCGTCCAGCGCGTGAGAAATTACTTTAACGGCCTGTGTTTGGACTGCATGAAGAGTAGCAAAGATGTCAACTTCCGGCGTGACGACGACAACGACTACTGGAATCATGATGAGCCGCGAGAGCGCTACGATACTTATTGCCGAATTTATCACGGGGAACCGACATGGTACTTCAGCTTTATGGGGCGCCGTGAGAAGAGAGGACTGATTGCAGATTCTTAGCCGTGGAATTGATGGACCAAAGGACACAGATTGCCTATTCGGCTCCGAAAAATTTTATGCCACCATGCGTTTATGGGCTTTGTTAGTTTTCGTCATACTGAGAATAGCGAATTGATGCTTGAGGTTTTACTGTCATTTATTTATCGACACGATAAGTCGACTAAGCGGCATATTAGTAGAACAGGGGAAGTTAAAAGTTGCATGAGTATGGCATCGTACTTCAGCTAACAACCAAATGTCAGCGAATGGGGATTCGAAAACCCAAGGTTCACATGGTCTTCATCCTAGCGATCTGGAAACCAGCTTTTCATTTTGAGATAGTCTGGAAGGCTTGTCGGAAACACTCCTAGGCCTTGAACAGGTAGCAGGCATCCAAGACCGGCTAATTAGGCATGACATCGCGCGAAAGGTTGGATTTTCCTTCCACCCGCTTTTCAACCGTGTCCAAGACTGATCATCTCGCTTTGAAAGCCGAAATACAAACAGACATCAAGCGGTGGCACCCCTAGTTTAGACCCTTTCGGTTGAAGGAGTGTGGAGCTGTCTGCTCTTTGCTGGTTCCGGAGTGGAGCCCACACGAAGAATAAAGAACAAGGGATTCGTGAGTTACCCCAGACTTAGGGACCTCGACGGCCGCCAAAAAGCGAATTAGTAAGGGAAATTTGACAGCCAGCTGAACTAGACCATCCGAAGAAATAATTTCTTGCATCCGTCGCCGTCGTGGATTTGCATTGAAATTGCGCCCTGAAAATGACTCAACATGGCGACGTTACGTAACAAAGCCCTAACAGCGCGGACTATGTGGGGGACGACGAATGCGACCCCCGTCGAAATTGCACGACGAGAAATTCCACGGCGGCGATTTATCGATACTAATCAATCTCTGGTCGACGACCCACACCGGTGAACGGGGAACATCTGACTGGCAAACTCTTCCGTGACTCCGTCCCTTGCGCTGACTCCACCGCCTGGAATTCGATTGCCATCCTGGATTGCCTGATTAGCTTTTCTCTCCCTTGGACGCATGCGCCTTCACTCGAGAAATGGATCACCATCTGCCTAGCATGGCTTCTGAAGCGGTCGACGTTGAAAATGTCCAGAAGGAAAAGCATGATCTGCCGATAGACGGGGACAAAGTCGATATCGGGTCGTGTCGGGAGGATGCGTTCGGCAACGAGGAGCACGCGCAGGTCAAATATAAGACCTTGAAGTGGTGGTACGTATCGGTCTTATTAATAGGGGGTTCGCTCGTCATTGATGTCTTCGAACTAGGCAATGCGGTCTACTCATGGTGGCCGAGACCGTCTCTCTCGGTGTTCTTGCCTTGCCATCGGCAATCGCAGCACTGGGACTGGGTCCTGCGCTGGGAATCCTCATCGGTCTGGGTGGTTTGGCCACCTACACAGGCTATGTAACTGGGCAGTTCAAGTGGCGGTACCCTCATGTGTCGAGCACCGCAGACGCCGGTGAAGTCTTGATGGGCCGTTTCGGCCGGGAGTTGCTATTCGGCAGTAATATCTTGTATCTGGTCTTTCTGATGGCTAGTCATATATTGACCTTCACGGTGGCCATGAACACGATCACGAAACATGCCACCTGTTCTATCGTCTTCGGGGTTGTTGGGCTAGTGCTTTCTTTCTTGTTTGCTCTTCCCCGAACCCTGAAGGGAATGACATGGCTTTCGGCTATTTGTGAGTCAGGCGCTTTTCCTGTGCGAGTAGGCCTTTTGATGTTGTTGATGGGGTTATGCTTTGGCCGATATTTAGTGCATACTGACTTTGTTAAGCGTTTACGAGCATCATGGCCGCCTTGTTCTTAACGATCATTGCTGTCGGCGTTCAGAATGACGAGAAACCAGTCAAGGCCGCCGTGAAGACCGACCTAGTCACCGGCTTCACGGCTGCATCTAACATTGTCTTTACCTTCGGTGAGTTCTTCGTTTTGGGCTGGAGAAATCCGTTCTAACGTTCGTTTAGCAACCCACAATACTTTCTTTACTATGATGTCTGAGCTCAAAGAGCCAAGAGAATTCCCGAAATCCCTGGCCATGCTGCAAGGTCTCGACCTCTCGATTTATCTTGTTGCATCTGTGGTCATCTACCGATATGCAGGAGAGGACGTGACTTCCCCGGCATTAGGATCCGCGGGGCCTTTGATCTCGAGGATCGCCTACGGAATTGCTCTGCCAACAGTATGTCCCTGAACCGACTTGCAGAACCAAGCTAACGTTTCTAGATCGTCATTGCTGGTGTCATTATCAGCCATATCGCCTGTAAACAGATCTACATCCGACTCTATGCCGGAACAGCACGCATTCATACAAAGGATTTCGTATCCGTCGGGTCGTGGATCGGCATCGTGGGTTGTCTATGGATCATTGCCTGGATCATTGCGATGTCTATTCCCGTATTTAACAGTCTCCTCAGTTTGATTGTGAGTTTCTCCCCTTGATACATATGACTGTGTGCTGACTATGGGATAGGTTTCTTTGTTTGCAAGCTGGTTCTCTTTTGCGCTTCCTGGCATCTTCTGGTTCTGGATGAACAAGGGGCGTTGGTTCGCATCGCCTCGCAAGATTCTATTATCTTGCATCAATGTTCTTGCTATTGTCGTGGGCCTTACTCTGGTAAGAAGTATTCTTTAGATCCATTGCCTCGCTTTTTCTAACTTAACACAGTGTGGTCTGGGTCTCTACACCTCCGGCAAGACGATACATGACGATCCTAGCAGCGCAAGCTTCTCTTGTGCTGATAATTCGTGAAGCCTTTGATGTTGCTTCTATTTGCATTTTAGCCTGCATTTGATCTTCTAAATTCCCTAGAAGTAGCATGTTTGATACAGAAGATACTGCATGTGATTTGTTTTGTACACTTTGGAATACTCCATAGTACTGACTAGACTGGCATTGTACTCTACCATGGTAATGTAGACAATGGTCCGTTGTTGGTCCAGCAAATCGGATACCAACGCAAAGAAGATGGATATGCAAACTGACGCGACGTTCAGTGTATGGCCACACTTTCCTCACTGTATAGGGACATACCACTTCTGCAGAACCTCATGCTCCTCAAATGCTGACCACCTATATATATACTCGCGATGTGGTATGATACGACTTATTGTACCACCCTAACAAAGCTTTCGCGTCCACCGGAGGCCTCCCCCATTCACAAACCCCCATTGTCTCCGTCCTCATCATGCCCCTTTTTAAACTCTCTCCAGAACCCCCCTCTGAACTCTATCCACAACGTCCCCCAAAATTATCCCGGAGTCAGGGGTTCCTCGGTGGCACCCGCTGGATCGTGCTCTATTTCCACGAGCCGATGGGCCTGCGCAACGTCGAGGCCCTGAAGCTGGTACTTCGGAAGCTCGAAAGATACGACTATAAATGCTTCACGGATGGTCCTGGCGATGACTACTTCATCATTCATCCACAAATTCAAAGTTGATATCCCCGCTAATGTGGAATCACAGGAGGGCTGCCATAAGATGGCGGTTAAGTTAATTTCCGATCAGCTGGAGGACGCGGTTTACTTGCACAATAGGTTGGAGGCTGAGAACGCTGTCCAAGATGCGCAGGAGAGGGCGAATCTCGCTCGTTTTAAGAAGGAGTTTCATCCGATGAGGGCCGTGAGGGACGTTTCGTCCTCTTGGGTGCCGCTTAGCGATGTGGAGAGCAGCGCCGGGAAGAGGACTGATGGGTCGGGTGATTCTGAGGGAGAGAGTGATGGCCCTTCCTTTGATATTCAGTCTGAGGACGGGAAGAAGCCATACCTAGAGTAGATTTGATTGTAGCTTTGGTTTGAAGTTGGGTTTGCTGATGTGCTTTCTTCTTGAGCCTCGTACTCTTTCACTGGGTCTTGTCTCCCGGCATTTTTATATCATGAGTCGGAGGTATCTCTGGAATAGGAGTTAATTATTTTTTAACATGCGCATAGATTAAGAGAAACAAAATACAAAAGTGCAATCGAAGTAACATAGATCAAGTAATGATCAAGTAAAGCGTAGTGTAGGCCAGATGGAGCCTATAAGAGACTTGCCGTGGGGCCTTATTCAAATGTCCCGGAAGTCTTTCGACATTTTTGAACGAGCTAATTTCTTGAAGAGACTATAGCTAACATCTTTCGTTAACATAGGAAAGGGCATGTTCAAATGACTGAAGTGAATCATGTGCTGCAATTTGCATACCACTTATTCCTGACTCTGGTACGGAGAGTATGATAGCGATAACAAAGATTTTGCTCTTTGGAAACGGGCAAAAAGCAGCGTGAGACTATGGGATTCCATTCTTGTTCTGACAAAAACAGGCTATACTATGTCTTTCATCACAGGAGTTACATTCCTGGTCAGTCAAAGGCAAATCAACAAGACAATGGGCAAACATCCCGGGGATATACGTCTTGCATGTGTTTTAATGAGAGTTCCCAACATACGCAAGTACGACACCCTGGTATCATTATATAAAGGGATCTGCTTTTAATCCTGTGCTTCTTCAACCGATGAATATCCTCCTTCCTGTAAAATCGCCCGTGTATATCTCTAATCAACAATCGACAAAGTATATACGACGTCCAACCACTCAAACCCGCCACTCAGAATGTCCGAATTTATCAGATACGTGTCAGTCTACACTGGTCCTCGTCTATATGCAAACCTTCACGATGAGTACAAGGAAGCGTATCGACGCCTGGATCATGGAGAACACGCTGTCGTCCATAACGACGAGGATATTTCTCCTGAAGACGCCTACGTTCGATACGTTCAACTGCACTCGCACCTCTTGTTCAAGGTGATCGTTGACCGGAAGTATATTCCAGTTGATCAGATCATCCGTGCCGCGGCCTTCACTGCCTCCACCTGTCTGGACTCGGAGGATCCCAAACAAGCCCAACCTATTGACCCGTTGGCCTCATACACGCTTCGCGCCGTTGCCCTTCATCTGAAGCCTGAATTGGGACGTATTGTCAGAGTTGACTGCCAGCATCATCCTCTCTTCAAGGGTAATGATAAGCCGACAACCACAATCCAGACGCGACGGTGGACCCCTGCGGATATTGACTCCCAATATTCAACTTACCCCCAAAGTTGCGCCGAGGATAAGAAATCTAAGAAAGCTCGCCATCGGCGTCGCAAGGCCTGGGGCTCTTATCCTGTGACATTCCACAGGAATTCTGTTGGCGATGTCGACATTGTTGTCCAACGTCCGGACAAGAATCTTCGGTACATGCCGTGGACGAGTCAGGAGGCCGATCAGGTCAATTACTGAGTCGCGGTATGTATGCCATAGCACATAATTGCTGGGGACTAGACTGAATTGATTAAGACGCATTGAACTTGTCTTGAAACTTTCATATCATTAGTAGAAGTTCTTTATAAACATAAAGCTCCGTTGGAATTGATGCAGATCGTAGCATCGTTCAAGGGAGCTCTAGGTTTCATTTCTTTCTTTCTTCTGGAGTTATTGTCAAGGCGTTATGGATGGCGTTTGGCAGGTTGGATATCTTTTCTTTCACATAACCGGCTTTATGCCAAGGTTCAATGTATTATCATTACTATTAGATGTTTGTAGACTTATTTTGTTTATTTAATTCATTTGCTGGTTGGCTTGGTTGATTTCACCTATCTAATACATTCATTGATTACATTTGTTGGTTTGATTTCGTTATTCTTCCACATACCTCTATACATAGAGGGTGCACATGGTTGGTTTCTTTGTTCAAACAATTCAGGTTTTGTGGCAATTGATGCATTGGCCGGCTTTGTATACTCAGCACATTACAATTAGGTATTTGACTATTCATTTTATTTATTTGTGTTGTTTCATGCTTCTATACATATATCCTCAATATAAATAATCTATAGCTCTATCACTGTTAGACAAAAAGTCCATTACATGTACATTCCTTCAATTCCGGCCGTCCTCCATCCCCCCTCGAACCTCAGGCAACAACCTTCATCCCCGCAACAACAACCCTAGCAGCAAAGATTATACTCGCCCCAAGCAGCGATGAAACCCCCGCGAAGATGATCGCCGCTTCGTAGTTCCCATATTTGTTAATCATGGCCCCGGTGATCGGTGTCCCCGTTAATCCGGCTACGCTGAGCACACCCAGCGCCATGCCCATGTATGACCCGATCTGGTTCGGTTGAGGTGCTGTCATGGCGATCGTCGCTGTGAATAACGAGATGACGGTGCCGCTGAAGAAGCCGAAGAACACGGAGAAGACGATCATTCCGCCGTGTGAGGTGATGCGGAGCCAACAGAGGATGAGAATACCGCAGACGAAGCACGCCCCGGATAGCGTGTTAAACCGACCGAGATAGTTGGCGACGGCGCCGCTGAGAAGTCGACCGACGAGGGACCCGGCGTTCACAATGGCTATTAGGTAGTAGGAGAGGTTGACGCTGATGGAGATGGACTGGGCATAGCCGGGGATGAAGTAGAATGGAACGAAAAGTGCCCAGATGACGAGGAAGAGGCCGATGATCTGGATCGTGTAGCCTGGGTGCTTCCATGCTTCGAGGAGGAGAGGAGGTCCCGTGCGTCGTTTCGGCACGTTGGAGGTCACAGAGACGCAGGCGATGATGCTTAAGGCGAGCATGACAAATCCGAGGATGCGGACAGTCCAGCCGAAGCCAAGATCGGTGCGGTGGAGCATGCGATTTAAGGCGATGGGGAAGAGGATTCCTGCGAGAGATGATCCGCTGGATGCGATTCCTATTGCGAGTGGACGACGTTTGAAGAAGTATTGGTTGACAGCAGTCAGGGTGGGAGTATATGTCAAGCCATTCATGATCCCACCCAGGATTCCCTGTGCTAGAATAAACTGGTAATATTCTTTGCACAGACTAGTCAACATGACTGACAATATGAAAAATAGCGAGCATGGAATGAGAATGACCTAACAGTCGTCAGTTCTATGTAGACCGATCCTGTGGGGTATGAGGCTTACCTTGGGACCATAGCGATCCATCAATGGCCCAGAGACTAGTCCTGCTGAGAACATGAAGAAGACTTGGAGGGAGCCAATCCATGCAATGTTCGAGGCACTTTGGCCTCTGAGAAGCGTTTGTCCGTAGTATGCCTCGTAGATACTGCCACTTTGTTAGTGCTAGGACCCTAGCTGAGGATCAATAGTGAAATACTCACCCAAATGCATTGATGTACCCAAATGTATTGAACATCACACACCAGCAAGATAGAACTGCCATCCATGCCTTCAGGCCCCCTTCGGGAAATGTCGGTGGCTTCGGAGGGACATTCTCCTCGTCCACGGGGATAGGTTTTTGACTGTTGGCGGGCATTGCAGTTGTATGATTTAAATTAGCTCTGATCTATCTTAGAAGAGCCATATATCTCCATTGACGATGGCACGGAAGTTATATAGTAGTAAACTGTCGAGAGACGATGTACTTCACATGGTGAGACGGGGATTTCCCAAAAGAGGTGATACCCCGAGTCGGACTCGGTCTCGGGTCTTGGCGCCACGGAAAAGCTGACTCATTCGGGAAATTCCAGTCGGAGATCGCCTTTTAATGCGGAAGACGCTTCATCAGACAGCAGGTGGCAGTATAAGCGACTGAATTCAATCATGATGATTGCGTTCAAAGCCTAGGTAATCAGTTGCTTTCTTTAAGGTTATGCCTCTTGTCATCCTACAGTGCGGTATCCCTGGTAACCGGATACCCTATGGGCTATTTATTGCACCGAGGAATGCAGGGGTGCCTCGTCATGCCCTTACGTACCCCTCGCCACGATCAGGCTAATGGGAACTTAAATATGTCAGGTCTCCATTATACGAAAGAGAGATTGACAAGTCTTGCAGACAGAACATATAAGGTCGTTTTGTTCACCACGAGTTTTCATAAGTACGATGGTTGCCGCATAATTAGGGAACAGACACAAGACAAGGCTCCAAAGGGAGAAGTCAATCAAGAACGAACTAATTACCATATGCAGAACCTTCCTCGACCTACATAGCCCTACACGCTCAGCGAACGGCTAAGGAAACATTTTCGCAATCACGGTATCCGTATAAGCCCACAAAATGGACGAATGATCGGCACAAAAGCTCCGTCCCGTATAGAAGGTACTCTGCCGTCCTTGTAATGCATACAGCCGGCGATAAAAGCCGTTTTGAATATCCTCCGCAGACACGATAGGTGACGCGGGCGAGTGATTCGCTAGCAGAAGCAACTCCGGCGCCGTAACGTTGTATGTCCCGGCGTCCTTCATCCGGCGGAGATTGGACATGATGAGGTCGGTTGCGTCTTGCGGAGTGAGACTCTCGTCGCCGATTATCTCACTTGTCACGTAGCCGGTGACGCCGGGGTAGCGAAGTCGCCAGACGAATGGAGTTCGTGGGAGACTGCCGGGTCCGTTCTCCGGCTGGGTGTTTATGACGCTGACGGCGTCGGGGATGCCGGTGTGATTGAGGATGGCGACGTAGTAGTTGTTCCATTTCCACTTTTGGAATATCTGGAGCTCCGTGTCATCTAAGCCGAAGGTGTGGATGTTGTGGAGTGTTGGAGGGATGGCGATGAGTAGCTTCTGAGCCTGTATCAACTGGGTGGTACCGTTGACCCCTTGCACAACAGCTTGCATCGAGCGAAATGATCGCTCGGTTTGAGTGACGCTGCTGCTGAAAAGAATATCTTGACCAAGCACGGCAGCCGCCTTGCGATATAGGTCCATGCCTCCGTTGGTCGGTGTCATAAATCCTCGTAGAAGAGCGTCGATCTGCGAAAGTCCGAAGCTCTGGATCACATATATGGTAGGCACGTCGAGCAGATTGCCTAACTCCTGGCTGAAGGTGAAGATTAAGCTCAACGCCCCCTCAAGCCGGTGCTTGGTTATAAACTCGCCGAATGGACGCCACAACTCTTCAGGGACCGGGTCGGGGAGGTTGAGAGTGCCGTCGCGGAGATATTCGTATCTTTCGATGGCGCTGCGATAGAGAAGAGCTCCTGCAACGATGCTCAGCGGATCGTTTGGAGGAGGCACTCGAATGCCGGTCTGAAAGTTAACATTTTCGGTGACAAGAGTGTCAGGAAGCAGTGTTCGCCAGTCGACTCCGAGACGCATAAAATAATTCCGCGATAATTGGTCATTGAATACGCCCTCGACGCCATAATCAAAGTGCTGACCATTTCCAAGATCGTATGTTTCCGTGTGTCCGCCGAGATATTCGCTATTTTCCACCACAACGACTGATTTACCTCGGTCCTTCAGTCGAATAGCTGCGTAGGTGCCGGTTGAACCACCGCCAATTATGCAAACATCGCGAATGATGGTATCCTCCGCAAGAAAGGTCTGCTCGGAGATGCTAGCTGCTTTCACCAGTGTTGCCACTACCAGCAGCGCGGCTATCAATTTACCATGTGAAGCTCGGTAAAACGCCATTTTCACTTCCCCCAAAGAAAGGGGAAGGCCCCGAGGGCTCAACTTAATAGCATTGGAACTGCAGCTTCAAAGATCAGCTGACAGGAAAGAGAGCTCAATGCGCAGTAGCATTTGGCCCTTGGAGTTTGGTCGCATGACACTGAATTGTAGAGATACTACGCATCGCCTCATCTATGGTGACACATGGCCTCTGGCCAAGTTTGCCAAGCACCAGTTGTTTGATTATACACGAATCTTTTTAATCTTTACTTTTACATACAAAGGCAGCATTCTTCCAAATGTTCAGAAATCAATCTGTGGGTGATGCCTGGCGGCTTAAAAATTCTCGAGCATCTTCTGCAGCTCACCAAACGCTACCACAATCTCCTCTTTTTGAGCAGACCAAAAGCTGCTCTCATCTGCCAAACCCAGATCCTCACCCGAAGCCCCCCGAAGCAGAACACCCTTGTTCGGAAAGGTGAGTGAAACAGTTCTCTCAACCGGTGTCATACGCAAGCCCTGTAGAACCTGACGTAGCTGCTCCGCCGCCTTCCCTCCGCCATGACCACCATAGCTGACAATCAGAGCCGGCTTTCCCTTCCATTCGTGATAAAGATAGTCCAGCGCGTTCTTAATGCTAGCTGGATATCCCCAGTTATATTGTGGAGTAACAAAAATGAAGGCATCGTGAGCAGTGATTTCTCGCGACCAGGCCCTGCTATGTGCGTGGGTGTATTCATCGGGTGATTTGATCTGCGAAGGAATCCCTGGCTCGTCGCACAGGGGGAGGTTCCACACGGCAAGATCAATTAGTGAAAGACCCGTGGTGGGAAAAGCCCGTTCGATCGTCTCGCGCACGAAATCTGCGACCTGAGGACCAACGCGTGGATTGCGCTGGCTGCAGACAATCAGGCCAATCTTTCGAGCCATTTTGGTATGGAGCGTTGCAGGTGGAAGAACCTTGCTTGTAGGTTGCTAGCTAGTTCCATAATTTAAACGATCTGCCTACGTCGGGATTTTCGCTCGGGTGGACATGACTTATCTCCGGGCTACTCCGAGAAGCCGATATCAGATCTGAGACATCTGATAGTCTCCTTGCACATGAACGTTTCCATACAAGTGCATGATCTAATTATTAGAAAATCAGATCTGGGACCTAGATGCTCCTAAGGGCCAAGGTAGGTCCCTTGCGTCCCTGACGAAAATGTCACGACATGCACCTTTCACCACGCTGATCTATCACCGATCCGGATTGCATCACATTCCAATGCTTCGGGTTTCCAGGATTCCGGGATGCGGCTGCAGGTTCCAGAGCTACTACAGAACTCCGATCGTATCATTATGAGCGCAAGCATTAGCATTTAGATTCCGAGTTGCGCCTGTAGAACTCGCCGGAAGCAGTAGCTGGGTCACAAGCCCTCTCAAGCACTTCCTCAAGGATTTCCGGAATTGTGAGCACGGACCTAGTCCTTCCACGAGCCATGAGAAGCAAGACCCACCAAATGATGATTAGTTCCTGGTTTGGGAGGTCCGACATACAGGGTTCATCGCTAAACCCAAATGCGGCAATGATTATGATGGTGGAAAAAGAGCGTCCAGGTTGGTTGGTCATCGGTGAGGTCATTCAACCTTACGAAGACATGCGGCCAGGGCGATCTTTAACCTCGACTGGGTTACCAGAATAGATATCCAGGGATATGTGGGGTTCCAAACAGGGTTCCCTCGTGGACTACCATCCTCAAGTGCAATGTGCTGCTTTCAATCGATATCTTCAACGGGCTTTCTGGTATTTAAACTTAATGCTGGGCCTAGAACGGCATCACTCTGAAGTCGAAAAATCTCTAATAGAGCATTACGGGATTTCTTATAATTAATTATCATGTCAAACAGACACAAAAGCGAGCTTGAGCAGGATGAGATCGGACGGCGTCTGTTGCTCAATCATATTGATAGATGCGCCTTAGATGCACCGGACAAGGTCGTCTTTTATCAGGTCCTTCTCGAAGAGCCTCATGAACAGGTTCTTCAATTGACGTATTCCGATTTGAGGCGCTTGATAGACCAGCAGGCCTGGTGGCTGGATGGACTCCTCCCCGAAGGTTACCGGAACAATGATACCACAATAGCGTGAGCCGGACATTCCTTTTAACTGCGTGGCTGCTTCTGATTTTCGTAGATACCTAGGACCAAGCGACTTGAGACATCTACTCTTTGCACTGGCCTGTAACAGGATCGGGTCGAAGGTATAACATGCATTGGACAGGCATCAGAAGTGAGCTCTAACTTTCGAGTAGGGACTGTTGCTTTCACCTCGGAATAGCATCGACATTCACAAACATCTCGTCAACGAATGTGGTTGCAAATCGCTTATATTCGATCATACTTTTAATAACGTCGTCAACCAAATCTGCTTCAAGAGCTCAATAGCTCCCTATGCCTTAGATACCTTGGCTGATTTGATCGAAGCCAAGAGCTCCCATACCGAGCCCTTTCCTTATCAGGAGAACTGGGCGAGCGCGTCAGGCAAGCCAGCTCTTGTGAGATGAAAACGTATCTATGGTCCCTTTCTTCACAGTATACTGACTCTCCTAGGTCCTCCAAACTTCAGGCTCAACCGGTCTTCCCAAACCTGTCACTATTACCCATGCCGCACTCGCTACGATTGACATCCAGCAGTCAATTTCAGACCAGTACAAGGATGGAAAGAAATGTCTCCTAGAAGTCATAATAACAGCCAAGCGCCCTTATCAATCGTTTCCGTTTTTCCATGTTGCTGGTTTCGAGCTCACTTGTCTTTTTATATTCGCTCAGAGCTGTCTGGTGCTTGGGCCACCTCGACGTCCGCCAGGAATTGAGATGTTTAGGAAGGTGGTTGAGATTACAAGCCCAGATAGTGCCTTGTTGGCTCCCCAGACTGTGAATGAGATCGCTGAGGACCAAGGCCTGATGTCCACGGTAGTCCCAAGGTTGGACTGGATTTTTTACGGGGGAGGTGAGTTTACTTGAACTGTTAAGCAACTTTTTCTTATGTCATCGCTGATCACAGAAAGTAGGTTCTATCAGTGAAAAGGCAGGCAATGCAATCTCCTCGCAAACTCGACTTCTGAATGGGTTCGGTACCACAGAATGTGGCTCCATGCCTCTATATCCCACGCAGGCCCTGTACTGGAACTGCTACCATTTCCACCCGCTCAGCGGTGCAGACCTACGACCTGTCCCAGATAGCCCTGGCCTCTATGAACTGTTTATTGTTCGCATTGAAAGCAATCTCCCGTACCAAGCGGTATTCCACAGCTTCCCAGATTTGAAGGAGTTTCCTGTGAAAGATATTTTCCGAAGGCATCCGGAAAAAAAGGATTACTGGGTCTATCAAGGACGCAAAGACGATATCGTCGTACTTTCAACAGGAGAGAAAGTCAACCCTTTGCCGATTCAAGATGCTATCGCGGCTATTCCTGAAGTCAGGGCGGCGTTGGTGGTCGGCAATCGGAAGCCTTATCCGGGACTACTGGTCGAGTTGGAATCCGACACATCCTCCGCAGACAGAGAAGGGCCTATAATGAATCGGCTGGAGAAAGCCCTTGCCGATACAAACTTCCAAGGTACTCGTGACGCGCAGATCAACCTAAAAGACATCATATGGGCAGATCCACAGAAGCCGTTGGCGCGGAACATCAAGGGTAATCTTCGTCGCAGTGCCATAGAGCATGACTATGAGGATGATATCAATATGATGTACGCAAAAGAAACAGATTCCCTGAGCATTGAACTCGATGCATCTTCTCAAGAGTCCTTGCGCTCCGGAATTTTTGAAATGTCCAAACAGTTAGTCGCCAGGAATGATCTTAAAGTTGACAATGATCTGTTCGAAAGTGGTCTCGATTCCAGAGCGGCCCAAATACTCGTGACAGCTATGAACACGGCATTGTTGAAATCTCAGGAGAATAGGTCGAAGGAAACTTCGACAGAAGCACCTTCCGTGGCCATCGTTTATCAAAATCCGACAGCCAGGAAGCTCACAGATGCACTTTTCCAACACGTCCACTCTGGTGTACAAGGCGATATGGGAGAGCATGAGTCTCACAAACTGTTACAAAAACATGTCGATAGTCTGTCGTCTCTTTCACCAAGACAGCCCACACAGAGAACACCAGCTAAGAAAGCCCACGTTCTCTTAACTGGAAGCACAGGGTTTGTCGGGTCATACATCCTGAACTCTCTTTCACGTCGTCCTGAAGTTGGGAGGATCACCTGCCTTGATAGATGGAGCGAAACTCGAGCTGCATCATCATCATCATCATCATCATCATCATCATCATCTGATACCAGGGGGACCAGATCTTCATCCAAAGTGGAGTACCTATTCGGAAACCTCGACAAAGACAACTTCTACCTTGACCCCAGTGTCTGCTCGACTCTGTGCGATTCTGTTAATGTCATTGTGCACTGTCAATGGCCGGTCAACTTCAACCAGCCGTTGAGGTCGTTCCAGCCAAATATCCAAGGGGTGGAGAACCTTGTCCGCTTTGCATACGGCGCCAGGCACAACCCGCATATTATATTCCTATCATCGATCGCGACTGTCAAGCAGTGGGATCAAAACTGTCCAGTCCCGGAGAAGACGCTGAGCGACCCGAACCACGCCCAAACATGGTACGGGCAGAGCAAACTGCTTGCTAGTCGGTTGCTTGAAGAGTCTGCCAAGCATACGGGCGTTCGCTCTTCCATTTGCCGATTAGGTCAGGTGACCGGTCCAGTTGGTCATATCGTGAAGCAGAAAGTATGGCCTCGATCGAACTGGTTCCCGGTCTTGCTGGATGCGTCAAGGTCTATTGGGTGTGTTCCAGACTCCTTAGGGACGGCGAGCACACTAGACTGGATCCCGGTGGATGAACTGGCAACTGTCATTACCGACCTAGTGGTTTCGGAGTACTCGAGAACTGACGAAATCCAGCCACCGACTGACTATTACCATCTGGCGAATCCAGAAATTGCGAGTTACAATGATATCCTCCCAGTCATTTCAAAGCGGCTGGGGAAGGGAGTGAATATTGTTTCTTTGTCAGAATGGGTCGATCGATTAGAGAAGTCGGCAGCGAATGCAGGAAATGATTCAAATCCAGGCATAACCCTGTTAAGCTTCTTTCAGGGTCTAAAGGACACACAGGACGAGCCTCCAGTGGTGCTGGAGACTAAAAATACGCAAGAACGTCTTCCAGGGCTTCGCAAGGTTGGGGCGGTAAACAGTAGGTATATGGAAACCCTGCTTGACCAGTGGGATTTCGAACCACGTAATTAGATCCCATCAGATTAGAATAAATTGAACCAATAATACACACACGTACTACCCATGATAGAATGTTCACATGGAAATATGAGAAATGTGACGTTGCATCCCGCGTCGGAGAGTCTGTGCATCCCAAATTCATTCGGCGATTGACTCTATGCAGGAATATTGGCAGCATGGTGCAACACTGTTTTCTGCTGTGTGACCAAATGACCTGTCAAATCAATAGATCTGGTTCTTGCTGTCTGTCAGCAGCTGCGCTGATTTGCCAGCGCCATTCCCGGCTCGGTGATTTCACCAGGCCGCCCTATTGTACCGGCCGGTGCATTTTTCATGTTTTAGAAGATTTCGTCGGTCGTGCTGCAGACCACGGGTCTTTATCACTTGTACAATACTGAGGTGCATTTGCTCAATTAATATCGAATTCTGCCAGACAGTTAAAGAACGAGGCATTGTAGCACGTCGGATCAATAAATGCCGGTGCGAGCTCTGGCGCCAGGAGACTCTGTCCCTCGGCAATCGTTGTCACCACGGGCGCCCCTTGGGCTGTCCTTTCCAGGTCATTCGGGGTGGCCTGGGACGGGACGATCTTTTCTAGCGGTCCTGCATTCCATCTTTCAATTGAATCGGAAAGGATATCAGCCGCCGACGACCGCAAGCAATGGTATGCGGGTTCCGCAGAGTTCCAGGTTCGCTTCGTGCTTTTCAAACATCCAAGGATTAACGTGACGCGGTTGCAGTGGTGATCGAAACATTCTTCCGAGTGGCTGATTGATGTGGCGAGTTGGATCATTCCGCAGAGCGCTAAAGCGGAAATCACGAATGGAGAATGTTTCTGGATATTTGGGCACACTGAGATCGAGTCAGATATTCGCCGTGATGCTTCAGTAGCTTTGATGCTATGGACGAGGCGAGTAAAGGTTGATGAGAGATGGCAGGTTGCGGAAGGCCAGAAGCGATCATCTGGCTGGGCTAGCAAGGGCTGGAGGTCACTTCTTGGCAGATGAAGCAACATGGCGGCATATGAAATGGTCAGGTGTGCTTGGAACATCATCTCGTCGACATTCCCATACGAGTCCACGATATCCAGCTTCTTCGGTGGTAGATGGTTGACCCAGCTCACGAGGGCATTCTCGATGGCTTGTAGGTGGTCGCGATGATAGTCGCGTAATCGGTTCAAGACCAGAACTCTGCAGAGAATTGTCGCAGCCTCGATGCGATAGCTAAATGATGAGAAAATTGTCTCCTCTTCCGCAAACACCCTCCGCTTGAAATCTAGCATGCTACGCGGCCCCGGGACATCGCATCCTGCGGCATATACCGAGTCTTCGCACGGTAGCCCGACCTCTGGGGTGACGCCGCTACAGCGAAAAGTAATGTTCTTCAGCTGGACTGCCATGAAGATGTCTGTGATATACAACTCCCACCACGTTCGTCTAATGCTCTCCGCCTCGGTCGATCTATCAGACTGCGAGGTTGACGCAAACTCCCATCGGTTCATCCCTAACTCGAATGCTATCTCGGTGCTATGTGAGAATGCTTCTTGGGCTTTCTCCTGCTCCCCACGTGCGTACAGAGCAATGGAGTAAATCAACCAGGCTTGGACCATGCATGGCGACCGGTCTGGATTGGATGTCAGTTCAGCCTCAACGCCTTCCTTCAATTGCAAGTTGGAGCTAGATGGTGCGTAGTGTGATCCCACAAAGTTCACGACCAGCTGAAGAAAATGGGGATAATTTCGGTCTTTGTACAAAGCGAAAGGGACCAGGATTGGATGCGCAACATGAAAGTTCTCGTAGAACAACCGGAGGAAGCGATCATCGAAATCCTCCGCTCGGCATTGATGACCGAGACCATTCTGACCGGTGCCGTTTTGAGGAAGAGATGCAGGCCACGAGATGCTTCCAAAATCAGGATGGGAGCGTCCTTGCGATGGCGCATTGTCGTGCCCATTAGTCGGAGCTGAACTGCTAGCTTGGAGAGTTGAAGCTGGGGACTACTGGCGACCTCGCTTTCTGTTATCGCCATGTTCTCCATCCAAAGACGGGTAATACTGACACTGAGTTCATTTCTACGACTTGGGGTTTGATATTGCGACATCGAGTCGTGACGTGGCTTTCTGCGTCCGCCGCGTCGCGAAGGCAGGTACTGGCAGAGGAGGCCGCTCTGCGAACACCGCGAGCAGGAAGGCTTGCTAGCGTCACATTTCAGGTGTTGCTTCCTGCACTCAGTGCAGGCCAAGGCGGCCAGCCCACTGTCCCGATTCGATCTCAGAGGAGGCATGCCTGTTTCATCGTTGGGAGGTTGACCAGTCTTGCTTTTTTTTCGCGGGTCTTCAACGCTTAGGGCGTTGGTCTTACGTAATACATCGCGCGTGGAGGTTGATGCCTCAGTCACCAACCCTGGCTGCTCATCAGCCAGTTTCCTGTACGATGTACGATAAACTAGATATTCAGACATTCAAATCAAGGCTACCTTTTTCCTTGCATTACTATAGCCTTGTACATTAGGGAGCCTTCGTTGTCATGGCAGGGCTTACGCATTAATGCGATGCTCCGAGGCCAACCGGCCCAACGTCATTCGCCGATTGAGACCGCAGATGCCTCAATCGGCGACTGAAGATTCAAGGGACAGTTGACCTTAAGAACCGCGCCGTGGACGACCTTTGTTCTTCAATTCCTGTAAACCCAATCAACAATAACTTCTTTCATAAGTCTATCCACCATGTTGTCCTTATCCGCCCCCCTCACCCAGCCTCTGCCACAATGCTCTGGCCCTCAGCCGTATGACCTCCAAGACCTTGTCCGCGACATCAAGTCGCATCTCGGCCAAACTGGCGGTATCGATACTTCTCTCAACACGGACTATTTAATATCTCTTATGAAGAAATATGCATCGAATCCTGATGACTGGATTCAATACTTCCACAATGACACGAGCAAAAATTATACCCGAAACACGATCGAGAACATCAACTCTAAAGCGAATATTGTACGCATTCCTCTTCTAAACTTCATAGAACTAGGCTAATTATGAATAGCTGTTACTGGTCTGGAACCCTACAAAAGGCTCTCCGGTGCATGACCACGCCAATGCCCACTGCGTCATGAAAGTCCTCGCTGGCGAGTTGATGGAGACGGTGTATCATACGCCAGAAAGCACAGCCGACAAGTCGGGACCGCTCCAACTAAAGTCTCAGACTGTGCACCCGATGGACGCGGTCACGTATATCTCGGATGATATTGGGCTTCATCGCGTGCACAATCCCAATCCCAACCAGGTCGCTGTTTCTCTACATCGTACGTTTCCACCTAGACACTTGAACATGACCATGATACTAATTATTAGCTAGTGTACACTCCTCCTAATGCTGCGGATTATGGCTACCATATCTTCGACGAAACCACGGGCAAGGCCTGTTTTGTTCCGCAGGCCCGGGCTTATCTGAAGCCCGAGTCGTCCGATTGCAAGTCCTAGAGGGGATATCTCATTCACGATTCATGATACCACTTGTTTCCCAGCGCTTGCTGCATTCTTTCGGGGTTTTCATTTTATCATTCCGGGTTTTTGGTCTATCGTCTTTCGGCTTGGGTTCATTTTCAATACCATGTGGCATAGTCTATAGTCACTAGTCTATAGTCATTTAGCATCATTCTTATTCAGACTTCCTCTTTGCACACAAACATGGAATTTTGAGGAGTTGTTCGATTTGAGACGGTCCATTTCGTCCTGCAGAGTTTTTTCTTATCCACTTCTGCGCGTCCCACAGAAATTCACCATCTCCTCTCACAAAATCAAAAGACCGACAAATACTCTCCTTTATCCCTGTGCTCATCTCCTTGGTATTCGTTGCATGGAATATGTGCACGTCCCTTATTTCGAAGTCATCCAGCATAGCCAAATGACCTGTGACGGCATCGAGATCGAGTCGCCGATTGGAAATGAGCGATTCCCGACGCGCCAAGAACGGGTGATCTGCGCGTCGCCGGGCTTCACCGACCTTTTGTTGCTTCAGGGGTTGTCACCTATGATTCTCACTAAGAGACTCCACCGACTTTAGTATTTTATGCCAAACTACAATAATCTGACGCTTCTATAATTTTACTTAGGGGAGGCTTTAATTATTGCTATACATAATAGACTCTTCAAGAAAACGCGGTTAACCCGCTATAGTAATTTTGACGCAAATTCTAATAGGTCTGCAGATTAGAATTCGGCTGCACTGTAAGATAGAAGGAAGCATTCTGTGTAGAGACATCATCAAGGTGGCAATAGTCGAGAATATTGTAAAGTTAACTACAGAGAATCTCTGTACGAGGTATGTGGTGACGGAGAAAGATGGTTTCACGGCTTATGATGTCCTTAGGAATCAGAGAGATAGAGTTATGGTGTCTATAAGAAAGGGGAAAGATGGTTTAGAAGAAGATATTGTGGTTCAACGGATGATTGACTCAACAGGAGGATATGTGTAGAAGATTAATTCCAACTTAATGTCAATTATTCTGATCTTTTACGACATGGATTCCTCATATGAAGTTGAGTATGTTACGTCGTGTCTCAATTAAATCCAGTTCTAATTAAACAGCATGAGAGTAATATATCGATGACACTGAAATGTACATTTCTTTACCTACAGCAACTGATAAATGTCCATGCTGGACACCCATAGAACAAGTCAATGCTACCAACAACAGATCTCAAGCTCTATATTACGATATCAACAGTTACATCTAGTTTGCTTTGTCGGTTCCTCCAAAGAGCCGAGGTACTACAGATATCTGTGGGATGTAAATTTATAAAACTCCAGTATGAAGAGTTTAGTATTTATTAGAGTATATGATTGGACACCCTAGTCTCGCGTGCCGCCATCTTTTTCTTGTGAAAGGCGTGACACGCTTGCTCGTCAGTTACATCCTGACCTGAAGTGGTCCTCGTGTTTTTCGCATAATAGTTTGGACCCAGCATACGATCATTAAGGAGTGGAAAGTCCCATAGCGTCTCGACGAATTTTGCCCAAGTACCGTCGGTGAGCCAATTGTGTGTAATTTAAAGAGTCGTGAGAGTTTTTGCGAACTTAGAGACCGCGCAGATTCCATCAAACGTAAAGAACAAACCACTAATGTCCAGAGAGCAGAGCGGAGCGTCGGGATGAAGGTGATTGAAAGAAGACTGGGGAGCATCAGTGGCACCATCAATCTTGAGTTCCTGAAGTTTCCGCGCATATTTTAGCGCGGAGTATAGACCCGAGTCTGTCGTCGTGTCACCGCGCTGCTTGACGTCAGAACGAATGGAGAGACTCCGCAGATTTGCAATCACGGGCTTGAGTGATCCAATGGGAGTCCGTCATGAGATATGCCCAAATTCACGATGCGGAGGTGCTCCAGGTTGCGGGGTGGGTGATTGATCAGGGCCTTGAGAAGACTTTCGCCCATACTATGGTACCAGAATGTAAACCAGGTAGTGGTTTTGTGCAAAATAAAAGCCAGGGTAACAAACTCAATAGACTTGAAATTTTCAAATCGACTCAGGCAGCGTGATATGATTTCTGGGAACTGCAGGTCATATTTCTTTCTCTTTTTGTCCTGACAATAGTAACCAGCCCCTACTGTAAGCCGATGGACCGCTGTTGCAAAATCGCTAGACATAATACTTTCTAAGGCATCAAGCGAGATGGAGTTATGGGCTGTTGCGAGGTAAGTGACCTGTTGAAAAAGTAGACGAGTTGCTGCGTGGTAAAACGGCCAGCTCACCCGTCGAAGGCGTTTCAGGGTTTGCCCAGAGGCCCCATTTTGCTTTGATCCCGAAACGCAGAATTCCACAATTTGATCATACAGCCCTGAAGGCAGTGACGATATTGCGCTACCCAAGCGATTCTTTGCCATTGTGAAAGGTGTTTGCTCATTGTTGACTACGTGAGTAATATGAAAAGCTCGCATAGGAACATGCCTATGTGAGAATTAAAATGTGCTTGATGCTATATATATGGGATTATTTATATACTGTCGGCTATTTGACTGATATAGTAGAATCCAACATAACGACCGGGTATCCTTGAGATTCGGTTTTTAAGATTCCTAGAAGACAAATATACGAGGAAGTTCCACCAATCGAATGAAATCTTTTAGGTTGTCCGCATTGTCATGATTCGTGATACATTGAAGGACTTATTGCCTAGTCCGGACGCTGCGGGTGAGAAATCTTTTTCATGACCTTTTTGTTAGGAATACTCATGATCTTCTTGTTAGATCGCTTTAAAAAACGATGAACCAGGATTTCCTAGAATCGGAAGTTCTTTGTGAAATCGGTGGTTTCTTTGTTTCTCTACGACGCGCCACTAACGGTGGTACAAGTCCAAAGGAAACGGCTTTTTTGTTTTCACCCTTTGCTAGGACCTGGCCCCTGGAGCTCATTGCAAGAGCTTCATTAAATTGACAGGCACATCAGCATAGCCTATTTGCTTTATAATATATATTATATTTATCGCCGCTAGATATTGTCGCAAGAGAATTACCCAAAGAGCTTCCAGTACTTCCCCTATTAAGCACTACATCCCGTGTACACTTCTGAGTACTATTATCATTATTGTTGTGATTGTTATTATTATCCTTTGTTTTACTAAGCCTAGACAACCCAATCGGATCCTCGCTGTAGCCCCCAAAACCTTCAGCGGTTCACGGATATATATCCTGCATTTACGCCCCTGTGAGTGCTTATTCTCAGGGCTGCCTCGAAAGGACAGATACATATGACAGTCGAACAGCGAGAGAATGACAAGCTTAACTACGATATAATAAATAGTTCTCTTGGACTTCAGTGCAAACGCTCTACTACCCAATGCAAGGCTATATTCCCATTCATACACAAAGCCCATTCTGATGGATGACAAAAAGTCCTTGGCCGTGTGTATTTGATAAAAGAAAATTACATCTTCTCCAGGTTGGCCAGTGGCGCACTTTTTGGTCGATATGGGTTTTCATTGTTTGTCTTGAGTGCTCTGGTGAGCAAGAAGAAATAGGAAATTCATAGTATAGCCGGAGAACAATCTTATGTGAAGCAATTAGGGATTTCATGCTCATGATCTCTCCTATATGACTATGATAAGTACTGTCTAAAGTCTATATAGTATTGACTTCTACATATATGTGAGCAACATTCCAAGCACTCGCAGTAGCCCATCAACCGCATCAGCGGCCAGTCGACTTCTCGCGATCATGCCTAACCACAACCGTCGTAGGCCACAACTGCAACAAAACAGCGCCTACCATCAAACATCCTGCAAATACCTGCGCTCGCCAGAATTCTGCCGTTGTCAAGTCAACCAGCGCTCCCGCAATCGGCGTCCCGACCAAAGACCCGAACGAACTGATTCCCCACATCATTCCCATGCGCGTCCCGAGATAGCTCGGGTCTGGACACATAACCGGATGACCTGCGATAGAGGTCGGGGCCGTGACAAGCACGCCACTGAGTAAACCCCAGTAGCAAGCCCAGACGATAAACCCGGCCGTGTTGCTGACAGCGAGCCAACAGAACATGGCGATTGCGCCAGCAGCTGTCGCGCATAGTAAAATGACCATTGGTTTAACTCGCGAGCCAGCTAGGTACGGCAACGTTCGACCAAATGCAGAGGCACCGTTGATGATAGCGACCATGTAGAAGGATAGACTTTGGGTAGTGTGTAAGGCGACGCGGGAGTATGATGGGACGTAGAATACCGGGATATAGTAGCCGAGCATGATACATGTCAGGGAGACAGCGTATAGCATGAAAGGAAGCTCCTTGAACGCCCTAAAGTCTATCATGCTTCTTGCGCGGGTTTTCTTGCCCGGACGTCGACAAAGCACGGCACACGTGATTAGGGCAAGGAACAGGTTGATGAAGCCGATGCAGCGGACAGTCCAGGGGAAGCCAATCTTAGGCTGAAGCTGGCGGAACATGATGGGAAAGACGACACTGCCTACGCTGGATCCGATTGATGCACATCCGATTGCGATAGGTCGCTTCGTCGTGAAGTAGGAGGAGATGACCACAAGAGCTGGGATGTAGGCGATTCCACCACCGAGGCCCACGCCAAACCCTTGTGCTAGAATTATCTAGGAAGATTAGTCATGGTTCAGGAGAAGGTATTGTTTACAGTTCGCTCACTTGGTAATATTTCGTAGACAGACTGGTCATCATGATACCAAATACTGTCAAGGCGCTGCCACAGACAATCAATGCTCGCAGGTAGCCGGAATCAACCAAGGGTCCAGTGACAATTCCAACCATCACAATAAGTGTTGCTTGAATGCTTCCTACCCATGATAGCGATGACGGAGGTTGATCGGGCAAAAGCACAGTCTGGTAATATTCCTGGAAAGCACCATACGTAGTGATCAAACCCCTGTGATGGGTGAGCTAGAGAACAGAAGTGATCACCGAACGTAAACACACCAGGAGTTAACAAAAACACAAAAACCGGCAACGACGCTCAACCATCCTTCTAAGCCCCCGTTAGGTGGAGGCTTCTCTTCAGTTCCATTGTTGGGTGCATCTTGCACAGTTGGTTCTCGTTCAACATGAGCGACGGCACCATCGCGCGGCGTCGTTGACTTCTCAAACGCCATGCTCATCTCGATAGCTGGGTCGCAGCTCCAGCGGAAATTTCCGAGAGAAAAGGGTCCGACAGGGCATTCTATTTATTCGAGGAATTAGTTACCCCGTACCCCCGCAGTGGGACCCTTGTCCCATGGGGTTTTCATTAGTCATGGTCGACGATGGCGTCGCTCGGCTGAATCCACGGCATTTCTTGGGATTGGGAAGGATTCGCATATCCGATTATCCGACAGTCGCCCGTCATGATTTGATCCGACTATGGGATATTCCTGGTAGGGCTGCCATAATAAAGGTAACTGAAGCCGCCGGTTGCAATGTGAATATTCTCTGCCGATCAGTGAACGGAGATCGCCATGGCCCGGGATGATGGTGGGAAGATTGCACCATCAATTTGTGGATGATGCAACGAATAGAACGATTTTAGCCCAATATCCGATTTCTCATCCAATTTCTCATCCGATATTCATTAGCTACCAGGAAGTCAATGCTTGCTGAAGAGCATGAGCCATTTAGTAGGGCCGAACATCCAATGAAGATATGTTAATAGACCCGAGTTTGACGGGGACCTGAAAATGAGAACAAGTCTTAGGCGTGACTAATCAAGGCCTAGTCTCCATGATTACATCAAGTAAATCAACTCATAGTTAGAGGAATAAGGCTGGGATGGTGAACCAACCTTTTCTCCGTAATGGCGCTCTTGGCAGGATCGGCCTGAATATCTCCAACTCATGTGCCTCATTTCATGTCCGATTGATCTGTTCATAGCCGTTTAATTGATCACCTTGTGGGGATGTACGTTGGACGTAAAATTATGGTCACACCTCGGGTTGTCCATAGGCCGGAGGACAATGCAGGCTCGGACTCGCCGAGGCAAAGGCACGAACCGCAGAGGTTCAACTGAATAAAGTCTCGTCCTACCGTGTGAAGCTATACTCGGCACACGGGCATTTGTGCGCTATATTTCCACATTGAGTTACTCGTTAGCAAACAAAGTTATTGCGCAACTAGCAGAACAAGGCAAGTCCGGATAATACAAGATGTTCAGATTGACCTTTGAGTCCACCTGCTTACATTTACACTATGTGTTGCTCTGAGCATATTAAGATGATCTCATGCCAGGGAGTGCCACATCGGCTATGCACATGCTTGAATAACTTTTTTAAGGAAGCCCACACTGCAAGGCAGTCTGCACGATTCCCAGACGGTGTATGAGGTCTGCCTTAGGTCATATGACGAATGCTTCGACATCTAAGCATATTTGACGGAGCCGAAATAACCGCTACAGCCCTTCCATCTCTGATATTTAAGTCGCATGGCCAAAGCCCCTCGTGGTGTTTTACATCTTTTCAGTTTTCTCAGACACAGAGGGAAAAATGGCAATCGATAGCTGGAAAGTCGCCCTCTTTGGAGCAAACGGCCGTATTGGAAATGCCTTGCTTCGAGCTCTACTGGATTGCAAGGAGCAGCAGTTTGAGGTTCTGGCTTTTATTTCTCCTAGGTCGACATTGCGTCTTTCTGCACCTTCAAACTCCATCAGATGTGTGAATATCGACCTCTTGACTGCCTCGCCCGAGGAGATTGGTAGTAAGTTACAAGGGGTGGACGTTGTGCTGAGCGCTCTGGGCGGAAACCTCCTTGATCGACAGCGATACATCCAAGACGGTGCGGCCCTTGCTGGTGTGAAGCGCTTCTACCCAAGTGAATTCGGCATGTGCCAGATCCCGATCTACCCCGGGAATGAGCCAATGATCAATCCGGTAAGTCGTACGTGTCTGCGTTTGCTAATGCAAAGGGTTGTCTTGCTGATGTGCCCTGAATACAGACATGGATACAGAAGATTCAAAGTACCGACAGCGTCACAAGGCATCCAGCCGTGAAGTCAGGCAAGATGACTTATACTGTCGTCGGCTGCGGCGAGTTATTTGATACTCCGGGAGAAGAGACATTATGCCCTTGGTTAAACACCAACGCAGAGGAATATACTATCACTGTCGTTGGCAATCCAGACGCTCTTATGGATTACGGCTCCTTGCACGATGTCGCTAATTTTCTTGTGTCTACCATCTGTCATCCGGAACACTCAGAGAACAGATTCGTCGGCTTTCGCGGAGACCACACCACTTTTGGTGAAGTTGCAAAGTCTCTCGAGCGACATTCGGGAAAACAAGTCAACCTGAGAATTGTTTCATTCGAGGATGCAGGGAACTGGATCGCAAACACTTCCCTCATCCCTGAGGAAATGCGATTTGATAGCGGATTCCCGACCGACTTCCTGCTTTTGCTTCGTTATGTGCAGGGTCAGGGTACTTGTTGGCGCCCCCCGGGACAGTTCCAAGACCATATCTTTCTCCCGCGCGAGCCACTGTCAGTGGACAAGTATTTTCAAAGACTTTTTACGTGAGAGTAATGGCAAGGGACCTTCTGGTCTGCGCTTTGCGCACATCCAGTGGTAGAGATTCTGAGTGCGGTTTTCAGCTGCTCCCTTTCGCTGGCTTCAACGCCGGAGTTAGTTTGAGAAATGAAGGCATAAGAGAATTAATGTGAAGCATGCCCCCTGAAGGTTGTCGGCTTACTTGCGTATGTGTGAGTGTCAGACAGTCCGGTCTAAAGTCATACCACGGTGCCATGGCGTGTCTTCTCCAAGAATAAGCTTTCCAATGTAGGCGTGGGATAAGTTAAAGCAGCAGAAGCTCCTCTAGCCTCGAACCGTAATTTAGAACGAAAGAAAGTGAACCTTGTGAATGTGGGAAACCTAGACGATACGCCACGATACCGCTTACTCTGGAACCTGGTCAATTTAACAATGCTTAAAGCAAAAAAGGGAAATAACATTGGTCCAACACAGATAGAGACCGCATTCAAAGTTTAAGTACAATAACGACATCATTTGGAATCAAGCCTATCCGAATGAACCGTCGAGCTCTCACCGATGTCTTTAAGCCTCAAACCCCAAGCAGCGCGAGATTTCTACACCATCCTGCAACATGTCAGAGACTCCCCTGTCCAATAGATCAAAGCTGAACTCACTGGTTGGCCAGTTGGCTCCAATCCGTGCACAATGGATGTATCGTAAAGCAATTGCGGGTTTCCCACGGAATATTCATTCCTGCCGGCAGAATCTTCATGCTGGCTTCTTTCTTGTTTCTTGGATGGCGTGGCCTTAACATATTCCAGATAAGCAGGATTGCCAGGACAAATGACATTGTCTGCGAGCACAACTGTGCTGCGAGCCACCAAGCCTAGTTCCTCACACAGTTTGAGGTCGTTGACGTATTCAGTCTTCGCGTGGTCAAAGAATATCATATCCAAGCCGCTGTCTCCGTATTGCTTCCCGAGGGCTCGCAAGCAATCTCGACAAGAACCGATCTTTATTTCCACAATATCGAGACCTGCCAGCTTGACCAAGGAAGCAGACACGGAAGCAAACACCGGACTTAGCTCCAAACTGATGTACTTCTTTCCTCCCGCTTTCTTCAGAGCATTGCCAAACATGATCGCTGAATACCCAACGTATCCGCCCAATTCTATCATGACCTTTGGTTTATGCTCGGTAATTTTCTTTCTCACAACCTCCCCTTTATGCTCCCCGACGTTCATAAGGAAATCCTTCTCCCGGCCGTATTGGTCAATGGCGGCAATGATTCTTTCCGGTGAGCCCTTCATTTGGTTGTAATCATGATGCGATTCGATGAAGGCTAGTAGGGCTGGTTCGCGTCCATCATTGTGCTGCTCATGTTGAGCGGAAGAGTAAGCATTCAATTTGTCAAAGGTATTTGGAGTAAAACACCCACGAATATTTCTTCTTCTGGCTTATAGAAAGACATTCTCAACTTGAAGTGTCCTTTATCGAGTTTGTTGGTATATTGAGTCTCGGAAACAATCTTCCAGAGTTGTAGTTTCTATACCTACATCAGGCAGTTTTTATAGGCTTCTTAATAGCATTTTTTTCAATAGAACGACATTTCCTGCCCGCGTCCTAGGCCACCCATCATGAACTTCCGCATCGCTCACTGTCTTGCAAGGGGTATTTCTCTAACCACTCAGAAGCCATGCATCATACAGATCCTGATTTCCAGGAATCTGGATAATGTCGGAATGCATACGATCTCTTCACTATGATATCATTGAGCCCCTAGCTTACGGCTGGCACAGTCTTATGACTAATCTACAGTTGACAGCACATCTACACGTTGTGGTAGTGGTTATACCTCGTGTCATACCTGTGATTAAGTATGCATTTAGATCCGGAGGTGCTCGGTCGTTATCCGGTACCCCGATACCAGGTAAATCTCTCGAATGTACATTCCCATGCATTCAATTCCATAAACAGAAATACTGTACAGCCTCAAGTAAATCTGCCTTACGGCGTCGGCCACCCTTGTGCTTGCATGTACAGCTACATTATCATGATTCATGGGGCTCTTTGCTGGCCCAGGCCATCATTCTGTATGTTGCATCATGAAGAACATGCCGCATTCAACGGCCTTACGCGAACTGACTATTTCCTAGTTTGGTTGCATGTATACCCTGTTCTTGGAAACCGAGCAGATCAATGATGACTGTGGCTTGGTTGTCTCTCTCTTCCTTAGCCAATTTTGATTAAGCTTCATTATGCTACCTTGGATGGTGTTGGTCATCACTCGATAACACTAGACTGTGTGGTCCAGCATTCATAATTAGCCTGCATAGCGGATCGTTCCAGCAAATAGACTCCATCAATTGAAAGAAGTTCAATTGGTCATCTGAACGATATTTGAAATTGAATGCCTCCTATATTCCCATTTTCGCCTTGCAGATCATAGTACTCATTGAGCGAACCAAAGTCTATTCAAGTCCCACTACATTTTTCAAAGCCTCGATGACTTCATCATCTCGAATTGCCTCATAGACACGCGTAACGTAAGACCCGATCGTCTTCTTGCCATCCGGACATTCGTTGGAATTCGGCAAGATGGGATGATCAGTTATGCCCTGGTGAAAAGGGACGCCAAGCTGCTCGCGGACGAATAGGTACATGGCTTTAGATGATTCTCCGAGGTATTCCGGGGTCTGTGGCTTCTTGAAGAACTTCTTCCGGGTATTGTCGTAGGTCCTGTAGAGAAGCGAAGAAAGTTTGATCTTCCATGCTTTGGCCGAGTTCCACACGAAGCGATCAGGAGTGCCCTCGGCACTCAGTTCGGCGTTCAAAATGTGACTCACGGATCGCGAGGTCACCTCCTCACACCTTGGAACGAGGTCCAGTTGGCTTGTTTCTAGCCAAGCGTTTTCGATAGACATCCATGCTTTCTCGAAGTCCATCTTCTTCAAATCCTTGGGGTTGGTGAACGCCTCGTCGAAGGCTCCCTTTACTTCTTTCTTGGCTGTCTGGAGAAAGTCTACTGTCAAGGCACGAAGGTCTAAGGCCTGGCACAGGATATATAAATGTACTGCACACATCATGGAGAGGAGATGGATGGCCTTCCCGGTATATCTGGCCGATATCAAGGCAAGTGAGTTGACGGACTGATTATTCATCTCTGCCGTCTGGACGTGGCTAGCGACCGAATTGGCAAGATATCCCAGCTCTGAGAAGTAGGCTGTCATGTGCACGTCCAAGCCTTTCATCGCAAACGACAAGCTTGGATCATCTGCGCAGAGATTTGGAGGCAAACCCCTGCTCAACAGGGGGTTTGTTAGCTCCCCACATTGTCCAAGTAATATCCTTCCCAGCATCGTCAACGCTGTGCGGGTCTTTTCCATTGCGGACGTGACAGATGCAGCTTGAAAGTTTCCTCCGTGATGAAAACGCCCTTCAGCGGCATCTATCAGAGGGTTGTCGGTGGACGAGTTTATTTCGATGTCTATTTGGCGGGTCGCGGATACGAGGTCTTCCAACTGGGGTCCGATCCACTGAGGTGCAGTACGCAGAGCGTACCGATCCTGGATGAGGCCCTGTTTGTTGACATCTAGTTCAGGAGATAGACGCGATCCAAAAAGAAACGACCTGATGTTTCGGGCCACTTCCGCCTGGCCTGGGTGCGGTCGGCATTCGGAAATAAACTCATGATAGTTATCCACGGTTCCCATGAGCGCTTCGGTCGCCATAGCGGTAAACACCTGCGTGAGAAGGGCCAGGTTGTGGCCGTCGTATAGAACCAAAGATGCTGCCGCTGCACTCGGTGCCGTGCCATTCATTATCCCCAAGCCTTCCTTGGCCTGGAGTATCATTGGAACCTGGTTGATCCGTTCGAGAGCCGCCTTTGCAGATAGAACACGATAGCCGCCGCTTTCTTTGACTTGCGCGAATATATCGGGGTTTCCTTCGATAAGGCCCCCGAGATAAGAAAGAGGAGATAGGTCTCCCGAAGCAGAAATGCTACCCCGTAGAGGAATAACCGGTGTGATATTGCTGTTCATTGCACGAAGTAACAATTCGATCACTTCAGCCCGTACGGCAGAATGCCCTCGAAGAAGAGAATTGCAGCGCAGCAGCATGGTTGCTCGAACAACAGCCACAGGTAGACTGTCTCTTAGATCTCCCCATTGAGCGAAAGTTTCCGACGTCAACGCTGGGTCCGTTAGAATCCCACATTGGTGATGTTGGAGGAAGGAGTGCTGAAGCATCTCCAGGCGGCGGGTTCTCGTCGCAGCATTGCCGCCGGGTCCAGTATTGACTCCTTCGACTTGTTAGCTTATTTTTGAATCAGTCATTTGGCATGACGAAACTCACCATACACCTGCTCTCCTTTGTCAAGACTCGTGGTAAGTGTGTTAACACTCTGCTGTACGCGCTCGTACAACTCCTCGCACTCCTTGATCCGGGCTTGCGAACCACCACTAAGCCCCTTAGCATATGTTGGTGCTTTCGATAAAAACCTGGAAAACTCACCGGGCGACAGCAACAAGAGCTCCAAGGCTAAGTGAGTGCCCATCCAGAACCACCTGATGTCCTTCTCTTAGGACGCCCAGCCTTTCGGCCCAGGATCCCTTGACTAAGTCTAGATGGCAAGACATGATGCAAGTTTTACCAGAAAGGGTCTAGACAGGGCGACGCTACTGCTCCATCTGATCACCGCACGAACTAAGAGCGAAGGAAGTGGATGGGTCGCATCATAAATACCGCAGTCCGTCAACAGGGATGATAAGACACGACGTGTTTGCGGCCTCACCCGGCTCAGCTGACGTTGGGCCTGCCTGGCCCTCGCTGGCTAAGCGTGTATGCGCCCCACAGAGTCAAGAATGCTGGATCCCAGTCGTGAAGAACCGATCTTGTTTCACCGACGCAAGGGGCTCGTTCCAGACAGCGAACTTGCTTCCTATCGACTGATCTGCCTGAGGGGTACCTTTCGGACAACCCTGCATGGAATGTCCTGCCGGTCAAGGCCGTTTGTGTAACAGACAGATTAAGCTTCTCGATGACGAATTTCTAATGGGCGCAGTTCAAACCATGTGTTTAGTCTGGATAGTCTTCGGGCGAGTCTCGTAGAACAGGTATATAAGGCATCTCATGTGCTAGATTGTGCTCACGGTCGTTTAAGCGGGTGAGAACAGGCAGTTTATTCTACAACTATTTCCCGTCAAATCTTCCCACCCTTTTGTCACAATGACTATCGATAACCAATATGATGTCATTGTAATTGGCGCCGGTCCAGCGGGGTATCTATTCCATTTCTCCTTCCTCAGTGATGTTGAAGCGGCACTAACGGGGACGTGTTCAGGCTTATGGCAGCCACCTGGCTCTCCCAGACAGGTGTCAAAACTCTAGTTGTTGAGAGACAACCATTTCGCACCCAAGCCGGGCACGCCGACGGTCTAGAGAGTAGAACAGTTGAGATCCTAGACAGTTTCGGAATTGGCGATGCAGTGTGGTCGGAGTCTAACCCCACCATTGAGGTCTGTCTGTGGGCAAGTATCTCACATGTGTCAATCAAAGTGAGTTTTGTTGGCTGACAGCTGCAGACCGACTCGCACGACGGGATCCACAGGGAAAGTATGGAAATGAACCATAACCCCGGGCTCTCTAGGTTTCAGGAATGCACGCTTGGCCAGGACCGAATTGAAGAGCATCTTCTCAACTTCGTAAAGAATCATGGGGATGTAAAGGTTAAATGGGGCACTATCCCCACATCGATTCAGATTGACGAAACCCGTGCCCAAAGCTGGAACGACAACCCGGTTGAGGTTAAATTAAAACAGTGGCGCAGCGAGGTTAGTCAATCCAGTACCGATCGTTGGCTCATTTACCATTCCTCTAACACTCTAGCAGTGCAATGGGCCAGAGGCCGAGATAGAGTCCGTCTTCCGGACAAAGTATGTCGTAGGTTGCGATGGTGGCAAGAGTTGGGTCCGGAAGCAGTTCGGCCTCTCCCTGGAAGGAGAATCGTCAGATGAAAATTGGGGGGTTATTGATTGCATCCCTGTTACAGACTTCCGTAAGAGTCCTCAACAGGTCTCGTCCCTGGATCAAGCTAATCACCATGATCAAGCCGATATTCGAAAACGGTGTATCATCAAGTCGAGGGTAGGGAACCTTATGATCATTCCTCGAGAGAATAGATTGGTGAGGTTCTATATCCAGTTATCGCCAACAATGGCTGCCAAATTCAAGAGCAACTATCACCCTGCTGCCCTAGTTATAGTTGCTAAGGCCATAATGCAACCTTACACATTCGAGGCAGCAAACCTTCAGTGGTCCACGATTTACACGGTAAATGAAGTCCTCGCAGCGAGTCAAGTGCGTGCTGACACTGAATAAGGTTGGACATCGCCTTTGCCCCACCTATTCAATACAAAACCGAGTATTTCTCGCCGGCGACGCAGTCCACACACATTCGCCAAAGGCTGGGCAAGGCATGAATGTCAGTATGCAAGATACATACAACCTTGGCTGGAAGCTAGCAAGCGTTGTGAAACGAATGGCTACGCCGGAAATACTTCACACCTACCAAAGCGAGCGGCTTCCTGAGGGAGATAGCTTAGTCTCGTTTGACAAACGGATGTGCCGAGGGATCTGCTCCCCAGCCGATGTAGACAAAGCTCTCACATCTCGCGGTGAGATCAGCCCGCTGAGGTCGTCGCTCAGCGAGGAAAACTCCAGCGCATCTGGTCTCGGCGTGACCTACGAGCCAGGTCTCTTAATCGCGGCTTCTGAGCATCGGCAGCCGGTCATCAAGGCCCAATCTCCCCAGCCTCTGAGCAAACCTCACCTTGCGAAGGGTATTGAGGTTGGCAGTCGATTCCCGAGTTATCGAGTCCTCTCCCAGATTGACTCTCGCCCATGGCATCTTCAGCAAAGGCTTCGCAGCACAGGCCAGTGGAATGTAGTCGTCTTCGGGGGCAATGTTGCCGACCAAACACAGAGGGATCGAGTAGAAGGCTTTGCAGTGTCACTTTCACGCCCCAATTCATTTTTCACCAAGATCAACCAGAATAGCCACAATTGTTTAGTAGGATCGATCGCTGTCCATCTGGTTCATTCGTCCTGCCACGACAGGGTTGAATTCCTGGAACTTCCCGAAATATTTCGACCAGTTCACCCCGAGGGCGGATATGAGTATGATCACGTATTTGCTGACGATAAGGGCTATGGGGAGGGTTGCGGTCATGCGTATCAATCGTACAGGATCGGGTCGCAGGGGTGTTTGGTGCTAATACGTCCTGATCAACATGTTGCTTTTGTTGGCGATCTGGAGGATACGGCGGCGTTGGAGGCGTACTTTGCGCGATTTTCTATTCCTTTGATTAATCAAGAGTGTTAGAATATTCATACTGAACATAGATACACTTGCGGGCAAAACCAGGGCTTGATTTCGCGAGAGCGAAGCAATCAGAGAAGAAGAAAGGGTAGTAAGGCAGTAAGGCCGCACGGCCGTTAGGCAGCATCTGGGCGGTAAAGCAGAATCTGGCAGAATTCGAGGGATGATCGCACCTTCCTTATACGGTTAGTGTTTCAACCGCTATGTCTGATTTGGAAGGTATGTCTGGTACAGTCTACGTCCTCTGTACATCTGCAGTCTTGTCTACTTCCCTTCCTCCAAATTTGATATCGGAGCTGCGAGAACCCCAAGCAACTTGAACTCTATTACTTGGATTCCTTCTAGACTACCCCCCTTCATTATAGAGCTTGCCCTTGGACATGTTCAAGTCAAAGCACATGTCCCATCGCAATATATATTTTTCTTTTCCACTAAGAGCATAGTGAAGAGGAACCAGGTGCTTCGAGCAATCCGGCAAATCCTACCCTAAGAACGCGCTAATCCTATTCTGTACTCTTCAAAGAAACTTTATTTAGCCTGCTGTATGGTATAGTAAAACATATCATATAATTTTTCAATTCAGTTTAGTATTTGTTTTTGTAGAAGAATCAGGTGCTTCGAGCAATCCGCCAAACCCTCGCTAAAGGCAAGTTCCGAAAGCCTTTATATGAAGCGGAAGGTTCCATGAAAATAAGCGGTATTCGCCATGAAATCGGCCATGAAGACCACGTGATATTGAAGATATAAAGGGCCTTTCTAACCCCCTAGTTAGCATTCAAGCAAGCTTCAATAAGTCAAGCAATTCATTCATTTTCTTCCACTTCGGTAGCCTACCCCTGGCATCCAAAATTCCTACAGTTTTCGAGATACGAATAAAACTGTACAAGACAAGTTCTTGATGACACCTTGCACCTTAGTTATCTCAACATCGATCCTCCCGGTGGACCACGTCGATCATCAACATGGCACCCCGGCTCGCACCCTCCACCAGTCAAATGACTTATGATTTGATCGTAAGATTAGAAATAGAAGGGTTTTAGTGCCTCATATGTGGTCGAAATTTCACTGCCATTTCGAATGCCTAGAGGTGAGAACTCGACCAGTCGAGTAAAGGATGATCATCCGTGCATGTAGCTTTACGAGCAACGCTGTGACTTCTCTGATAACACATTAGGCCTAGTGAGGCTTTTAAGGTGCAGATAAGATCAAATGTCATGTGGGTGTCAAACACTCAAACACCCATGAGCGATTTGTAGCTGTTTGTTGCTACAAAACGATGGAAAGGGGAGCCATGTGAACGCGAGTCCGCCAACAACATGTATACCTAACCGAACGGCACTATATCTTGCTCCTGATACTGATGGCACTGCTAGATGGAAAACATTCTTGCTAGCCGCCTTGAAAACAAAAAAAAAAAAAAAAAAAAAAAAAAAAAGCTCAGGCTGACGGGGGGTTCGAGGGTACCCGAAATCATGGAAAGAGGCTCTGCTACGTCGCTATGCAACTAGTGGCTTGGGCCAAGATACTATTTGCTTAGGGGTGAAAGTCAGGGTGAAGGGGCCATGGGTTGTATAAGCTTGCAACGGATCTAGATTGGCTGGCTCAGCGCACAGCCTTAATAAAATTAGGCATGTTTGCATGAGCTGAAAACAACACATCCTGACTATGGAAAAGGAATAGAATCGAATAGAACGAGTCTTCAATTGCCTAGTTGAGTGGACTGCCTTTAACCTACAGGCAATTTGCGTGGGCTAAAAAGAAGAGTACTGGCAATGGTATAAATGAAATTCTTTTAATTTTCTTTGATCTTCCCCCCCAATTCCCTCAACTCCCAACATCTTTTTCTTGTAATATCTTGCTTCTTTGTTCTACTTTCGGCAACCTTTTTCAGATACACCCTCCGTTTTTCGACTTCGAAATCTCTCCTTCCAACACCTACGGACACAAATTTCGAAAATGGTGGATATTGTAAGCATTTGTGTGAATTTTCTGATGGGCGCCATTCCTCCCCTATGGGAGTGGCCATGAACTCTCTTTTCTTCGTGCTTTTACGCCCGGGGGGCGCGCAAGCTGCGGGCTGGTACGAGTTTTTTGGAAGTGAAGGTCAAGGAGCTGGAGACCCGCTTGGGAGAAGTCAAGTACATGGCAGAAAGTCTCTCAGAGCAGTGGAAGGGGGAAAGTAAAGAGTCTGTATGAACAGCTTGAAGCACACCAGAAGAATCTGAGCCAAATGAAAGATATTTCCCCACAGCAGCAGCAGCAGCGACGTGTGCAGTTTTTCTTTTGTTTTGTAATCTCTACTTTGAAGGCGCGATGGATGGCTGGGCGTCTGGATTTTTTAGAGAAGGAACTGGGGGTTATGAAGACTGCCTGTATTTTGGAAGGTATTCTATTTGGTGTTTATTGAGTCGTTGGTTCTATTGCAGGGTCGGGTGGATGGCTAAGTTGGCATATGAGTTGCAGGTTCGGAGGCGGCCAGTAATGTTTGAGTACTATAAAGTAGCTGGATAAAGTGAAGCTTGATCTATAGGGCAGAGGTAAATCTCCCAATGCTTAGATGAGGCGTGGAGGGGGCTATGGGTGAGTGTGGGTGGTGCAGGCGGGAATCACTGGGTGGGATAAACGTAGCCATTCGGCTGAGTGGCTTTTCGGGCATTTGTTTATTTTGTAGTTTATTCTCGTCTGTTGTTTCAAGTTTTGTTGCCTGTTTTCTGTCTTTTTGTTCTGCTTCTGTGATATGAGCTGTTGTTTTTCCATATGAGGTTATATGTGAGCGGCGAGGTTGATTCTCAGGGTCTGAGCCACCTATGTTTGATAGATCTGTTATACATCATCCGAAGTTGTATTTATGCGCCACAAGATTTTTGATAGGTGCAAATTTTCTTTTCGCGTCACAACTTGTCCTTCTCGCTTGAGTCTCAACAATGGGACTATCATTGAATTATAAATTGCTAAAACTGATCTTGTTGAAGGTTCAAGCCGGAATGGTCTTTCCTTTGAAACAATACCAGCCTGCTAGTAGTGGCTAGTAAGGGTTTTCTGCGCTGAACAGGCTTCTACATTTAAATTGGATGATGGGACATAAAGAATTATGCCGCTGCACTCAACAGCATTACGTTCATGGGCAAGCACCATCCAAACCCCGGTTGCGTATAGGATCAATGTAGATTTTCCTCGCCACACAATGCGGCACTTCTGGGTTCCATGTAGTTCACTTGAACTCCCGCCCGAACGGCGTAAATGCAGCCGCTGGCAACTAATGAGTCTTTTGTATGGAAGCTATAGACAAGTATACGTGCTCTTATTTGCGTATGTAAGCGCCGAAGGATCAGCTGATTGCGTACAGGGTTCCCCGCCGTAAAAACTCTCTTTAAATCTCGCCAACCTCATCACTCTTTCATCGAGCTCATATTAACTGCGGCGTCGAACAACCTAACTGACTGCGCCCTCAATGAATCGGGCAACGTCAAGGGACAATACCAACTAAGCGATCTTGCCACTAACTCCACCATGGCGCAGCTTCCCGAGCGCATCACTAGGTACGCCCACGTTCCGACACGATAACAGAGCAACAAGCGTTCGGCAAATGCTAATATCTGCTCTCAAATATAGCCAAGATGAGTTCACCTCGAAGGTGGAGAACTCCCCAAACCCCGTCTTCCTATTTGTGGCCTCATTATTTCGCCCTGATTTCACTATAGAGATTCACCGCTTTGCGGGCGCCCACTCACACCTAAACATATACGGATTGTCGCGCAAGGGCTTTGAAAAACCCGAGGAGTATGACAAGATTATTCATTCGCTGGGAGTCGGTGGAGCGTCGGGATTCGTCCTCTGGAAAGACGGAAAAAAGGTTCTTGGGCTTTCAGAGCGGGAATTCACTAATCTGAATACTGTCTTGGGCGCAATGGGGTTGTTGAGGACCAGTGGGTTGTGACCTGCTACTTTCTAGGCTATGAGTCCTCACTTCCCCCTGAACCGTGCTTTTATGCGTGGGATGCCGAGTTACCCTTTATGGCATTGGAGGCTCATCTCAGATATCGATTAAACTAAAACTAAAGAATATACAAAAAAAAGAAAAAAAAATTTAAAACTGAGAACAATAAAAATAGCTATGATCAAGGTCATCAGTAGGTGTCGCCATCAAGTAGCGTGTTGAGACTTATCCGGATCTGCAAATGGTATGTACCGCCGGTCAAACACTAAGGTATTCACTCAGGCTTTGTAGATCTAGTCTGTGAGCAAAATCAACTACCTAGAATCGGCCTGGGAGGGCGGGTGTCTCCAGTGATGACCACGAGCATCGCCAGGGACCAAAGTCAATAATTAGAGGTTTCTGTGTAAGCTCCTTCCAGCCAGAGCGTGAAGGATACAGTCAGTCTCGAAATCGCTCTGACCTTCTGATACCTGATAGTTGTTTTCAAGCGCCAGTGCCAAGAACGTAGTTTAAGAGCTATAATCAATCACCTATTGCCTATAACTGCGGGCAGCTGTGAATTTCCAATCAACAACAGATACACCCACCCTGACTAGGTAAATATAAATTCAAAGCCAGGGTCTTGGCAATGGGGTCAGAAAAATAATTGTCATGTGTCAGAAGGTCAGAGCGATTTCGAAACCGACTATACCAAGTAGTGAATCCAAGTGATTCTGATCGGTAGTTACAGTCGGAGGCTGAATCAGTCCGATAATCAAGAAACCCAAGGGCCAAGCCTGTTTAAACGTATGCGCAAGGTAAGTTAGTACAAATATAGTTAGCAACGGAAAAACTGTTGGTATGTTATAGGTCATCGTTCCTACAAAGAACTCGGCCGTCACGTTGCCGAATAGTTGTATATTTAATTAATATCTTTTAATAATCTACGGGTAACAGCCAGCTGCTTCTACTATTATTTATGAGCTATTTAGATTATTACTTACTATTATATAGTAAGTTATTTACCTGATAGAGGGGGTGAGCCGGGGTGTTATATTGATGATTGATACGACTCTCTGGTAGGATCAATGCTTGTGGGTTGAGATAGTGTGTAATATAGTATTATGAACTTGTTTTGTATTAGGTATTTGTATCTTGAAAATAAATAATAACGGAAATGAGAAATTATGCGATATTGTTGACCATACCATACTATAAAATAAATTAAGTTTTTTCGGAAGAGAATAGAATAGGATTAGTGTGCTCTTGGTATAGGGTTTGGGATATAGAATAGCCATCCTGAGTTCTACCGTTTGCGGCTTGGTCCCCTTGATCCGTCAGTTCCGAATACAACGCCGTTTGGCGGCAGGAAGGGTCGGAAACAAAACAAACTCACGCAAGGCAAGAGAATGACTGTATGAGAAACAAAGTGACTGACAAAAAATTGTAATAAACAAGAGACTTCAAGAGCAGGGGCAAAAAGCAAGCCGTCCTGGAGGACGTCGCCTTTCATGTTGAAGTTCACCGCGCAGGGCCTGTCATTTTGATTGGACCGGACTTCTTGTACGGGAACCGAGTCTCCAGAATGTACCGATCTCGAAGCATTTATGACTCTGTCTCGACTCGTCGATTAGCTGATCATTGGTTGCATCCGGAAGGTGGAGCCCAGACGCAAGGGATAGCATAGAGTAAACATGTGTTCGATTTTTTCTTAAACGCTCTCTGGGTGCCGATCTCAGCTTTTGTTGCTCCCTTGGTTTATGGGCTATTGTGCTAACGAAGATGAGTGTTCGAGAGTTGGAGTCTGCCGAGACTCTGTATGAAGACCCAAGCACTAGCCATGATGTCGAAGATGATAAGAAGAAAGAGCGGCAAGAAGTGCCTTCCCCGACCGACGATCCATTCGGCAATGAGGACAATGCAGAGGTCAAATATCGAGTGATGAAGTGGTGGTAAGTTGGTGGATTTCACGATGTTGTACTGACTCGCTGACCTTTCTCAGGCAGAGTGGAATGCGTGGGTGTTTGTTGCTATTATATGGAATTGTGTCTAATTCATTACAGTGATGACTGCACAGAATGTCTCTTTGGGGATCCTGTCTTTGCCATCTGCGGTTGCAACTCTAGGAATCGTTCCGTACGTCGATGCATACCTCTCGAACGTGAACCGGCTACTGATACAGCGAACAGAGCCGTCATCATCATCGTGGTCATGTCCGGAGTAGCCTGGTATACTGGGAGTCTGATCGGCAAAGTCAAATTACGATACCCTCAAGTCCACAGCATGAGCGATGCGGGCGGGATATTCTTGGGCCGATTCGCGCAGGAGTTTCTCAGTGTTGGCCAGTTAATATTTCTGATATTTCTCATGGCCAGTCACGTTCTGACGTTTTCGGTGCTGATGAATGAGCTCACGGACCATGGAGCCTGTACAATTGGATTCTCGGTGGTCGGGCTGACTGTGAGCTTCATCGGGTCAGTGCCGCGGCGAATGAAAAGGGTATATTGGATATCGGTTATATGTACGTGAGGTTGAAGGGAATATATTCAGCGACGCTGACTCTTCTAGCCTTTGCGAGTATTCTCATCGCGACGATCTTTACCATGATTGCAATCGGAGTCCAAAACCCGGTGTCTAATCGCCTTCAAATTGCGACTAGCCACGGATTCGCGAAGGAGTTTCTCGCCGTTACGAACATCTTATTTGCATATAGTGCGTCGGTTTGGTCTGCTTAGCTCCTCAATGCCGCTCTCTAACGAATAATCAGTCGCCCACGTTGCCTTTTTCGGTTTTATGTCTGAAATGCAAGATCCACGAGATTTTCCCAAGTCCCTTGCGATGCTGCAGATCGTTGATACTTGCATGTACGTCGTCACGGCGGTGGTCATCTACTGCTACGCTGGCCCCGACGTCCTATCTCCCGCGCTGAGCTCCGCAGGGCCAGTCATGAAGAAAGTCGCCTGGGGACTGGCCATCCCAACGGTTGTCTTCTCTGGCGTAATACATGGACATGTCGCTGCGAAATACATATATGTTCGGATGTTCCGCGGATCATCGCAAATGCATAGCCGGAGCTTCCGCTCTGTCGGGGCCTGGCTGGGAATTGGATTTGCGGTGTGGGTTATCGCTTGGGTTGTTGCCGAGTCTATTCCGGTGTTCAATGATATGCTGGGGTTGATTGTAAGTTCTCTGAACATACCTTGCCCATTGCGAAGCTAATACCCTCTCTAGAGCTCCTTGTTCGGAAGTTGGTTTAGTTGTGAGTGTCTATTACCCGCTTTACGTAGATTGAAACTGACCAGACAGACGGATTGCCCGCGATATTTGGGCTGGGCATGAACAGAGGCCAACTGTTCTCCTCAGCAAAGAGAAGCTGCATTACCATTATCCAGCTGATAGTGGTTGGTATTGCTTGCACTATTGTATGTTCCTCCTGATAGACTTGTAGACCAAGTGTTAACCGGTATAGTGTGGCCTGGGACTCTACGTCACAGGCAAATCAATCCACGAAACCTCTCAATCCTCTAGCTGGACGTGCGCAAACAATGGAAGCTAGAGTGCATTTGGCTATATACCACTGATTTAGTGTTTCAGGTCGATCGTACATCGCATTTTCGGTGAATAGCACAAGGTACATACTAACGTGACATCATCAACACATTCATCATAAGAGTACAAGCATGCATTTATAACTCCATGTTGTTTATTTGGACCCGATTTCCTACACTGGCAAATCGCCACTTGGTGTAAATAGTTTGACTTGGTCGGGCTCGGTAATGTCCCGGGTATCTACCTGAATCTCTAGCGAGGGCGGCAGCTTTCTCTTCCGCTTTAGTGCTCATCCCTGGCCGCCTTTGACTCGCCAACAAGACCCGGGCACGCCATGAGCAGCCTGAGGCGATCACTGAGCACGGGATGGGCGGAAGATTGAGTAGCCTAAGTAATTCTCCTAAGCTGTATCCTAACTGGCGATCCCCTTCTTATCCGTTTTTTAATTTCTAGTCTACTTTTGCCCGTTCTACTCTTTAATATGGTCACCACATTCCCGACTGAATCTTAAGTTTAATGGCCTGTAGTTACCAATACAAGGTTGGACGTCTGGCATGGATGAAAGACAAGCCCGCAAGAAGGAAGGATATCCGCCGGGCGGAAAGTATTCTATTTCAACGTAAATTCTTAACATTCTAATTGTTGGATAAAGCTCAGATGATGGCACTTATATTTACGTCGTACCTACGGAAAAGAAAGTGTGTAAACATCATAGCTGATTGAGGTAAGTCAGTCGAGAAACATATCAATGTTGCGGCGTACAATACGCATTTCCACGCAAATAGGCACATTGAGCGGATCGGAAAGGGACCAGTGTCTAGTGTCAAAACGCCTTTCAGTTATTTACTAATGCGTGTTGGATTCGGCGTCAATTCCAGAGATTAAGGAGATTAATCGACAATTGCGTGGTAGAACTGGCTCCTGCGGACCGCCATCGCAATTAATTGCTCAAGAGCCATATTCCCCGTCAAATCAAACACATCGATAGGAGCGCCGATCTCTCGATTGAACCAGCTTTTAAGGTCGACCGCAACCAGAGAGTCGACACCGTACGTGTGAACCGGCTTGTTCAGATCAAGTTCAGACACTGGGATGCCTAGTATTAAGCTGAGTTTTGTGCATGTCCATTCGGTCACTAGTTGCATCGCTTGGTTGCATGATATCACACCTTTCAGCGCAGCTGGCCGGTCAATGGTCCCGGCACTGGCACCGGCATTGTCGCTAGAGTCTGTCTCAGCCCCACGAAGCTGTACGCGGAACAAATGGCTGAAGAGTGGCCGGCGAATAAAGTGATGAAGCTCGAGGCCGTTCGCGATCATTTCCGCGGGCAATTTAATCCCTACAATGGCCTGCGCCTGATCAGGTGACAGGATTGGAAGGTCAGGATTGCAGTAGTGGTCTAAAACAGTGGGTAGTTCCTCGTGTGTGATTTCCATCAGATGACCGAATCGGCGCACAAACGCCATAATGACTGGGCGCTCAGCAGCAAAAACCTCGGTAATTAATGAGCCAAGGTCTAGCGACACTGCCTTTTGGCCGTTTCGCAGTCTATGCTCAGCTAGTGCGTCGTTGAAAGTGTTGCCGGCCGCGTAGTTGGCCTGGCCCGGGCTGCCAAAGACGCCATTGACGGATGATGAGAGGATCATGAAGTCTAGATCCGAGGGGAGGGTTTTATGGAGGTTCCAGGATCCGGCCACTTTGGCCTTAAGGGGCGTGATCTAGTCGTCGTATTGCATATTGGAAAACAGACCATCCTGTGATTGCGGGTCAGGGTCTGAAAGTCAAGTTTTATTAGGCGCGCGGCAGTGAACACATACACGTAAATCAAGCGTTGCCTGAATACAACCTCGGATTGGAGGCATGGTCTGAGAAAGACCATCGAGCACCTTCTTGAGATTTTTCAAGTCACTAATGTCAACTTTAGGCGTAACAACTGAGACACCCCGTGACTCAAGATCGTTGACAAGCTCCCGGGCAGCAGTAGTCTTCGGACCCGAGCGAGAAAGAAGAATTAGATGACGCGCTCCCCTACTAGCCATCCATCTGGCAGAGCTTCGGCCGAGCCCACCAAGCCCTCCAGCTATGATATAAGAGGCATGGGACTCAAAGAAATACTTAGGTTTAGAGGCACAGGTGACCTAAATACTGTTAGAATAGATTTGGCTGGGGGCGGTCAGAACATACTTCAATGGTCTCCCCGTCTGTGAGCTCTACAACTCGCTTTCCAACAGTTTCTCTGTTGTCTCGGTAATGCTGCAAAGCAGAATTCACTTCAGCTGCAGCGAAAGAGCACGGAGGCAGCGGGAAATGGAGGCTAGGCTGATACCAAAGCTTGACGGCTTGCTGAAAGCTTCGATTGAACCAAGGCCGGGTTATGCCGAAGAAGCTCGGCTAGATTGACTGACGAGTAAGAGCAATTAAGTCCTCGATCTTTGAGCTGAGCAATAGAAGTCTTTGAGCTCCTTTTCAAGCTGATATCAATAACACGACCACCAGCAGCAAGACATTGGGATCAATCTGGGGTATTCGTATTTGACAGCGAACCGACTACCACATCCACGCCTTGCCCTTTCGTTATCTCATTTATCCGTCGACACGCACAAGGGTCGTCGGGGACAAATACGATGACAAATACGATGTTCTGGCAAAGACGCAAAGACCCAGCTTCTGGCAAAGAAGATCTCGCTTCGAGACAGAGCGTGCAGTAACTAGGACGCGCGCACCGGATTCCACAGCAAGTTGGATTGCGACTTGACTAAACGAGCTGGCAAATCCGTGAACCAGCACTGTTTCGCCTTTGTCTAGTCTCGCCAAAGTCCATTAGATGTAATACGCTAGCCAAAGTGCTGTGGGTAAGGATGATGCGGTTGCAAATGACACGCGAGAGGGAATCGGAGCTACAGCACCTGCTGTTACACGTATAAATGAGCGTGCCATTGACAATCCGACAGCGCACACCCTGTCTCCCGGTTGAAACTGTACGTCAGTACTGGCCTTGAATACGACGCCGGCAGTTACTGTGCCCAGCCCGTGTTCATTGAGCTCTCCGGTCGCAATAAGATGATCCCGGAGTGTCAGGCCAAACGCCTTGACCTGAACAATCACCTCGTTCGGCCCGAGGTCGAGTTGGGTCACCGTGTCCTCCACATACTCCAAGTTTTCGATACCTCCTGGAGGGCGTACCCTGAGAGATATAGGAGTGTCAGGACCTAGTGTCTGGCTTTCCTTCACATGCTACTGAACATTCAGAGCAATAGATTCGCTCATCAACCTATTTAATGTAATGCGAGGGACACATAAAAGATCGTTTTTGACAGCGTAGTTTGTCTCAAGGAACTCGGCAGTAGACCTTTGGATGTTTGTAATAAGTTGCAGGATAAATTCTGTTGATCGTCGTACGGTATTAAATTGGTTGAGCGCGAGGATCACCAACTTTCGATTCGAATCTTCAGAACCTAAGCTGCGAGCAAGTCCATCCACCAAATGCTGCCGCGGAATTTGCTCATCTTCAGTTGGCTGAGTAATCCACAGGGTACTGTGCGCCCTTAAAAGTACTGACTGCAACAATTTGAAATCCTGGGGGGAGATCCCATCTAGTAGCACATCCTGGACTTCATGAAAGAACACAACAACTGTGGTTGTCAGGATTTCGACCTCAGCAATTTCTGCGAGTGTGTATATTGATGAGACCTGTTCATTTTGCACCGACTGCACAAGTTCACTCTGGGCCGCAACGTTGCCATTTCGAACGGGGTAAAGATCACGCGAGAGCTCGGAAAGTCTGTCTTGCTCAGGCACTGCAGTAGATATCCTGATACTGCTATATCTCCGTCGCGGATTGTCCTGCCCTGGAACCTCAATATCGACACCAGAGAAGCCGGTTGATTTCAAAAGCTTGTCCCACTGATCAACCGTGATGCACGGACTTAGAGGCGATCGAGGCTCGCTTTCTAGAGGAGCCCAACAGCTCTGAAGAAAGCCGAACAAGAAACCAACGTCAATAGCATCGACATTAGTGGTCTCGAGCAATATGAGCTTCCCATCAGGCCTCAGAAGCTGACGGTAATTTTGTAATGTCTGTTTCAGAAACGGCGTAGCATGAAGAACATGAGATGCAATAACAAGATCATAGCTAAATGGCTCAAAGGACTGAGAGACTGGGTCTTTGGCGATGTCACAGACGGAACAATGTAAAATATCATCGTACTTGGAAAACTTTGTGCGCGCACGCGGAAAGAAGGCGCGGGAAATATCGGTTTAATCATATCGGGCACATTTCCTGACATCATTTGAGCAAAGGGCCTTTAGAATGCCCACAGTTTGCCCCCCAGTCCCGGCGCCGATTTCAATAATGCGGGGAGCAGGGTTCTTGAAGCATACGTGCTCTATAAAAGCCGAAATGGGATGCGAATCATGGACATTTGCAAGCACATTTTCATAAAATTGCTCGAATAAGCCGCTCTCAAACATAACATCCATCACTTCAGCGTTGCCGGAAAATATAGAAAGCAGGTTGTGACCGACTTGCATATAAAGCTGACCATCTTGTCCAGCGGTCTGCACCCGCGACACTAGTTCCTTTCGTGCCTCTGGGTCTGCATTCGTTTCCCAAAGCAGTGCCAACTAATGTGGTTTGGAGGCCCTGAATGAACATAAGTGGGTAATTGGATCCGACAGCTGTCGTCAGAAGATCGGCCGTTGCTCCACGCGGGCCTTGCATTTTGCACTTTCCTAGCACTTGCAGAGTGTCCAGTTTGGGAGATGCAATGGCAAGGGAAACTAATCAATATGTCATTAGCGCGAGCTGCAACCATCGTCGAAAGTGATTGGAATGCGGTCAGTGTTGGAAAGATAATCTGTGCCAGGCCATCTATAACACAGGGGTGAATGGCATAGTCCTGGGCCCACTGATCGCTCTGTCTTTTTGGCCCAGGTGTCCATCTTCAACATTGCTATCGCTTGGCCTTCAGGTCCAACTCGCATATTTTCAAGGTTCTGGAAGCAAGGAACATATTGAACGGCGGTGTTTGATACGTCGTACGGGTCACGCGATGACTTCGCAGAGTGATTGATATCATCTATCCAACCCTGCACTGCTTCCCCGTACATGCCAGAAACATGATGTATCATGATTTCCTGATTAAAGTGCGCACCCTGGACTGACCCCCGGCAGCATTCTATATAGTGGCCGTTCTCCATGACAAAGAGCCGGAATTGCCACCAGGTAGAAGGATCTGAGCTGCGCGACTCCGTGGACAAGGTAAACTGAGTTTCAATCTCTGGACATTCTGGTGCAAATCTCATCGCGTGAATAAAGTCTACATCGTGTAGGTGAATCCCAGTTAGGCGGGTCGGAGACCCCAGCACCTGTCGAAGCGCCTCTACGGCCATGACTACCATAGCCGCGGCAGGCAGGACAATCTTATCACCTATACGGTGGTCCGAAGCCCACGGGAGATCTCTTAGCCGCATGAAGTTCCGCCACTGCGCGAGCTGTGGATTCCAGTCGAGGCTACGCGTGCCTAGTAAGTCATGGCGGGGAGCTTCACGGAGTCGGAAGTTGTGAGGCATGATACCGTAAGCGACACGGCGTCTCAAGAGCACGGTGACACGATTGGCTTGGTGCATGCTGTTCGAAAGAGCTCGAAGGCGGGACCATAATGGTATTTTGTAGATGGAAGTCGTACTTCGCTTTACAATGCTCACTCTGTCTCTCTCCTGTTTGTCTTTTTTTTCCTCTCCAATTCCTCTACCAATAATTGCGTAAATTGCTCACTATCCGCTATGCCACTAAGTATGTAGTGGGTGTGTACACTCAGGCAGTGAACATAAACTATCATCGGAAAGCTTCACCCCAAAAAACTGCCGCTTGTAAACCTCTTTTTCTTATTCTCTCAAGATTGTAGATTACTGTGATAAATAAAGGGCAGGTAAGTAAGCCGGGAAGCACGCGATAGATTTAATACACGTTCAGTGAGTGCTGAATAAGTTCTCACTAAGCGGTGGTCAGTGTTATGAATTATTTATTTAACAAGGTCCTCGATATCCTTACTAAAGCTGCGTCATCCGGATGAGGGGATCCTCAGTTGTGCTGGATATTCCGATTCGTATCGATATATGTAGAAGAATCAGGTGCTTCGAGCAATCCGCCAAACCCTCGCTAAAGGCAAGTTCCGAAAGCCTTTATATGAAGCGGAAGGTTCCATAAAATAAGCGGTATTTGCCATGAAGTCGGCCATGAAGACCACGTGATATTGAAGATATAAAGGGCCTTTCTATCCCCTAGTTAGCATTCAAGCAGGCTTCAATAAGTCAAGCAATTTATTTATTTTCTTCCACTTCGGTAGCCTACCCCTGGCACCCAAAATTCGTACAATATATATTCACATCCCACCACGCGAGAGCATCCAGACATCTCGTGTTCTTATTCCCTTCGGGCCTCTTCCCTTTTCTTCTTTTCCAAATCCGCCAGACATGGCGCGACAAAAATATCGCCTCGTACAATCCCTCTAAATGTGTGAAAGCTGACAAAGAGCCATAGGAGCACGACCGTGGCAGAGAATATCTTTTGAAATCAGTTTCTCTGAAAACCACAGATGAGGATTAATCCACTCACCGTTCCGAGTACAGCGAAGAACGTCGACGGCAGCTCCCTTCCTAACTGACAGGTGCACATCGCATACACACCGAGCGGGAAAGTCAATCCCCACCAACTCAAGTTGAAGGGGAATTTCCGGGCCCGAATGAGAGAGGCAACGGCGAAAAAGAGCCAGATGAGCCCGAATGCCCACATTATCAGGCCGATGATGAAACCGCCCTCGTAGAAGATGAGCCCTGTGGAGCCATGGAGTGATTGGGTCTCGGGGAAGACGTTTAGGATACATTGGCCGAGTTTTTGGATACTGCGTATCTTGGATTAGTGATATTAGAGGGTGTCGGGAGTGTCGGGGATTGTATACCCGAAGCCGCCCTGGCCTAGAGGACCTAGAGGCAAGAACACGCTGACGAGAACCGTCTTAGGCGGAAGCTTGTGGAGAAGAAGTCGCTGTAGGTAAATGGCCATGACCATCATCGCGAGTGGAACACCCATCCCCCAGAGCGCGTAGCTGATCATGACAGTCCAAAGAGCGTGCTGCGCATTGGGGAGCACGCCTGCCACGACGGCCCCGGAGGCTGCAGCGACAATGCACGACACAATGGGTAGGAGCCAGGCAGCGTTCATTGCAGATAAGCTGATTTCGTTCTTGCGTGTCATCCTATGTCTCTGGTTTAGATCGGGATAACTCAGGAGATACGTAGGGCGGGAATTCTTACACTATGAATGGCACGACGGTTGCTGTTGACACGGAAAGCACCGCGTCCACGATCCACAAGGCCCAGGCAAAGTACGCTGCACCATCGCCCCATGCTGGCACACATACGTTGCAGAACACGTTGATAATCGTGGCTAGGCCCATAGGAAACGTGCCTAGAAACATCGACTGCGCCGGATGAGTGATCATCGCCTTGAATATCTCGGGATACAGGGTGTATCGCAGAGCCGCGACAGCACAAAAAGTGAGGAAGTACACGACATTGAGAACGAAGACGACGATGGAGATGTAGTACAGCCAGAGACCATTGTACGGCAGAGTGTTAAGGAGAAGAGAGACTATCCCAGTTCCCATGTTCACCGAGAACCACCTACGAAATTATTAGCACGAATATTAGCAACAGGCTTACTAGCCACCTACGCTGGGGTAAAATTTCGCACAACGCGGCGCCAGCCAATATCGTGTTTGGACCTATTGGCCGCGAGGTCGCTGCATCGTGGCGCTGGCTGGGCGTTTTCTAGTCCGCCAGGGACTGCGCCCGCGTGGGTGAGTTGAGAATGCGACCCAGACTCCATGTATTAAGCGTAGGGAGAGTTTAGGTCTCCTCGCTGGTAGCCTGAGATATATCTGTAAGCTTGTAGTAAACAAACGCAAATCTCAAGTGTCAAGAACAATCAAAGTTCAACTCGCTCCTCGGACATATTGACGTAGATATTGTTAAATCATTGTAAAATCTCTGCTTCGGGCACTCGGCCAACGTCCCACGGCTTGAACGGCGCCAAGGCCATTTTTGATAAATGCGAGACATGCTGCCGAATGACGTTTTTATTGAAGGGATACCTGATCCTGGAGACACCATTCACATTCCCCATATGTCGAACGCCGATCCAAAATTCAGTCGCCGAATGAGATGGCGGACACGTGACAGGTGAATCGGGCGATGATGCCTGAGGTATTTACCACCTTGATATAATTGAAAATGAAAGGCTCAGTCCGTTCATCTTATTGTCATTTGGAGACACTAACAAGCTCAATACTAACGGATTCTACATCGTCACAGTCGACCTAACGTGTTCATGTCTTTCACCCTTCTGATTGGGCTGCGTCGTAACTCGGCAATAGGTCGGTCAGGATCCCCTTGCGTAGTCCCTTGCAGATAGCCAGAAGCGTGTGGCCGAGGATTTCCGCGGCACACATATAAGAGGCGCTTTATATTGGAATCGAGCGTCTTCAGATCCACGATGCCTGTTTCTTATCACGGTGTGGGGTCAGGGATATAAAGACAGGAAAAAAGGAAGAAAGAAAGCTACAGAGGCCTGCGTACTGAATGAGTATTCACAGCAAGAAGCCATACCCACCTGTTCTCCTTCTCTTACTATATTCAATGAACTGAGCACGATTGGCTGACCGGCCTAATTCGTGATTGAATAGAGAGATTTGCCAACTTTGTGCACCGGAAATGTATTCCCTGCAAAGCCACCAATGGACTGCTTAAATCAATCTGTCATAGCTACTCAAGCAGCCTCTATTCATAGTAGGAATCCACGGTCAGGTCGATAATAAACACCAACTCTGCAGATGTGCGTCACGAGTCGAGTAGTACAGTTTATAGGAAATATAGAATCATGGGAACAATAGAAAGTTAGGGCGGTATCTAATTAATTAGCTGGTTTGTCCTTCTGCACGAATTCCATACTTTCCTAATCATATTCACACCCCCACCACATCATGGTGCCAGTAATCATGTAGCTCCATTCTTTGTCAACTGCGGCATCATCATTGAGCAGCTCCCGCCGATAGATATCAAAGGCATATAGAATGGCAAAACACAACTTGAGATAGGCTTTGAGCTTTGATCTTGTGTCATCGGCGGAACGAGCACCCAGTGGGTCTATCCTCGAGTCATCACCTCCTTCAACGTTTCCTTCAATTGGAACCCCCATTGATTGCCAGAACGCACGATGCGGGATGTTCTGCGCAGGGTAGTCATAGTTCGCCACGGCATCGTTGAGATACCTTTGAAAGGTCGTGCTTGCGAAAAGAGCATTTTCGCTAGTAGTCGGGGGTTTCTTCTCAAACACCGCCGCAAATATATTCAAAGAGATGTACATCTCTAGGGCTCTATGCGCCACGTGATCGACCCCGAACGAATGGCCCCAATGCAGGCTCCATAAGTCTCCCAGCGGTACTCGGGGATGCCGTATTAAACGGAGAAGTGTTGCCTGGGCTTCCTGCGATGCGACCGGTTCGCCCTCAGCAACAGTGATGATCAACATCTTCACGGCGTCGGCCAAGTCCGCGTCGCCGGTCCCATAGCTCAAATGATTTGGATCGTTCGGGTCAGCCGCAGACTGAATCCAATTATCGATTCTTCGATGTTGGTCTGAGAGAGGATTGTGCAGGGCAGAGTTCGTCTCGTGTAGGCCTAGGCCATATTTTCTCTCCGGATAGGACAGGAGCGTCTCCGAAAAGAGAGGAACCGAGTCAGGTATTCCCGCTACATCCGGGGCTTTTCTTTCTTGGGTAAGGGCGAATTCGCGGATCGTCGCGATAAGAACGCGACGGAAATGGTTCAGATCATTGGGTTGTAAAGGAAGGTCTCGGGCAAAGAGATCGGTCTTATGCGGTGTGATGTGAGGATTGGATTCTATGTATTTGAAATGACTCGCGGTCGTGTTCCAGGGAATTTTATGGTCCAGATGCATTTTGATTTTTCAGTGGGAAATGGAATATTGGAGAGTTTGGTTTGAATTTTGCACGGCAAGTTGGAACGAAAGTGGAGTCGTCATTCAAAGCCACGAAAATTAGTAATCTGACACTAAGAATGGGTCCTTTGGATGCCTAGATGGCTTCCAGAAGATGCCCCTTGCCCATCATGATGCGAATGAAAGTGCAAGACTACGAATGAATGCAAGCCCTTCCAGTCACTGCCTATCGACATGAAGATTACACAGAATTGTTGCAGGTGACTTAATACGATGGATTCGGTCATTCCGTCACCGTTACCGTTGTCTCCGTGGATATAAATCTCAATACTCGGTAACCGTTGGGATTGTGGATCATTCGGTGGGGATGATCCCAATTGAAGGCGCTCATGATTCAACGGTGGCGAGAAGCAGCCGACTCATTATTCAGGTGACGGGAGATATGGCAGGTTTTTATGCCAAGGCGCCCCCTGGTTCTTTGGGTGTCTTCGGACTGGTTTTCACTCTACCTCCGGCGTTGAAATTGCTTCCTCAAGCAAGACTTGGATTTTGACGGGCCAATATGGGCCGCAAAGTCTGAAATTTGTTGAGAATCAGAAGTTGCCACCTCTTGGGTATCATGGCGTGCACGTCAGGATTCAAGCGGCATCCCTGAACCACCGTGATCTCGCTATTGCGAAGTGGCTTGGCCATCTTCATACTACTGCGACACATACTGACCCATGATCCAGGGCGCACATGGTCTAACCATCGAACCGAATGTCATGCCCGGCTCTGACGCGGCCGAGTGGTTGAAGCCGTCGTCTCGTCTGTGGATAGATTTCAACCGGGGGACCATGTTTGCTCGCACATGACATCTGGTATGACCGAGGATGCCCCTGCGACGTTCGTCGACATTAGCAGTGGACTTGGATAGCGGATTGATGGGACCATTCGCACCCATGGCGTTTTTCACGATACATCTTTGGTGAAGATGCCGAGGAAGCTCAGCTTTGATGAAGCGGCGACACTGACCCTCTCTGCTCTGACGGCGTGGAACGGATTATTTGGAATTGAAGGGAGGGAGCCAAAGAAGGGCAATGTGGTCTTGGTGCAGGCACTGGAGGTGTCTCCATCGCTGCGTTGCAGGTAAGATGCTATCGTCTATTTCATAAAATACGCGAACTTAAGCCTAACAAATTAGCACAGTTCTCTCGCGCAGCAGGCGCAACCGTTATAGCAAACACAAGCTCAGATGAGAAGGCGGCTAAATTGCGGTCGTTAGGAGCACAACGCGTCATTAATTACAAAGCAACTCCCAACTGGGGTGAAGAAGCTAAGAGACTTACCCCAGATGGAAAAGGTGTACACACAGTCATTGATGTGGGAGGCCTGTCTACACTGCGCCAGTCCCTGCATACCGTTCGTCCGGAGGGTATGATCCTTTGACAGGTCTGCTCGGCCAAGCCTCGGATGGTGATATCCCCAGTATCATGGATGGTCTCGTACATCTGTGCACGACCCGTGGACTGCTATTGGGGACAAGAGTCCATTTTAATGCAATGAATCAGTTCATTAAGAAGAACGGCATTAAGCCGGTAGTGGATGACAAGGTGTTCAGCTTGCCGGAGGCGAAACAGGCCTTTGAGTATATATCTCATCAGCGTCATTTTTCTAAAGTTGTAATTCGTGCTTTTGAAGACAATGAATATTGATGCATTTATCAAAGTTAATTGAACGTGGGACCACACGTTACTTAAAGTGAAGGTTGGGGATATAGCCTTGGGCTGACTCGGTTACATTGCTTATTTTCCTTGTTCCTCCTGCTACGTCACGATTTTATTGTCTATGCCACGCCGCATAACTTTGAACTATCTCTGAAATGAACAGAAATAACCTTTCGTTGAAATCGGCAAAAGTGCTTCGTATCCGAACTTGAGTCTCATAAGCAATGGAACAAGTAGTTGAATGTGTCTGAATTGACACTCATTCACACTGCTTACCGATTCTCGACATGTACATCCAGCACGCGTCTAACTATAGTCGGCTGACCTTAGTCGTGGCTGTTTTCGTCTGTATTAACGCATGTCCTTGGGCGCAAAAGAAGAGATATTCTGTTTGGAACAAAATCATCTTCCCCTTGAAGGTCCACACCACTCCTTCTAGCTTCGTGGATATGCTCCTCGTCGTATAGATCCCTTTTCGAAAGGTGGTCCGACATGCGGGTGTACCAGTAGCCCTCCAGGAACTCTATGATGGGCAGACCGAGCTGTGGAAGCTTGTCCTCGAACTCAGCTACCAGTGCTTCAAAGTCCTCAAGGAGACGCTCTTGCTCCTCGATGATGTGGTAAAGCTCTTCCTCTTCTCTTCCCACTGCCCCCTCTCCGGGTAGCAGTTGATTCACCTGCATAGATTGAGGTTGACGTATCTAGTTCAATACAGCAAGCATGCACAAGGCCTAGTGCGTTGAATGTCAAGGACCGAATGGCGGTTTTCTGGGCTTCAATTGTTTCCAGTTCCCAGGAGATAAGAAATTTTAGGATCTTTCGAAGCCAATCGGCTGAATCTTGCCACAGGCTCAAGTGGAACATGACGTGTCGTAGAGCCACGGATAACGTGGAGTATCCGGCAGGAGAGCAAGGGCAGAAGCAACTATCCCTGATGGATTTAATAAGGAAAACGCTAGCCCCATACTTGAGCACTTCTGTTTCCCATTGGGGGTATTGATTCATTCTTTGGCTGTCTTGGTCCCCGGCAGTCATAGAGTCCGTAGGTCTTGAAATTTGCCAGAAGGCTGCAGAGAGTATATCCATTGTGAGCAAGTGGGCAATTAATGATCGTGACCCCGGCAACATTCGCTTCACATCGGCTCCTTTGGAGATTAGCCATGCTGAGCGCCTGATTGCCCATGAGTTGTCAGGATACATAATTGTGTTCATCAGAGGTGTCCTCCCCGTCACATCTTTTACATCAATGTCACGGAAGCCAGTGTCATATAGTATCTGGAACGGCGTTGCGTGGTGTATCTGACTATAGACTGATGGTCTTTAAGGGTCGATAAGAACAAGCAGTGATGGGGGAATATCTCTGTCGTGGTCAACTAGTGTCTTATAGACTTTGGCAGAAGTTGCATCAAGGGCTGCCGCTGGATCTAGAAATGAGAGCTGGTCTTGAGGGATAGAGCATTGTGCCAATTGTCATAGCTCCTTCCTTCTCGATGCAAGCTCGTCTACCACCATAGACAATTGAGTGGCACCATTTGGCATCCAGAGCTGTGAGAGATATCCGGCATCGAAAAGACAGCCTGCTTTGAGTAAGATAGCAGTGGATTCAATGTATCCTTTGCCATCTACTATGCCGAGATTGTATTTCTCGACAGGACTTGCTCCTGCCTCCAGGAGGATTTTGACACCCTGGGGCCATCCGAAGGCTAACTGGAGTAGGGAGCAGTCCCCCAATTTTTCATTGGGTGAAGAAAGACCAGAATTAAGTGCCATTGTTAGTTCTTCCGATTCTTGAATTATGATTTGGGCTTTCTTGGGAATTTGTAGCACTATAGAGAGAGTCAGCTTTGGTGAACTAGGGGCAGGATCTACACTCTTACCATTCTCATCCAGGGAAAGAATTAGCCGTAGGTTCGCCTTAAAACGCTTATTGGTTGGCGGACGAAAAATGCTGAAAGGAGCACCGTGTTCAGCAAGTTTATATATCCACACCAGATCTTTGCCTCTAAGCTAGATTTGTTGACAAAGGCTTTCCAATCCCTGATCATACATCTTTACTGTCGTGGGCCTGCATCCGCAGTTCAACATGAATGTTATAAGGAGAGAAAGCGACTCGGTCTCCGTCGAAGAGTTGGGTAAGCATAGAGGGTAGCATAGTATCTATTCTCGTTAGCGTCTCATTCGAATTTTAACAGGGGGAGGAGATTCGGTTACATCAAAGAGCGAAACGATAGTTTCACTCCCAGTGTGGATTAGGTCAGAAGGAAGTACTTCACCCCCCGAAAATAGTTGTCGCAATTCCAAAAATAGTTGTCGCAATTCCAGCGTCACATCGTATGTTGCTCGAAAGTATTCGACTTTGGCTTTCAACAAGTCAATCTTTCGAAGTAGTGCTGGGTTGCTGCCTCGAACGGTTTGGATATGCAGGTAGGGTGCGATAGAGAAACAACCGGCACCTGTCGATAGGAAGCAGGAAGCGCTAATTGCAATATTCAACAACCGGCAATAGTAAGTGCGTTTGTTTTCTTGTTGCCATTGTGAGCTCCTCATTCGAGAGCGAGGTGCCGATCCTTGATGATTGCTAAATGCCGATCAGACCACTCGACCTATTTTCGACAAGTCATGGGTAAAATTGACATAGCATCCTTTATCCGTGCCATTATACGGCATCAGAGACACGGTTTTATCTCCCGTGATCAGTCGCTCATTCCAGGATTTTAATAAGCTGGTGGCATCCTCTTTCCGTGAAATAGCCTCAGACCGGAATCCTGAATTTTTACATGTTAGGAAAGCACGCCCATGAACGGAGAGGATTTTGGGAACCATGTCACGCATTTCTTCGAGTATTGTCCTCTGAACTTGTAATAATTCCCTAATATCCTGTCGAGAGTATCTGTACAATCATTGCTGTTAAGTTAAGCATCAAGGGTGTGATTGAATACAGGCTACATACATCAACGTCGTTTGCAGGACGTTCTGAAGACCGTCCATATTTTCTTCCATTTCACGCAAGGTGTCTTTCCGAAAGAGGTATGTTACCCTTTTCACCTGGCTCTTCATCTTCCCCGTAACCCCTCTACAGGAGGCCGTTGAGTAGTATCGCTCGAGAGCCAGCTTCAGTCGATGTATGGATCTATGGATGTTTATTATTTTGTCTTCTATGTCTACAGCTATCGCGGGCTCGGTGTTTTGGTTTTCTTCTATTCCGTCCCTGAGCGCCTTCAGAGGTGCACGCAGGCTCTCTGCTTTCCTGGTGAGGGCTCGAATATCTTCGTCGCAGTCCCGCCATGCTCGACTGTAGGACACAATCTCCTTGCATACCTGGAGACCAAAAGAAATGAGACCGACGACGCCCCCGGTTATTGATAGAGGGTCGGACATTCTATATGTTCACAAGCAAAAGAGAATCGCATAACACGCGGGGGAAAGAACCGGAGGTGGAAGGCACCGTATCTAAATTGAGGCGCATGATCTTTGCTCTTGCCGTGGCAGTGTTTGTGGGCCAATGAACAACCTTGCCCGCGAGGAGGTGCGGATATAGTCCGGCGGCTACCAGATGTAGGACGCATTTCACATCCTCTCTTTCCACGTCTACATTGTTGGCATAAACACCAAGGCTATTGTCCTGTTAGCCCCTCCTCTACTGCCATGCGATTCGTGCAGAACTCCAGTTTTAACGACAAAATGAAATTTATTAATACTTTCCGTAATTTGTAGCTAGTATGATTAGTTCTTGATACAAGGCTCCGGAGTAGGAGCATTGTGCTTATTTCGGGTAGTTTAACTGGGCTTAAATCCATAACAACTCAAAATTATCAAGCTTCGATGCGTTTAGCATATTCTAGCGAGCTCTAGGGGCCAAACATAGCCGCAGGAGATGGAAACTCCCTGAAACAGTCAAAGCTCAATCAGAGACTGTTTCTTCAATTCAGGGTTTAATTGATATTAACCCCAGAAATGGATTGATTATCCTGCTCGATAGCATGAACTAGGCTGTCAATTCGGTTAATCATCCCTCCGAATTGCCTCCATCATGCAGTCCTCAATCTATATTCCCTATCCCTTTGTATAATATCCACCAGCCACGCTATCCTCCAATCCCCTACGGAGCCATGTCGCATCGACGCAAGATTCATGATGAACTGCCCCCAACCGTCTAGCCACCAATTGTCAAACAGCAAGTGCAGTGCTGTCCCATAGTACGCCAGAATGATCAATGCGGTCGGCTCCACCCCCAGTAAAAGATCCAGGTATTGCGCATCCAAAAGCACCGGCCATGCGAGGATAGCATTGGGGTCTTCCATCGTCATGTACACGTTCAATAATTCGAGTTGGCGCCTTGCGGCCTGCAAGAGGACGGCGCTGATTTCCACGTTCTCATGCATGCAGGGCTCTCGCGGTTGTAGTTGCTCTTCGATGAAGCTCTGTAAATGCGAGCACAGCTCTCGGTCGTATATCGTCCCCACGGCTCGTTTGCGCAGTTTGCCGATCTTCAATAGTTGGCGCATTCCGCCCTGTTCGATCCAAGCTCGTGCCTGTTGCACGACCGATGCGACACCGCGGACCATCTTGAAGACTTCGACCACGTCAATCAGTCCCTGGGCGCTAGGGAGCCCATCGCGACCTTGGACGCCAAATGCAAACACCGCGGTGAGACAGGAGAATGCGAATAGCGCGTGGCAGTTCTCTGGTGTGACGTTGCTGAGAAGAGGAGTGCATAGTGTGAGAGAGAGGTTGTTGTGGCGGATGGCGGCCTCTTTGTAGGATCGGCGTCGCTCGGTGGGGCTGGTAAAGCTGAGATGAAGCGCCGAGACTGCGAGAATGCTGTGCATGAGGAAAGGATATGTGAGCGCCTCCTGAGGCACGGTGATGCGTACGACATCTTCGAGATGCGCCTCGTGGGCGAGTGAGCGTGCCGTGGCTACGTGCCATTGGTGTAGGAGTTCCAGCTCTGACAGAGGCAGACCAGACTCAGTATGAGAGAGCGCATGAGGGCTACCGGTTGGCTTGGGGGCCGGTTGAGGTCGCGGGGCGATGCTTTGGAATGTGCAGGAAAGGTGCTTCCGATGACAGGGACCGCAGTAGGGTCGAGCCTCGTCACATTTTATCCTTCGTTGTTTGCATTGGAGGCAGCCGTGGTGCGATTTCTTATGAGAACGGCGTAATGGCATCCTCGCTTATAATTTTTTATGCCAGCAAGAATTAAAGGGGGGGAGAGGCGAAACCATGTGGGCGACGATAGTCTATCGCATCACTTTCCGAGATGTCCGTGAACTTTGCCCTCTCGGGAATGGTTTACGCCAGTACTATGGGTCCCTACTCACTCAGAACCCAATGAGACTGGAATATTGTTGATTATAAATATTTCACTGCCAAGCTCAAGAACGGTGTTCATCATGATTGGTTGCGCGAAGGTCGCAAAAGAAATACGACGAGATTCGCTGGGGTCAATAGATCGAAGGTGAACACTTAGATCTGTCCACATGGCGGGTACAGGGGGAGAGGTATTTTTTATTCTCTATGCCAGGATCTAGGCAAGACATTATAGGCAACTTTTTCTGTCCCAAACAAGTAAAGTTTTCGATGCTGTTCTCCATGTTGTCCAGCCCACTTACTTGGACAGACTGTTCGGATTGATTTAAAGTCTGCCCTCTCGCATACACTCCTGCGGTTGGCAATAAGACACTGGGCCAGCGTGTCTGCCGATATGCCACATCTCGAAGAGCGAGAGGGCTTCAAGTTCTTTCACTACACCCCCTCTCTGGGCGCTGCGGTGGTCTTCATCATCTGCTTCCTGCTCACGACCATTTTCCACACGTACCAGCTCTTCCGCACACGAACATGGTTCTTTATCGCCTTTGTCCTCGGAGGATACTGTATGTTTCTGTCTTGTTCCTTATCATTGGACTGGTCTCTAACTGCAACAGTTGAATGGATCGGCTACTGCGCACGAGCAGTTTCAGCCAACCAGTCCCCCGACTGGACCCTCGGCCCCTTCATCGTTCAATCCGTTCTTCCTCTGGTGGCGCCAGCCTTGTTCGCTGCCAGTATATACATGGAACTGGGTCGTCTTATTGTGGTCCTTCACGCCGAAAAACACAGTCTAATCAGAATCAAATGGATGACCAAGATCTTCGTGACGGGTGATGTTCTGTCCTTTCTACTCCAGGCAGCCGGTAACCTCTCCTCCTTCGAATATACATTTCTAATCCAATCTTCTGACTAAGTGCAGGAGCCGGCTTAATGGGCATGAAGTCCAAAATGGCCGAAGACGGCCCCAATATCATCATCGGCGGTCTCGTCATCCAAGTCCTCTTCTTTGGCTTCTTCATGATTTCCTCCGCCGTCTTCCATATGCGCATGCATCATGATCCGACCCCGTACTCGCTTTCAGTTCCTCTCCGCTGGACGGAAATTATCTATGTGCTCTACGCGGCGAGTCTTTTGATTCTGGTGCGATCGATCTTTAGGTTGATTGAGTATGCGCAAGGCAATGATGGGTATTTGATCTCGCACGAGGTGTTTCTGTATATTTTCGATGCCTTATTGATGTTTGCGACCATGTTGGTCTTTCATGTGGTGCATCCCAGTGAACTAAATGTATGGTTGAAGGGGAAGGGTGTGTATACCAGGGGTATCAAGGTTCAGAAGTTTGTCGGAAGTGGGGAGGTCTTTTCTTAGACATCTTAAACATGAGTTGTAGTTATGTACAGATTAGAATCAACTACATATTGCGTTCTGGCGCGGAGATCCAGTCAATTAATTTTTGTGGATGTGTCCCGTCCATCCGTTTGCTGATATCAAACCTATGTCCAAGTTGCAATCTACAGCATATACCGGAATCCCGGTGCCATTTTGCCGCCCATCTTCTCATGTCCTTCTACCAACAACCCAGAATCTAACCTCTGGTTCATGCGCTTGTACTGAACTCTCATGAAAAAGCAGATAACCACAAAGACAGCCTGGCACGCGAACACTGTAGTCAACGCCGGTCGGTAAATCGGCGCGTCCTGCGCTCTGTACGCCCCTGAGGACACAATGCCTCCGAGATTCTGGAACATGGAAAGCAGACCCAAGGACACGGCGCGCGTGGACGTTGACGGGGTGTTTGTGCCTACCCACGCGGGTACGAGCAGGCCGGGCGTGAAGGTTCCGAAGGTGATGAGATATGTTAGGAAGTAGCCAACTTTGACGTGTTTCACCAGGTCCAACGAGCCGAGGAGGATCCAGCCGATCATGGAGACGATAATGGGGCCGATGGAGAACCAAGCACGTTGTTGCATCAGGTCCGACAGGTAGCACGTTGTGAGCTGGATGGCGGCTGCGGTCAAGTTGGGACCGATCGTGTAGAGGTTTGCTTGGACGGCGTCGTCGGTCAAGCGTTTGATCATAACCTGATGATGGTTAGTTTTGTCAGGCATTGGAGTGATGTGCATGTACAGGGAGAAAGTTAGAGCTGCTGGCAACGCCGACTCCGTAAAGTAATGCACAAAATGCGAAGACCCAGATCTTCCAGTCCTTGAGGGCTTGTAGACCCTCGATCCAGGAGAAATCTTCCGTCTCGAGTGCCATCCGCTGGCAGGCGCATTTCTTTTGTTCATCAGTGAAGAATCGGGAGGATTGCACGCTGCGAGGAAGCCAGAGCAAGGCCCATGCGCCGACTGCGACACCCATTGCTCCTTCGATCAAGAAGAGATATTGCCATCCCTGTTCTATTTAGTATTACTGGCAAGGATCAACAAGAGGACACATACTGTGAGCTTTCCATTCCATTGGAACACGCTCCATGAGATTAACCCGCTGATAGCGCCCTGCAGAGGTTAACAGCTTCCCATTGATCAATCCAAGTTTTCTCACAGCAATAAACCCCATCATCAAAAACAGCGACAATCTCAGTCCAAGCTCCTTCCTAGTGTAGAACAGCGTACAGTAGAAGGTCGCGCAAGGCATGAACCCGGCCTCCATCATGCCCAGAATGACTCGACAGGCCAGGAGCCCGCCAAAATCCTTGACTGCGGCCGTGATCATGGCCAAACTTCCCCAACCAATGACAAGAACTGGGATGACGAGAGCTGCATTGAGTCGTTTCGAGAGCACGGTCGCGGGTATGTTGAACAGCGCATATGGGATGTAGAATAAGATCAGGACGAGCGAGAACTGGTTGCCGTGCAGATCGAGGTCGGCTTCGAGGGTGCCACTCTTTGCGTTTCCGAGATTTGCTCGGTCGAGAGTATGCGTTAAATAGAGGAGAGCTGTGTGGTAGATTAGCATGGTATACTTTTTTTAAGTCATGGCGAAGAGTTACTACCAAGTGTAGGAAGTAGAACAATGTCCAATCGTCGCAGGAGAGATTTCTCTACTTTGCGATCGATTTCTTCTGGCTGGGAGTTCAATTCGACGTCGTCGTTTACTTTCGTCTCGGTTGGTAAACCACCCATTGTGAGCTTGCAGTTCTGGTAGGAGAGACAGTAGTGGGAGTTCGTGAGCTCTTGAAGCCTTTACCGGTCCCGACCAGATATATATGTCAAGCCGTGATTCATGAATTCGCCACACGCTTCAGATAAAACGAGTTTCTCAAAGCAACCCTCCAGTGTAAGAAGAGCACAGCTCGATTATTCATTATCTTCTGTCAAAACACCGCCTGTAGTCTTTTTCACCGGATTTCGGTCCGCATCCGACGCTATCGCGAGCTCGTCATCTTCGGTCGGTTGACAACATGAGGAGCAGGGATGATCGGTCGCAAAACCAATCAAACGCACTCACTGTATCGATTGCCTTGACCTAGCATGCGGAGATGATTTTGTGGGTGTCTCTCATCCATATAGTGGGCTGGTAAGGTGGGAGTTGGTGACATCTCCAACGGCACTGCGGGGACTCCGAAAAAGTCTGCCTACGCGAGGGCATTCCGTAATTGAGATATAAGAAATTAATTGTTACTGATTCATCAAGTGGCACCCCCAACTTTGAGGCCAAAATGTCAACCACTTTACCTCACGCAAGGCCTGCGACCAGCAGGAACACCCATGGACCGCACCCGCTCGATGAAAACACCAACCAAGTCGCTCTTCATCCGAATCGTCGCAATGCACAATCGCCGACGCGGAGATTCTGGCACTGGCCATCCATCTTAGCGACGGCATCAATTGCAGTGTTGGGCGCTCTAGTATACAACCTTGCGACCGGACTGCTCTATGCGCCTGACATTCCAGATCCGACAAATTATCTCGGTCGCGCACGACACATATTGAAGACCACGCCGTTAATTGACGGCCACAATGACCTTCCTTACTTGATCCAGGTGGAGTTGCAAAATAAGATCTATTCGGACTTCAACCTGAGCAATCGGCTGCTGGGACATACCGACTTGACTCGTATGCGTGAGGGGCAGATGGGCGGGCAGTTTTGGAGTATCTACATTGACTGCGAATCGATAAATTATGTGGATGATCCGACGGTAGGTGGTTCAAGACTGACCAAACTGAACACAACACTGATTGAGTTACTGGTAGACATCTGTGCGCGACTCCCTGGAACAGATCGATGTGGCGAAACGCTTGATCCAGAACTATACGTCCGACCTGGCCTACTGTGAAGATTCCCATTGTGCGCGACAGGCGTTCCGTAATGGGAAAATCGCCAGCATGTTAGGGCTCGAAGTAAACACAACCAGCTCCCATGCCTCCTCCAACTCCCTTCGCTGACCATCTTTTATCTTTGTCAAAGGGCGCCCACCAAGTCGGCAATTCGATCGCTGCAATCCGTCAATTCTACGACCTCGGAGTGCGCTACATCACCACCACTCATAACTGCGACAATGCCTTCTCGACCTCCGCGTCGACAGTCGCGGCGGGCGGCGAAGACGGTGGCTTGACGCCCTTTGGACACGAATACGTGCAGGAAATGAATCGTCTAAGCATGATGATCGATCTCTCGCACGTCTCGCACCAGACTATGCGCGACGTTCTCTCCGTCACCCGCGCGCCAGTCATCTTCTCGCATTCGGGTGCTTATGCTCTCCAGCGCCATCTCCGTCATGTTCCGGACGACGTACTGCGCGGGGTGAAACGGAATGGCGGAATCGTGATGGCTACATTTATCAATCGGTTCTTGAACATGGAGGATCCGGATAGCGCAAGCATTCGCGACGTGGTGGACCATATTTTTCATATCGCCGAGGTCGCCGGATGGGAGCATGTCGGCGTTGGAGGCGATTACAGCGGGACTCCGGAGGTTCCGATCGGGCTGGAGGTAATTATGGTTCCTTTGGTTCGTGAGTCAGTCATTTCTAATCGTTTTTTCAGGATGTTTCAAAATACCCCGACCTCGTCGCCGCTCTTCTGGAACGAGGCGCAACCGACGAACAGGCGCGGCTTTTCGCCGGCGAAAATATCCTGCGCGTATGGAGCGAGATCGAACAGACCGGGGCATGGATCCGAGGCGAAGGCACGAAGGAATCGCTTCCAAGCGAGGCTATCTGGGAAGGAAGACGTTGGACAAAAGGACACAGCTGGTTGCCATTCATGTTCTCCGGCACGAGGTCTAGACTGCACGGTGGGAAGAAGGGCCCTAAACCGGGTGCCAACGATTGGAGTATCAGGACTTGATAGGCATACAATGTAGTGGGCCCTGGAATATAAGTTTTGCTGTACTCAACTGAAGTTAAGTGGGAAAATGGTGGATGTGAAGGAAGGTGGTACTCAAGCTAGTAGATGGTGTCATTGTGGATGTTGATTGCATCCGCGTGAGGGGAAGAAGCACAGTACTCCGTGTAGACATTCGATCTGTCTCCGTTATCTAACCATCAACTCCACTAATTCAAGGAGACTAGGGCTAGACACAAACATACCATCCCTGCATTCCTCCGACAACCCCGCATTGAGTCGTCGCTGTAACTCGGATTCCGGTCCGCCATCCGTAGCATTAACAGATATTGGCGTCGATGGATTCATCCACTCATGATACGCTCATTCCTCAGACACACTCACCATGGCGTGATTGGATTAGAAACAGTTCCCATATCGCTTCTCCAATTCCTACTAGCTAACAGACCGTCATACGAAATGTGGTGCGTCCAGCAGCTTCGCTTAAATACATACCTCAAGGCTTGATCGCCTATTGACAATCCCATGACGACCTCATTCACTCGATATGTCGTTTAACAGTTTCATAACTCTCTCTATAGAAGGGAGCGCTTTAATTCTGGTCGGGTATCTGCTGGTCAACGAGTTAATCCGCTGGAACAGACGCATCAACGGCCTGCCAGGACCCCAAGGACTGCCGGTCATCGGCAACTTACGCCAGGTACGACATGGTCAGGAATCGCAATTGATATAGCTAACAGCACAGGTCACTCAATCGTTCTCGGCCGAGCAATATCGCCAATGGTCAGCGGAATACGGATCCGTATATCAAATTCAACTTGGTAATATTCCTGTCGTGATCGTGAACACGGCCGAATCGGCGAAGTCGCTATTCCTGAATCAGAGCTCGGCTTTGATTTCGCGCCCGCTTTTTCATGTCCTCCATAAAACGGTGAGTAAGAGTGTCGCTAGTATCGGGACTAGTCCGTGGGATGAGAGCTGTAAGTTCCGGCGCAAGTTGGCCGCTGGAGCATTGAATCGTCCGAAGGTTCAGACTTATGAACCGGTATGTTTTCCTTCTCGCTATCTTGAAAGAGCGGCTAATAATGGAGTAGATCATTGTACTGGAAACGAGGGAGTTTATTCAAGAGCTACTGCACGCATCACGCGAGAATGCCGAGGTGGAATTTCACTCGACGATACATCGCCTGTCCCTGAATTTGGTGTTGACATTGAATTATGGCACACGGTATTCTCCCCTTCACAAATAATCCTGTACCTCTGCACCAACTAATAAAATGCAGAGTCTCGAGCACAAAAGATCTCCAAGAAGATTCTCTCTACGCTGAAATTGTCGCTGTCGAGACCGAGATCTCGCGATACAGATCAACCTCCAAGAATCTCACAAATTATATCCCCCTTCTTCGACTCCTTGAGCCAATTCTCTGGAGAAGAGCTGCTGCATATTCGGCAAAGATTGGCCAACGTCGGATCGCATATAACGATCAACTGCTGAATCGGTTGAAAGAAGCCGTGAACAATGGTACCGATAAACCCTGCATTCAGGGAAATGTGTTGCGAGACCCGGAATCTGTTGGGCTCTCTAGTAAGGAGCTGCTGAGTATTAGCTTGAGCATGATGGCGGTATGCTTCTCAAAAATCTATCTACTGAATAAAAGGTCACTGACATCCCACAGGGCGCAGATAGCACACAGCCCACCATCGCATGGGCGATCCTTTTCTTGGCACATAATCAGGACATTCAACAGCGCGCTTTTGGTGAAATTCAAAAATCAGAATCTCTCGTTGGAGGGCGGATTGAGACGCAGGAAGTTGAATATATCCATGCTTTGACTAAAGAGTTGATGCGCTTCTACACGGTCTTGCCACTCGCTATGCCCAGGGAAACCACCGAGACCGTGCATTTCGAGGGAAGTACAATTCCAGTCGGGACTATGGTGTTCTTGAACGCGTGGGGATGTAATCGAGGTACAGAAATCCTATTCATCTGTCATTCCCTATTGACAGGGCTAACAATGATAAAGATGGCGAAGCATTTGCCGACCCCTGGACTTTCAAACCCGAACGATGGCTCGACAACGCCGAAGAACATACACACCAGTTCGCCTTCGGGTATGGATCGCGGATGTGCATTGCCTCGCATCTAGCATTCCGATTGGTTTACACGGCTGTGTTTCATTTAATTGCTACGTTTGAGATCAATCCTGTGGATGGACAGGACAAGGACGCTGCCGATCCGATCCGAGGCATTAAGGATCCTACTTCCATTACAGCCGTGCCGAAGGCAGGAAAGGCGAGAATGATTGCAAGAGAGTGGATAAAGTAAGAACAATATCATCAGATATCATTGAATGAGACTATGTGTTATGATTGTGCTGTTTCCATGGCGATGTCTTGCAGGAAGCTCTGTAAAGCATTCGTCACCCATCGGCTTTGCCATTTTGGCGCTCCGACTGGCGAATTTATTATAGACAATGACTGAATGCGCTCAATCGACCGGTCAATTAGCGACCGAGGAGTTGTGGACATACTTTGGCAGTATGGAATCAGCCTGTCGGGCCCAAAAAGGTTCATCGACGCTCGTAACAGAACTGTGACCGTGAGTAACCTGCGGGAAGATTAGCATGAGAGTTAGATCTATAAAAACACGAAAGGTACATACCTATTTGCCATAACATCATCAGGCACGACACTCTCAGATTCAAAAACCAAGAGACTGTTCATCGCCGCCACCAACGCGGCATCCGACCATGTCTGCGAGATCGATTCTGGAAAGATCATCTGATATGGGACCTGAAAGCTGCGGTATAACGCCACCTTATATATGTGGAATCGGCACAGCCAGTATTGCAATTTGACCCTGCTGCTCAACGCACTGATCGTGCCAGCCCCAGCGACCGGCGACCAACCGGCTGATCCGGGAATGCAAACGAGCCACTCGGAAAGCTGCATTTCAAGCTCTGCAATGACTTCTAATGCGCGTGATGGTTGCGGTACGTGTGCGGTTGATGCCTGCAGCTCGGGGGCGCAAGCGATCCGCCACAGTATTTGGCGGAGGCTCGTCTCCGCAAGGAATAGGGAGTAGCAGGAATCGATGATGGAGGTGTATGGGCTGTGTAGCTGGTTGGCACTGGATGGCTCTTGGGCCATGCATTCGAATGGTAGCGGGAGGCGATCTTCTAATTCTGATAGTTGGCTGCTGGATTTCAGACAGGTTTCCCAGTTGAGATCACTGTTCTCGTCAGTATGCTATCATAACCATGCGAAGCTCTCATACCGTTCCATATTCAAAAGAACCCAGTATAGTCGAATGCTAGTGGTTCGCGTAGTGAGCTTGGTGTCTTGCGGTTTCAAAACTCTCCTAATGATTTGTTAGTGGTTGCCACGTGGTGGATGAAGCAAGGCTTGCTCTAGAAGAAACCGGTGCAAAACTCCCGATGCACGCTGAAGATAGCCCGATGCTGTGGAGAACAGGGAGAGCTTCGCGAAGCATAAAGACGATAGCGCATGAGCTTGTGCATAGCCCAGACTCGTCGCCATAGGAAGCCAGCCGAGTAGTTGTGTCGGCATATTCAAATACCCAATGGCCTCCTCAATGCTCGATGGAGCCGAGTACAACTTTCCGAGACAAACCATAAGCATCACGAGTGCAGATGTCATGTTATTCTGAAACCCATCCTTGATACAAGTGGTCACTGCGTCATAGATTGCATCTTCGCACATGATCGGGTAGAGTGGATAGACTAGATCAAGGAAGCATCGAGTATAGAAGAGTACCTGTCCTGTCTCATCGGACTGCACTTGAAGGCCTAAGCTCTTGAGCGAAGGGTGGATGGTGGATGCGTAGGTGGAACAGGCGTCTCCATCTAATGATTGCCGGGCTACATTAGGACACATAATGCGAATTCTTTCCCATCGAAGGATCGATGAGGTTGGCAGTGGCTCTGCCGCTGTCTTTCCAAAGAAAGAATTGGGACGATTTAAGTGTTGAGCCCCAGTCCTTTCAATGACCGAGGTTTCGGACGAATCTGGCCTCCGAATGTTATCTTCAAACCTGCTCATTCTGCCTTCAACGCTCTGGAAGGCTCGATTCAGCTGGCTGATATGATCCAAAATTAAATGGAGACTCGGGTCGCGCCTATGCTTGCCTGTCAGCGACATGATGTCTCGCTTCCACCGACCGATGATGTCTTACGCTGGCTGATGATCTTTCCTGTAATGACAGACCAACTTCCTGCGACGGCAATACCGACACGAGGGCTGGCTTTCGTCGCACTTTATTTTCTTCTGGCGGCATATCTCGCATGCCTGAATTGTTTAGCGTCATTCGGTGCGCAGACACTAAGGCAAACCTTGCTAGCTCTCTTTTCGAGATTTGTCTCGCTAAGGACACGAGGTGAAGCTATTAGACTTTCCATAATGGAATTGAATCCTCGATATGGATCCTGTTAGCCCAATGTGGCCGAGCCAGCTCTGCTTATGGAGCGAATCAGACAGGCGGCTCTCCACGGCAGCTGGGGATCTATTTATTCCGCTAAATGCATCACGTCAATCATGCCTGCAATGAGCCAACCGCACTACTGCAGCTTGCCAAGTCCTTTCAAATCCTGCTGTTCATCAAATCCCCTGATGGGAGGTATGAGTACCGCTTCTGTCCGGAATATTTTGTCAATCCTCTTGTTACACTTGTGGCTGGTCGCCAACTTTTGATGATACAATCCTCCTACTATAGTAAAGTCCTATGGTGAACCAGCAACACTCGTCATTTTACATACTATCGCTCAAAAGCTCTCTCTCTTCTCCTCCTGATACCCCGTGCGATGGCGCAATCGTCCAACGGCATCGTGTTCCTCATCCCAACGCGCCAATTCTGTGTTCGGGACCTTGACCAGCTTATGGGCTACTGATCCGTCGTCGAAGTCGACCACCGTTTGTCGATATTCGTACTTTTTCATCCTGGGAATCACTGCTATCCAGATGTAGTAGTATATTCCGCAAAGACATAGCCTGGTTTGGTTAGTTTCTTGGGTTGGGAGAATTGTGGAACAAGGTCCACTTACAATCCAATACCCACCACTAGGTACGTGCCATACCAGAAACTCACATCTCCGCCGTTTGCTCCACCTGTGGGTGGATACCAAGGCGCCACCAGCAGGTAGATGTTGGTGAGGGTTGCAAATGCGATTGCGACGTTCCAGGCGCGGTATTCGGGCCTGGGGAAGTTCAGTTTTGCCCGACGGCGACGGATTATGAGCAGTCCCAGCACGAGCAGGAAGTTGAATATGTTGGTCGGGTAAACGGATAGGTCGACCACTGTTCGCTGTTAGTGCTCATCAGTCGCCGAAATATAACTATACGAACCAAAATTAAATGCATCTCCAGCAGGAGGAGCCAAGATCATAATCATCGTCATTCCCCATTGCACGAAATATGGGCCGATCGGCGTTCCGAACGGCCGCGTAGAAGTCCAGAATTTTCCCCATGGGAGAACTCCTTGTCTAAGGAAAGTGTGAGCATACCTGCCCAGCCATGTGGTTAGTGAGATGGCTTTACCTTCCGGTCTCTCGCAGCATACGCGAATAGTTGACCAACACGGCCATCAGGTTTCCAAATGCGCTGATCACGATGAGAACATTTAGTGCACGTCCAGACCCGTGAGATCCGAAGACTTTCTCGAAGAAAATGCCGGCCGCAATTTGTTTCGAGTTCAAGATCTCTTCTCTCGATGCAGCGGAGAAGTATGCAATGTTGACGAGAATATACAAGCTTGTGACAAGGATCAACGAGAACGGCGCACTCCAGCGGAGAGTTTTCACGGGATTCTATTCGAGATCAGCGTGATGAACTGTATCCCAGACGGGGCGTGGAGTGAAGTTACCTTTATTTCGTTGGCAACACTAAATGCGTTGGTATATCCCGCATACGAGAAAATCAACTTGACCATGGCATTTGTGGCGCCATACGCAGTTGCCTCTGAAGTTCCCTCCCAGGCATTCCGCCAGTTCATCTGGGGATCGGGCACTTTGGTGTGGCCACCGAGCACTACCAGCCCCGCGATAGAGATCCTGTGCCACCGTTAATCTTGGAGTCTAGGCCCTCGCTGAGGATGTACACGTACAACAATAGAGTTGCGATCTTGACAAATCCAAACCAAACCACTAGCCTCAACGACCATTTGGTATTGGCGCTGACCACTGCATAGTTCGTTAGCCGTGACTGCATTCCAACACTCCTTTGGAATCTAACCCATGAACGCTAGCGTGTAAACTGCCACGGCAACGCCTTTTAATTGCCAGTCTGTGTATTCATGGCCGGAAAGTCCAAAAAGATACTGGGCTAGAACAACGGCATTGCTGCTTCCGAACGAGAAGACGACGTGTTTGACGGCGAACGTCGTCGGGAAGAAATATTGCGGCTGTGGATATGCTTGTTCGAGATACACCACCTCTGCACCAGAGCGACTAGGGAAATATGATGCCAGCTCCAGATATGTTGCCAGCGTCGTATGTGCCAGGAGGTAGCCGATAAACCAGTAGATCATGGTGAGACCGACGGAGCCCACGCCGGAGAGAATGGTAGCGGCTGAGAGAGTTAGGACCGCAGTTGAGGGGATCACTTAGGGCCAACTTACGTGTTGAGAAAATTCCAGTCCCGATCATCTGATTAATGTTCAGACAAAGACTGGTCCAAAAGCTCACAGAGTATCCTAGAGGCGAGTCCATTTCGACTGGTGCGCCCGAGGCATCTTGATAGGTAACTGCTGTCGAGTTGACACCGGTTTCTGCTGTGTATTTCACTCCACCCTCCTGGATGATGGATTCTTGAGACCTAGAGTTGGACTGTATGGTCACCCCGGGATCTTTCTCGCTATCTTTGTCCATCTTATGAGAGCAGATACTTGTAAGAGGTGAAAGATAATCGTGTCACCCGCACGAGCAGGCGATGAGTAGACGAGATCAGCGCACCATTTTATCACAAGGGAATTGAGTTTCCGGTCCATTCCATCATCCTGCAAGGTGGCACGCCATCCTCATTCCTGCACGTATGACGCTTCATGCAGTCGTGCTGCTTGTCAACATACCACATTTGGTACTGATTTTCGAGATACCCAGATCCACGGTGCTTCCGCAGTGTTCTTAATGGTCAATGGAAAAACTAAGCAATGATGACACCTTTCTCCGCAATAGTACCATGAGGACTAAGAGTAATACCCGGGAATCCTCCGCTAGATCCAGACTTATCTGCTCTGCCTCTCTCTTCGGTGTGATGATATGGTTTTTCAACACACATTTCCTTGGCACTCATCGGTTTTAGCTTTCTTTCAAATTGTAGCAACAAGCTAAATTCATTCTATAACGTCTTTATCTATGGACAGACCTTGGCTGGTCGGCCAAATTGTGAAACGCCTTGTTGGATGATGTCAATTCTCCTCGGGGTCATCTCATCGACTAGCGTGGTGGACCGCGTCAACGGCCAGTTAGCTTCACAGGCGATGTCTGGGCATGCAATCACTCAATGCTTTTTCATCCTCTCCAATATAGACAGGGGGGTCCGGCCTCTTGGTGGCTTGGTGGCATCTGCTCTATTACAAATTCAAATATCATTACGAGGGCGCCACAAGAGGGGCACGTTTTCATACCCTTCCTTACTGGAGTTGAGCTTTATCGTCAAAATAACAATTTATGTTGTGGTCGCCTTGTTCTTCTTGTTTCCTGTCTCCTGTAAGCACGCAATGCTCCGATTATAGGAATTAATGGTAGGTTGTTCTTCTCGTCGCGAGAGCCAAGCGGTCCCAACTCATATGATGTCTCCTCTACTTGGCTCCAGCCCCTTCCATATATCATCGAAAATAGGGAGAATTTCATCCGGCAGCGGCCTTCTCTGAATGCTCTCCATATTGGATCTGAGCTGCTTTATCGAGCTCGCCCCAAGAATTATCCCATCATTTTCTGCCAGTGCCGAATGATATTATGCCCATCGTAGTGCCGCGTCGGTGGTAGTAATCCCCAGAGACTCGGTCGCAAGCTCCAGCATTTTCATTGCTGAGTGTAATACCTCCTAGTAATATAGTTCTTGCATGAAATCTCCTAGGGGACTATCAGCGCGGAAGCCTGTATCTTGGGCTGTGCCGTGGGTGAATTTGCCGGAAAGGAAACCGGAGGCTCGGACGCTGCAGGACGATTCAATTGCTTCTTGCGCAGAATGGAAACATGGCTTACCTAAAGGCATTGTAAGTAATTCCATGGTCTCAGAGGATAGGAAGAAGCTTCTTCTCCATCCCTCGATTCACGGCACTGTAGTCGCCTTGGTAGACGGTAGGCTTGGCGCAGCCGTGGACCTCGCAAATAGCAAGGAATTTCTGCAGCATATCGGGTTGGAAGTTGGAGACACCAAACCGTATCACTTGTATTAGTATATCGCTTTGTGCTTTGTGAGGGGCTGAAGAAATGAACTTGTTTGAGTTTTCCTGCCACATATAGGCCGTTGATAGTCCTCGCCTGGTCTTCCAGCGAAGTGTAGAGATCGGGATAGTGGATGTATAGAGTGTTCACCTGTGTTGTTTAGCCACTCGCTAACCGTCGTTGGGGCAATTTACATACTTTCTCAATGTTCACACGCCGCAGACTGGTTTCAATCGACCTTTTAACGGCGCTACGCTCCATATTTCTCCCTTGTTTGGCAGTCTGCGTGAGTATTTTGGTGTCAATCGTGAAGCCCTGGTTGGCAGCTCTGGTCTCTCCTAACAGCTCCTCGGAGCGACTAGGTGCGGTGTGAGTATATCTGCCGGTGGTGTCAATGTGGGCAATTTTATTCTGTTTCAAAAAACCTAGGATCTCCTGGACTTCCTCTGGGCTGACGAAGTTCATGCTGAAAGAAGCAGCACGTGTTCCGATCCATCCAAAGAAAGCCATTCAAAACACTCAAAAATCTGCAGAAATAGAGACAACAGGGATTCCAAACTTAGAAACATAATTATACCCTATCCTAGTAGGCTAAATCACAAGTCTCGCCTGCGAGGGGATCCTACTTCTTCATTTCAAGAAGGGGCCGAAGATAAGTTTGGGGTTACCCATTTTGAATGTTTTTAATTCTGAGATTCTATTTTGCCTGATTGAAACTTGTTTTTCTGATGATAAAAAGCTTATCCAATTAGTGAGGAAAGGGCCAATAAATATTCCTTCTTGTCCGTTATACACGGAGACTGCCAATCCGGCTTGTATAGCAGGGCGATCGGTGCATCTTCACAGCGATCGGGATAAGTGGGTCCCGTCGATTATCCCGTTTTGTGCTTTCCTTGTGCATGCCGCCTTGACAGCGAGCATATTTATTATTCATACTGGTCCTTGAGCTACATTCAAGGCACACTTGAACAGTTTAATAATTGTATTATGCTGTGACACTTGCCGTGAAATCAACTTTCCCAATTCTGTCTGTTTTCAATGAACCCCTTAACTGCGACTGGAAATTTCCTCTCGCTTTTCAAGATAAATATCTACATATTTGCTGGTAGTGTTGGTTGTTTTACATGCTTGGGAAAAATTGCTCCATAATACAAATGACACAAACTAGGAAGCAAGAAAACAAAAAGTTGAAAAGAATAAGAAATACAGCAGTTAATTACCACGGAATCTTTAGGATATATATTCATACTCACTCGGTTGGCAAGAGACACAGCATGTCAACAGATTATGCATTCGTATGGCACTCATTGTTACGATCACTAACTGACCCCTCCGGAAACCTGCGGGATCGGTTAGTATGCTACAAAATACGGTGTAAATCATGCCTCAGAGCCGTTGCCCCCGGGCACGCGCATGATTTGAAATGCTAAGACACCGGCCTCATGAGCCTGCGGGAGAACAGGCCAAGAGGAAAAATCTTCCAACGCACCAACTTATGCAGGCCAGCCCTGAGCACAAGCGAACGGAATCGCCCGCTTCAAAGCCCCACCATCTAACACTAACACGAGGCCATGATTGGCTAATCTGAAAGCTCTAAGACGCCTCGATATTAACTTATATTAGATGCTAAGACCAAACCCCTTAGCGACACGCCCGGACCAAGGTCTCCGTTTCCCCGGCCTGGACGGAAAATCCGCCCTGCTCCAGTGTGCCCGTTTAAAATAGTTCGCCAAGCCCTGTCTCAATAAGATTCTCTGGAGTCTGAATCCAGGCATTTTGCCTCGATGCAAGTAAAATCGTAAAAGACCTCTGGTGGGACTTGGGCTGTTGACCGGAAAGCGTGGCAAACAATGCCATTATGCCAGAATTGCATATCTGTCCTTTGGGATCTGATTGTGAGTGAGAATCGGGAACCTTTATGTTATCTTTTTGTGTCCACAAAAACTCTAGAGGATCCCACTTTTATATAAAACGGATGCATTGCTTTTTGGTTCCGAATGCTGATCCCCGAGGGACAAGTTGGGTGATAATTCGGAGCCGAGGCACATGGCAACCCTCAACTTCATTCAATCGACATTCGTTAGCTCAGGGGCTAGTGCCGTATTATATAGGTCAATCTCCTTTCGATCTCAGTTCCATAGACCAATATCACCACTGGCGTAATGGCCCTAAGATGATAGGCTGGCACGGGCTACTCCATACGGCATAGCCTTCCGCCTTTCGATCCGCCAGAGTTTAATAGATTAAGACATGGGAATCGCGAATTCCGAGTCCCTCGCCAAGTGGCCACTTGCACTGCCTCTGTCTCCCGAACTCCCAACTGACATTGACCTCGTGTTCCCAGGAACACCCCACACCCCATTCCCCATGTGGCCCGAATGTCAATGCCTGCGCATCTTGTCATCTGTGCGTTTCGACTCCCTGTCACGTCCGGGATGTGTCGGCATCAGGGATCTGGTCATTAATTAACAAAGCCGCGGCTTACGAGGATCAAATGTGCCTAGCTGCGAGTCATACATCGCCCAGATTGCCTTCTGTGTGGGCTAGGAGGAGGGGTCTAGATTACTGCCGTGGCCGTTGGTGTTCAGCTACTCACGCTAGCGTCCTCATATTGATTGTCCAATGCAAGTGGCGCTGCAACGTTCGACATGGGTATCTAGTTAGTCTCTGTTTGGGTGGTCCAGCCATGGCTCTTTGATTACTGTTATCGCCTCCATAGTTTGGCCAGGGGCCTATAAGTCCGGCCATCTCCGGCCGTTAAGTCCTCTTTGCCTTTCTCTCTTCCGACTCATCCCAAAAAATTATCTATACACACAAAATGACTGAAGGTCTCCCAGATTACGTCCTTGATCCCAATGCTGTCCTCAAGGACACCGATGCCGCTTGGCGGTATGGCAGGGTTCCTGATTATAGCAAAACCCGCGCATTCTACGAACAGAGTGAGTCTCATCTTTGCTATTTGCTTTTTCACCGATAAAATAATACTGACGTTTGCCCAGCCCGAACGATGTTCCACGAATCCGGCAGCCTCCCCTTCCTCGTCGAGAACCTAGTCAAGAACTGGGAAATCGAAGCCTCTTTCAAGACCTCCCTGTCCGATTGGCGCACGATCGATCATACCAAATACAAATTCTCGCTGAACGGCGGCCCTCCCCAGTCCGGTGAGCATATGCTCAAGGTCGGCACGTACAACGCCCTCATCACGCCGAACAAGTACTACGATCCCGAGCACAATGATTTCGAGAAGAGTCACAAGTCGTTCAAGCGCATGATGCCGACCTTTGCCTGGGAGGTCACCGAGGTGTATAGCGGTCCTCCGGTGGTTATCTTCAAGTGGAGACATTGGGGAGTTATGGCGAACGACTATGTCGGGTTCAATGAGTGAGTGCATATTTCTGTTGCTGATGGTCCTGACGCAGTGAGATAATGCGCTAACGTTACTTAGTTCTGCTGAGAAGGTTAAGATCAAGGCTCATGGCAAAACGCTCGACATCCAAGGTATCGTGATCGCGAAGGTGAATGATAAACTACAGCTGGAGAGCATCGATGTCTGGTTTGACCCGTTGGAGATGTTCCGTCAGATTGACCAGAAGAAAGAGGGGGGCGCCGAGTCTGCTGCAGGTGGATGTCCGTTTGCCGGTGCTGCTAGCAACTAATGATTCATCTATTGATGTACATACAACATACCAAGATCGGTCATATATAGACGTGCCACAATATGATGACATTATGTGCTATGTACTTGAAGGGATTCATATCCTCATGGGAACAGTGATCTGCTGGTGCTTGATGAATTCGTATGTCTATTGTCGCGACATAGATAATTGACACTGCTACTCGGTACATTTTGCAAAGTACTCACAAACCAATACCTGTATTTCCGTTATATATGGACTATTGGAGATGTGTAGCAATTTGACAGATGGCCGCGTATTCGCGGCCAAGAGAATTTCAAAGCGAGAATTTCTACTCCGTAAATTCAACAAAGAAGCCAGGGAAAAAAAAGCGAAGTCGAGTCACACCGCCAATACATAACTGCCTCATGATCAAAGCCCTTGCCAATTGCCTTCAGTCGTTGCCGAGGTTCTACTACACATCTTAATGTCGACGCAAGGGATGGTACCTACGCAGCGTCCAATCCCAATACCCCCGCCTTCTTCGGGTGCCTACCGCGAACAATGGTAATGACTTGCTTCTGAATGACATGAGAACCTCAGTTCATTCTCCAGAATACAGGGTAGATTCTGGAGAGTGTATCCGAGAACGGCCTGATGTTGCTAGAACCAATTCCGTTCGGCATAGGCTTGTTTTTGCCAGGGGATTAGATAAAGCTCTAGAGGCTTACGGTGGGTTGAAATTCAATAAACACTAATCGGACCGATAAAGAGAGCCTCGCATGAAGGAGCTGAATGGTGCTTGCCCAGCAGTCAACCAACCCTTGCTTTCCTCGCAGGCTACCTTGCACCTTCGATGCAGTGAGCAAATTCTCGGATTTAGACGAATGCACACTCTGAGCCAAGGGGCTCACGCCCGTGTTTGGCTTTAGCCCCAGGATCCAATCGCATTAAGACAGGAATCGGTGAAGTCGGCCGACGATGTCACTTGGCATGACCCTTGTGGAATTACTTTCCGGAAGGCTTGGTCACTAATGTGTGGAAGGCTTCGCAAGTGACTCTGATGGGTTACTCACTGGCGCCCACGGGCCGTTTAAGCCCAGTCTCTTGCTCTCTCTCTCTCTCTCTCTCTTCTTTTTTTCTTTCCGCAATGTAATGTGCGAGTAACACCAACTACTGGGTGTATTTTCAAGCAGAATCTGGAACCTGGCGAGGACGTGGACGGATTCAAAGTGAAGAACTTTGAAATCGTACGATGTTCAATCAAACGATAAGTGGTAGTCTCTCTACCTTAACGCATTGCAGCATTATCTGAGCCTACGTCTCGAATAGTGGCAGACAGTGCATGAGCTCACCATGGCTATCCATGATCAGTCTACTGGCACCAACAAGTTACGCGACTCGCGATTGAGCACAAAAGGTAGTAGTTCCGAAACACGCCAATGTACGCCCTTTGTTATATCCTCTCTTTACGTTACTTTCCCTGCTTTAGCGTCGAACTCTCATTGTGAGGGGCAGGGTTTAACAGGCCAATGAAATTTTGATAAATTAGTGGGCTCAACGTGACAGGGTGACGACCTTACAACATCCTACTGGAGGATATGGTGGTGAACCTTTCAGCCGAGACTTTTCTCCGACGGATAGAGTTAAAGTCTTTATATAGCTAAATGGTCAGCAATACACGGTGTAGATAGAATTAGAGAATTTCTTCGCCTACTATACGCTCATCTGGGGTATACACGGTGTACTCCGCAAGTGAACGATCTTCGCATCCACTACGGAGTATCAGGCTGTCACTCCGTACAGATCCAGTTTCAGCCTCCAATCATTGAGCAGAGTAAGAAGACACTAGCCATGAGGTCACTATTACGGTGTACACGATAGAGTACACCGTAATGCGTCCCGTTTTTCTGGGCCCAACAATCGGCATACTGTGGCAAGATAGAAAGAATCGTAAGAAATGGAGCAGGGCTATTGGCTCGCATTCTCTAGTCTTCGACGATCTGGCATATTCTTCCCTGATTTCCGCATCGTTTTAATCACAACAGTCAACCTATCCCACGACACAGCGGACAGCGGTGGATCCATGGAATGCACTAAGTGGGTTTATCCGTTGAGGATAACTTCTCCAGCCACTCAAATTCCCTTTCAAAAAAACCGGTTTAGAGGTCAGATATCTTGCTCCTGTCAGTTAGCGCGTTGTCGATCGAGGATTTCTTTGGGTTTCTTTGTCCCCAACTCCCCTCTCATGTCGGACGTGTTTCCCGCCATGTCAGCCTCTAACATTGCGTTATTATCTTAAGTCAGGGTTTGTCTTGGAGATGTCCTGCGGCTTTCATCTTTCCAACCTGCCGTGCAGTGCGCACGATGTTCCATCATCACCCGCGACCACTCGCTCCGGCGAGGCAGCATTTAATCGCAGCTTCGACTTCTCAACTCCGAAGGCGACAGAATGTTTCCAGGGCTTGTATCAGATGCCAACAAAAGAAGATTAAAGTATACAATCCCGTTTAAACTTTCCCTAGTCACTACGCTGACTGCGGATTTGGCCTAGTGTTTTGGCGGCATCCCTTGCCAACGATGTCTCGAAACCAACACGCCATGCGTGGTCGACGAAGACAGCGACGAACGCCGGAAGATTCTACTGAAACGCCGGTTAAGTTATCTCGAAAAGGATCGAGAGCTCCTTGTTCAACTAGTGAACACTCTTCGCGATGAAGACCGGCTTCACATCTCCGACACTATGAACCTGATCCGAAGCGACGCCTCCATTGACGACCTTCGATCGTTCGTGACCGACCGAGTCGAGCCTCAAGAATCGAAAGAAAGTTCATCGTTAGAGGTAAAGCCGGAGGGCGATGTCGAAGATGCGCCGTTTCCTACACCTAGCGCTCGTCAACACCTGTTGAATATTCAGCGATTGACTGATATTCCAGTCCACCGTGTCCCTGCTCGGCCGTGGACTTCAGTCACCGATGATAACGAATTTGTGTCCCACTTGATTTCCTTATATCTTTCGTGGGAACACCAGACAGTAAACTGGATTGATCAGAACCTTTTTCTCGAGGATATGAGGTCGGGCAAATTGGAGTCTGAATTCTGTTCTCCGCTCTTGGTCAATTCTATACTTTCTGTCGCATGTGTAAGAAAGAGAGGACTACAGTCCTTCGAACATGAACTGACACATTTCCTAACAGTGGTTCTCGAACTGGCCCGAGGCAATGGCAATACAAGACGATCCTACTTCCAAAGGTCTGCACTTCTATCACGAGGCCAGTGATCTTCTCGTCCTGCAAGAAGGTAGAGTTAGTTTGACTAGCGTCCAAGGCCTCGGGGCATTGTACACAAGGTATCTTCGGATTTAGAAGACCGTTTCAACTTTGATCTAACCATGGCTAAAGCTCCTGCATGATGGGAAAGGACCGACTCGGGTGGAAATATCTCGTCGAAATTGGCGACAGCACGCGCCAAATAATTGCGAAACGGACGCATCTTATTGAGAAAGGAGAACGTCGGCAGGAAACGGTACGAGCGCTTGACACGACGCTCGTCGGTTTGTTCAATCTCACCTCGTGGGTTGGATCCTCGTTTGCGAGGGGATGTGCCTTTTTCTGACTAACCACTTGCGATAGAACCGCTACCATGTTGCTCCAACAGCCGCTAGTGATGAAGCAGCCTCATTTGGACCCATTTCTTCCAGATCACAATCACGATGATGCATGGATGCCATATCCTCTGGCAGCAGATCCTCTCCGCGGAAACAAGCATTGCGTTCTGCAAGCGTCGCTTGAGCTGCAATCGATTATATCTGGTATCTCCACCTCTTTCTTCGGGGAACAAAGGCCATCTCGGTATTGCGATGTTGAAACCATTGTCGATAGTTTCTATAGAGACCTCAGGAAATGGTCTCTGCACATCCCAGAATGCATCAGCCTTGGATGTGATAGTACGCCCGGTGTGATGGATATGCAGTAAGGGTGGCCGTCATCCTCTTGGGCTTAGTGCTAATCGATAGCGCAGCATGAAGTACCATGCGGCTACCGCGACAATATTTGGGTTTATCAAGCACCTGCCAGATCCAGCAATGCCGGTGATATCTATTGATCACGCGCGGTACCTTCGCCATTCTGCTGCACAACAGATCCGAGATATCCTCAGTTCGCACCGTTCCCGGTGGTCCACGAGTTGGATGCCGTTGAACTACGCGCAATACTCTACCCTGGCTTCGTTTATCCTTCTGGATGGGCTTGATGATGAGAAGAGTGCCGAAGCTTTCGTAGATCTCTGTATCATCCTCTCTGCCCTCTCCCGACGATGGCTGCTGGCTAAGGGGATGCTGCGTCTTCTTCAACTTACCGCCCAGCTGAAAGGTATTGCGCTTCCTCCCCAGACACGCGGCCTTTTCCATGAATTCTCGTCCAAGACGTGGAAACTACATGATCGTAAACGACTCAGTAGTCTATATCCTAATGTCGCGGTCACCTTTCTGGGAGAGAGGAACCTCGGCGAGGCAGAGCTGGACCTCTTTCTCGCCCGGTGGGATGATTTAGATCTATCAGACGCCATGGAAGATGGAGAAGAGTATAAAGAAGAAGATAGAAAGCTGTAGGTTAGAGATTTGATCATGACTTATGCTTCAATGACTTGGATGCGCATTATTCGCCATGCCGCAACTCATTACGCAAACGCAAGTTTCTAGGACTTCTTCCATTCAGATCAGCCAAGAGACTATATGAAATTGCTGGTCGTGGCTAGACCTTCGATTCATGGCTATTATGTCTTTCTCCTTCCCATATGCCACATAACTTAATCAGTCTCTTAAGGCTGAGTGTCGATACCTAGTCTCATCATGGTTCAACTATCGAATTAACTCCAAATAATCTTAAGAACGGCGGCCTTCTTTGTCCCGTGAATGTTATTGCCTCGCATTGCCAAACGGCCAGCTACTTGTTAGGCCATACCCTTGACTGTCGATCACCTTGGAGTCTGATCGGGTCAAAGTCGCTCAACAATCCAATCCAAATTTAACGAACAGTTTATGTCTGATAGCATAATTATATTTGTAGATACACAACACCCCCAGGCTTTCAGAAAGATACCACACCCACCTAATAACAAATGATCGTGATCGTAAGTTCACGCATGGTATGGTCAACCACCGCCCGGTTACATTAAATGGATTACAATTACATCAATCCTCCATATGATCCTTGCTCCCGCTCCATTTCTTCGTCTTCTTCAATGTAATCCTTGAACTTGTCCACTTCGCTTTCTTTCTTCTCCGGGTCCTGCGTCTGGCTTTGGCCTGGTTGCTGCGGCTGTTGCTGCTGTCTTCCCTCGTTCTGCCGGTCTTGATGGTGATGGAACACTCTATCCATGAAGCTTTTGTGGGGCTGTTGCGATTCTAGGTTCAATTAACTTGACGGGTCCTGGTAGATCATGACAACTGGGCCTTACGGTCAGGCATGGTGTGTTTTTGTTTCTTTGCGTGGGAGGTATGTGATCTTAGAATTTGAGCCTTGTCTGCCGGCGCCCGCTGGCTTTCTTTAATAGAAAGGAACATAAGCATTTCTACGTCATGAAAAGCTCCACATTACCCCTATAACACTTCACAGTGGTTAGTTTCTATTGACACTTCCGCCCATCCGAGAGTGGAGGACGTCATTTCCCATAACCTTCCAGAAATGGAGGTGCTGTTGTTTCCGCGGCTTTATCCGAGATTGGGTTTCTAAACTTTGGTTCGTGGCTGATCATGCCAAATTATCTCTTCCGGCCTCGTTGACTTTCTCATAGATAAACAAGCGGGCATACGTAAGATATTGCAATTCAAGAGAAAGTTAAGATAGGGAATGAAAAGGGGGTGGTCTCGTCCCGACCAGCAGAAGAACCTCCGATCGTTATCATGCAAACCGACCACACCAGACCAATGAAATCGACTAGAATTAGAAATTAAAAACAGGTAAAGGGTTCTATCGCACATATACACGCAACAAATATATGGAAAGAATAAAAAGTCTATAATACAAAAGATTGTTCACACTATGCCTCATACCGAAAATCCGCATGATATCCAGCCCAATTACCACGAAACAACGCTGACCAGCAGCTAGGAAGAACCCCTTGCAAGTCACTTTTCATCCTTGACTTTATTCTGTTTCGCAGAGTATCCAGGAGAGTTTTCGACCTTTGTCCGAACCAACTTCCGGATACTTATATTGGCCATGTGTGCCATGGCAACCATCTGTCGCACGCCCGGCATTCCGGCGGGGAAGATGACATAAAGTCCCGATTCCTGACATGGGTCCGGCCGCAGCTTGTCATGGTATGCTTTCTTGCCGTGGATTGGCAATCGCTGGTATGTGTGGTGATATAAGGACCGAGTGAGTCGCTCCAAGGTCGGGGACATGCCGGTCACCTCGCCTAGTTCCGCAAGGGGCTCGTATCCCAAACTGAGATAAGAAACATTTGAATGATGGAGAAGTGCCATTGCTGCGTATGTGAGCAAATCGGATATCCCCTTCGGTGCGCCGGGTGCTGCGATGCAGGGGTCGATGTGGTAGCCGTTGTGTGTGCCGATGCGTCGTAGTGCAGCGAATCCGTTCACTCTGTCGTCGGCAGCGCGAGTATATATGAATGTCATGAGGTTGGGGTAGTCGAAGGGATCGTAAACTGTGATGAATGCTTGGGATGTCGTGCTGCTTTGGTTGCGTTGTTCGCGCCATGAGTCGTATATGGACATCAGCTCGGACTGGAAGGCTGCATCTTCTCCGGAGGCGGGAACGTATACGCCCAATGTTATGCCGCCTTTATCTGGGTTCAGGAGCTGTCGATTCTGGACGATGACTCGCTTGCTGCTACGCTCGAGGAGTACGTCGTTGGTGCAAGGGTTCAGGACTCGCTCTATCCCGAATTGCATTGTGTTCCAGTTCCGTTGTCGCGCGTATTTAGCGAATGCTTCGCTTGCCCCCATGAAAGCGATGTCTAGCGAGCGTTCTTTTCGGTAAATGGCGAATTCATCGAGGACGCTATCGAATCGAGTGGATTCGCAGAGAGGGTCGCCGCTAACAATGGCGACGTGATTGAGTATTTTGTAGCAAAGAGCGGCGGTGTGGGATTTGTTGACAAAGAATCGGTAGCTGCGGTCGAGCATACCCATGTGTGAAACAGTTCCATATCGCAGTGCTAGGGCTTCTACAACTCGTCGTGTGCTGAAGTCATGGTCGTGCTCGTGCTCGTGCTCGGGGGTTTTCGTACTGGATCGAGGTCTGCGCCTGAGGAACGGCAAGCTTCGTCGCTCGCGCAATGTTGGGTAGCGTGGTTTGCCCAGAGTATGGTCGAATGGTGTATCTGATCCTGAGCTGTGATCGACGAGAGTGCGACTGCTGTCACTGCTGCCGTTGTCACTACTGGTGCTGCGACTAAGTCTCGGAGGGTTTTGAGGTGGAGGGGATAAGAAATTGTCGGTTGGAGGGAGTAATTCGCAATTATCGAGGCAGAAATGTGTTATAGGATATGAGTCCATCTCACGTAACAGTGATGGACCCACGTTGTCAAGTAACAGCGTTTTTTTAATCCCCTTTATCTGCCGTGGCTGCTTGGTCCTACCTTTTCCAGACTGGACAGGCCGCTCCTCGCATGATGAGGCAGCCATTTCGACGACTCTCAAGATGGAGGTCTGGATATTCTCAGAACCAAAGGAGCAAGCTATGGCAAGGTGTACGCTTGAGGGCAGGTAACGGTTTTTATCGAAAGATGTGTGAGAAAAACATGACGCAGTTGAACCGAGGACGGCCCACGCGTGGAATGATCCAACCCCTATATATTGCGATTAGCATCTACCCTCACTAGCCTGATCAGGGTTCTGCAACCCCTAGGCAGTCGCATTCAGCAGTCCGGTATTAGTTCCTAATAGCAGGCCCTACCGATGGGACCTTTCAGTTGGGCTGTGAGGCCGGGTGGCGCTGGCTGTGCCTTTGGGTGGCTCACTGGTTTCGGACAGTCTCATGTCATTCTGATCCAATGGAGCGGAGTGTTGTGGTCTAATGTTTGGTCATGGATTGCGCTTTAGGGGCATGGGTTGTGACCAGTGAGTGGACTTCCTTATCTCTTTTGTCACTTTTTTTTTTCATTCTTTCTTTTGGTCCCCCTTCTCCTTTGCGTTTTCTTTGATTATAGATTTTATTTCGTTGGTCCTTTCTCTATTTCACCCATTTGACGAGCAATATCTGATCATGTCTCATTCTTTGTACGGTACAACATGCCGTCAAGGGTGGTAACACAAACGCCAGCATCAGACGTCTAGATCTCCTTCGCTTTCGACGTGTCACCCTTGCAGTGGAAAATTCAGGCAGCAGAATTAAGCTCACGCACCAAGCCTTGTAAAGAGCATCTAGGCTGACGGAGAGCCAGACCCGCCGGAGTGGAGTATGAGATCAGTCCGGATGCGCGCCATGGAACCACAACTCAGCAATGAGAAAATTGAATCCAGTGGTCCAGACGCTACGATGAATGCAGTAAACCTCCCGCTGTAGGGGTCGTTCATTTACTGCATCTTTTCTACCCTTCCCCGGTTTCCGCTTCTTTGTCGTGTTGTTTTATTTTCTCCTCCGGCTTGCCCTAATTGGCACCCACCAACTGTAACAGGGATATTTCTCACGTACTCTCTGTCCTTGAAGTGTAGAAATTCAGCTTGAGCAGCCCACTCTATCCATGAGGTCGTGTCCAATTGACAATTTTCTATCAGAAACTTCACACTACTGCCACACTAACAAGACTGTGCATCTCGTTACCTAACAAAATCAAGCTTCACTAGTCCGCGGACTCCGACCGACATCGTCAAGAATCACAGCCGCCGCCCTTTCCGCGACTGCATACGCCGTTGCCTGATTACGAGTGGCATCCTGCAACGGCGTAAGGCTTGCCTGGACCACGCGGAGTCCTCGGGTCCCGTATACCTGCAGTCGATGATCCACCACGTCCCCTTTTTGCCCTGTTTCCGGCCTATCACGCACGTTCCGATGGTTGTACTCTCGCTAGCTGATGATCCTGTGTCGGAATGGACCGACAGTTCCGAGAGAGCCTACGGAGTACGAGGTGAGTCTGCGATCGTGTTATGCACCACAGGAAATTAATTCAAATTTTCAGCATCGATATGCCAAGAGCTGACTTCCCCCAAGCAGTTCATACTATCTAGTTCTTTGAGACACTTAGTATCGTTACCCACCAACTGTTCCCACAGCGTATCTAGTCCTCCTAACTAAAACAGTTCACTGTTTTCTCGTGTAACGTGGAGTCCACTCTCTCGAAACCAAACTCCTACTCTTTTCTTTCCCTAAACAGTAATGGCTTGCTTGCATCGGGAACGTTCTACCAGATTTTAGTAAGTTCCTCGAGGGGTAGGATCGTGAAGGACTCACCATCCGTCCAAATGCATGACTGGGATACCGTTCCTTCATATCGCTTTCGTTTTTAAACTCGTACTCCAAGAGGATCTTGGCTATGATCATCTTTATCTCCGCCGCAGCCAGAAACCTTCCCGGGCATGCATGCTTGCCATACCCAAACACGAGGTTCTTGTCGTTTGACGTAACGAACTGGTTCCGAGCTTGCTCTGCTGCCGTCGCACCCTGTCGAATCTTGTAATATCGGAACCCATCGAAGCTATCATCCTTAGAGTATGTGGTCCCATCATGTGCGATGGCATCCGATGGGGTTTCAACCAAGCTACTAGGCGGGATGTATTGTCCGTTCGAGAGAGTGATGCCTTGGACGGTTTTGCGAGAAAATGAAGTCGTTTCCGGCGGGTAAAAGCGAATCGTCTCCTTCATGAACGAGTCTAGCTTTTCCATTCGCTGCAGTGCGCGGGAGTTCATTTCCTCCTTGCTAGTGTCTGCCATTACGGAGCGGACCTCCTCGCGCAGCGGCTCGAGATACTCGCGCCAGGCGGAAAGATTGTACAGAATGTTGGTGGCTGTGACGGTCGTGTTGTGGATTCCACCGAAGATTACTAAAAGCTGCAATTTGACGATGCGTTGAGTGGACTGGATACCATAGTCTGCACTTCGATCTAAGAACCATTGAAGCATGTCGTTGGGCTTTTCGTAATGAGGGTCCTGGGCAGCGTTACGGCGAGCTTGGATAATTGGCTCGAAGAACTGTTCTGCGAGTTCTTCCCGCTCTCTGAGCTTGCGGACTTCTGGCAATCTGGAGGCGAGAAAGGGACGGAGCCAAGGCTTCATACTCTTGACAGCCTGGATTGCGTTGACCAGCTCTGTGGTGTAGTTGATTGCGGTGTCCAGGTAATCTTTGTCGCGGGACAGTTCTGGGCCAACGAAGATTCGTCCTGATACCTTCGCGATGATATTGATCAGTTTCGGATAAATGAAGACGGGAGTCCAATCTGGACAGCGGGGTATTTCGTCTTTGATCGCCCTATTAACCTCCTCGTAGATGACGGGGCTTAGGCGGGCTGGCTAGTGTTAGTGAAGGTTGTTAAACGGGGACATATTGGGCCGTACATAAGGCCGGATTGAGGTCTGCTTTGATTGAGTAGGCGGCAAGCGGTTCATCAGGGTCGACCTTCGTGTATTTGGCTTCCATGAGCTGTCCTGTCAGTATACTTGCGTTCGACGGTATCAAGATGCAACAGCTGACCTTGTGCACTGCGTCAGGAAAGTTTATCACACTGTCTGGCAGTTTATTCAATTCCGCCAGGAATTGGCCGGGAATAACCACGTTCTTGCGGCCTAAATGGGATGAAGATCAGCATCAACAGATATTCAAAATCTGACATCCCGTACCATCGGACGTTGGCATCACCCAGACTTGGTCTTTGAACTGTTCGAAATGTTAACTTGGTGACAAGTGTTGCTCTTAGGAGGTAACATACTTTCTCATATCCCTGCTGATACAGCTTGCGCGCAGAGTCTAGATACATCTTCCGCCAGACCTTGCTGCCACCATCCTGCTGGATTGTAGGGATCTTGGCGAACAGGGCCGATTGCTTCGCCCATAATATGCATCGAAAAGCAACCGAAAGAATGACAATAAAGGTGAACGTCTTTGGAACGTGTGAAAAGTCGAGCAGGTTCTGGTAGTCCATGATGAGGATTTAGAGAAGATGTTACACTTGAAAGAGCATGGGAAGCTCACAGAAGTCTTCCTCCTTCCCATCTAAATACTCAGGGAAAATACCTGTCTCTAGGACTCTCTTGTGGCTTGGTCTTCTCATGTTTTCCGTGATCCGATGTGACGGGCTTGCTCTTCCGCCATCCGGGTTATACAAGGGATGCACATGTCCTAGTTCCATCGCGATGAGCACCCGATGGACCGGATGAAGTGGCATCGCTGCCGTGGACTGCGCGGTAACGGAAGTCACCGGCATGGCATCGTTCAGTACTCCGTAGAAGGACTGCTATTCCTATCTTGATTCCCATGCCTCCACTGTGGATGTTGCCTGAGATGTTCTGCATGCGTCCATGATAGGTGAATTACCAAGCACATAGTGGAGATCACATTTCAGGATGACCAGACAACAATGACCTTGTGTAAACTCAATGAATACCGCAAGTGAAATATCACGATGACGATATAGTACTCCTGTTCCCAAGACCATTTGGGCATGTGTCTTCTACTAGTCCTATTGGAGAAAGGATGCCAAGACTGATCGACCTTGTGGTTAAGCCAAGATTCCTACGACTCGATGTCTACGACTCTGTCTACGCCGGAGTACGAGTCGAATGCTACGACTCGGTGGGTACGGCTCCAGTAAATACGATTCGGTGGATGCGACTCGTAGCAATGCCGACAAGCACAAGATACATACGTTGTTTCAATCACACAAGGTCCCAGTTCTTGCTTCATCAGCCACTTCTTAGGTAAAATCTCTGTCGCGGACTTCAGGGGGTTCTTGCCAAAATGCTCTCCCATCATCCAAGGACAATGTAAAGGCCGGCTATACCCGCTCTCAATCCCTATTACAACGCTCTCCTGCTCCTAACACCGTACAACTCGTTTCCCTACATCTACTGTCCATATCCATGTCCTGTTGAACCCGACTACATTCAGAAATGCCTACAGATTATACACAAGTGTATCAATCTCCATCAGGACCCGGTGATTCTCGCCCAACCGCTTGTCAAATCATCGAGGACGAGCACCTTCAAGGCCAGTGGAACGGCAAGGTCATTCTGATTACCGGATGCTCGTCCGGGCTGGGAGTCGAGACTGCTCGTGCACTGTACGGAACAGGTGCCACGTTGTATCTGACTGCACGAGACATCCATAAAGCTCGAACAGCCCTAGACGACATCGCCTCTAGCCCCCGGGTTCACTTCTTGCATCTCGACCTCAGTTCCCTTGAGTCTATCCGCGCCTGTGCAAGTGCATTCAAAACAGCTTCTCAGACACTGCACATCCTCATCGAAAACGCCGCCGTGATGGCCTGCCCCGAAAGTCGAACGGCGGATAGCTTTGAGACCCAGTTCAGCACCAACCATCTCGGTCATTTTCTCTTCTTCCATATACTAAAACCCCTCCTCCTCTCGTCTTCGACACCCGCGTTTAACTCACGCGTAATCATCGTTTCCTCCATCGCCCATCAGTACAGCGCTGTCAACTTTGACAACATTAACCTCGTCGGTGAATACGACCCCTGGAAAGCGTACGGTCAGAGCAAAACGGCAAATATCTGGACAGCCAACGAAATCGATCGGAGGTATGGTGCACGTGGACTACATGCATGGAGTTTGCATCCAGGGGCGATTGCGACAAATCTTCAACGGTATATTCCAGAGGAACAGAAGCGGTTATGGACACAGGATGAGAATTCCCAGAAGCACTGGAAAAGCCCCGAGCAGGGTGCGGCCACGACCGTTTGGGCAGCTACTTCGAGGCAGTTGGAAGGGATTGGCGGGAAATATTTGCAAGATTGTGCAATTCCGGTAGCAGATGCGAACGGTGAAGGTCCCGGTCTTGCCGCCTGGACATACGATCCTCTCAGCGAAGCGAGGTTGTGGGATCGGACCTTGGAGCTATTGCGGCTGAAGGAATGAGGCGTTGTATTGCTGATCTATACTTGTCTACCTAGAGTTACACACTCTTATATCCTGTTCAGTACACAAGCTTAGTGCAACTGATTTTTGCTAGCCTAGCTTAAAGCCCGCCTAAATCGTCCATGAAGAAGTTCCCGGGATCCGTCTGGTAATCATCCCATAGTAAGTGGTTGCCGTCGATACCGGTCGTGTATAGCGTCTCGTCAGGCTGGGTCATCCTGTAGTCCAGTTGTGGTGGGCCCCGTGAAATCGCACTGGTGATAGGGCCTTGCAGGTAACTGTCGGATGGAAGAGGAGGCGTCCAAATCGGCTCATCTAGGCCATAAAGGTGAGATTGCACGTTGTTATTCAACGCACTCCCCACCGTATGTGTCGAGCGTGTAGTACTTCTAGTTGCTGGAGGGTTGAGAGCAACGAGAGAATTGCCACACACAACCTCCGGAGATCGCGTAAATAGGTGGGGTTGCATGCGAAAATTAGAAGCATTCGCTAGGGCCCTCTCAAAGACCTCCGACAGATGGAGCTCGCTATTCTTTACGTAAATTTGTGGCTGCTTGGGGTCAATGTCTGCACTGCAAACGTTGAATCCCCGAATCAGGTTCCCAATCAGGCACTCGGTGTTGTACTCCTTCCAGCTGCCTTTCAACTGCTCATGAAGGTGAGGCCTGTATGATTGTTAAGAACAATGATTCCACATTATACCTGCTACTATAATTCTACTCACCAAAGAAGAAAGTCAATGTAACCAGGATGATCATGGAGGAACATGGACGGCGTCGGACGGTACCACGGCAAGCATTTTGCGAGGTTTTCGGTAGACGGGAAGACGAAGAACTATCAGGAACCAGATGAGAAACGGTCTCTCTATTCTATCCGCGTGGAGAATGGCATCATACCAGAAGGTGCCGGTATTGAGCCCAAAATAGGGCCTCTAGCTCCAGGTGAGAGTGGTAGCAGCCGCGCCACGGCCGCATGAGCTGGTACGCCAGGTAAGCCGTCTTCCGGGACAAGGTGTCTAAGGGGTTTCTTCTCCTATTCGTCGGTTGCGAGTCATGTATTTGGGACCGATCTGATGGGGAGGAGACTCCACAGTCCTGCAAGAGCTGTGCTAGAAGAGTCGGGTAAAAGTCATCGGCAGTAATCTTCGAATATACCACGTCTAGGCCACAGGGTAAGTACTCTACTCAACGCTGAGGGGGAAATGCCTTACTATTATTGGTAAACCCCCACAGCCGAAAATGCTGAACCAGGTAATCCAATCCATCCGTCAGACCCTGTGAGTACTTCCAGGCCATGGTGCTCTCGACGAAGCGATTAGGGGTGAGTCTTGGCATGTCGCCACCATGAGTTTCCCTCATTTGCTCTATGATATGGAGAAAGATCGAAGGCTGCTGTGAGAACGTTTTTCCAACGTCGGCAGGTATCTCATCTGCCATTGAGGTGCTATCAAATTGGGAGGGCTTCGACCTCAGGCCTCCAGACCAATGGACTCTAGCAGGATTCGGCACAGCCTCAACCTCCAGGCATTCTTTCGAGAGCCGATGAATCTGATCCAGTCGGTTTTGGAAAAGATTCAACTTGCTGGTCAATCCTTCATTCTCCGCCAGCATCTGCTCCAGCAGGCCTTTGTGGTCACCGCTAGAGAGCAGGTTCATCTTCTCCTGCAGTTGCGCGGCAACCTGCTTGGAATTCTGTCGCGTTCGGCGTTGAGAGATGCGATCAACCTGTCGTTTCCTTTCTAATTGCTTGTCCGTGAATTTGGACTTCCATGTGGGCTTTCCGTCGGCTTCCGACGATCCTTTTGTTGTTGGTGTTGTTCTCGGTGGCATCGTGAACGTGTTGGTCTCGGCGATTGTACAAGCCAATCCCCCCTTTTGAACGGACCTTTCGGTCATCTCTTAGTATTAGGTCAGCAGCCTCCTCGCGGTGAGAGGAAGGGACAAAAGTATATTCCACGCCATGAAGTCCAGGACGAGCATACCGCATAAGACACTCTCACAAGGACATGAATTCCGGATAGGCCCGGTTTAGCTGTTGTGTCTGTTTTCTTTGGGACCGCGAAAGAATGTGTATGATTCTGAAATCCACGCACCTCCTGTAGCTCTACGCACAGAGTTACAAGGTGGCTGCAGGGGTATCTGCATCGCACGTCTGGAAGTCGTACGTTTCGCGAATTTGTCGAGTCCTGGTGGACACTCGCATTACCTTTCACAATCCTTTCTCTTTTGATTCAAAGTACAGCTTATCCATTTGCATCTGGATATCAGGATTAATTTCCTGGGTTCATATACCGAAAGTTGCTAATACGTCGATACATTCCGAAAACGGAATTTCATTCCATCTCAATAGATTGTTGATTTGATGGCAGTCCGGTTATTTGTACGAGACGCTTTTCATCTTGCTTCGACTCAGCGTTGTCACACCAAGGAGCGGAATCGTTTGTAGCACAGATTTCAATTTTCCGATATCAGAATGTCAGCCACAGGATTCGGTCTCTCAGCAGCGGCTCTATCCAATATACTCGATAATATTACGGAGCTGTGCCACTCTCAGGGCGAAAATAGCTCCTTTTTCAAAAATATAGAAACTCTGGATCTCGCACCAGTCATACCGAAGGGCCTTCGGCTTCCAGGAACAACTCGCGCAGCTAAGCCTATCGTTTTGTCGTTCAAATCACGATATGGAAGATACATACTCTGTTGATCCTCCTCAATTATTTGAATGGTCGAAACAGATAGTTTCTAGACCCAGTCTTCGGCCTTGGTTCCTGGCCAATAAAGAACCATACGGTGGTTCAATCCACCCCGTGAAGTTAGACCGCACCCTGACCATCGACTCCCGTTTGATCTTTGCGTCAAGCCATAATAGCTCTGTGGCTGTCAGATACCTGGCTTTGTTCATGTCATACTATCTGCTTCTGAGTGGTCTCATATCTTGTGTTTCTTTATTCAGTAATGGTCCCTACGGTCACGTCGAGGTGTCAAGTGTTATTTAGGTTAAGAAGAAACCCGGATCGTTGGCTGAAGGTTTCATTTTCAAACTCTCCTACATCACGGTACATGTAGACTCATACATGATATCGCGTGGACGTCGGTGCTGGTAATTTCGCGGAATGGCTCCAACCGGTGACTCTAACCCCTCGTCAAATCTCTCATACTCCCATAGAGTCTCAACCAGCTCAACTTCGCAATCTCTTTATTCTTTTGCCATACTTCAAAGTTGCCCATCATGAGTCCCAACGAAATGTCTAAACGCCGTCGTCTTATGCTATGCCTCAGACTCCCTCGCACCAAACCACGAACGGAATTCTTCGTCCTGCTTGATCTACCAAATGAGCTAATCGTTCTCATTTGTCAATTTCTCACCCTGGAGAAAGACATCAACAACTTCAGTCGATGCAGTCATCGCCTACACGAGCTCCTAACCTCCAATCTCTACCGCCATAACATCGCCCATTACGCCGGTTCGGCGTTAGTCTGGGCGGTTGGCAAGGGCCAAGCTGGCACCGTGGAGAAGATGCTGGAACACGGCGCCGATCCGAACCGCTGCGTAAATCCCATCAACCATCGCACACCGCTGACAATGGCCATTTCTGCGGATCAGCACACGATCACCAATCTGCTTCTTGAGTCTCGGAAATGCAGCCTTGATAAAACTGACAGGGTGGGAGGTTGTTCGCTCAGCATGGCTGTATCCCACAATAACTTAGCGGTTGTGCTATCACTGCTCAATTACGGGGCTGGTGCCAAAATGGGACCCACGGTACAAAGTTCGTTCCGGATCGCGTTGTATGCTGGGTATACAGACATCATGCACCTGTTGCTGAATCAGGCCGTCGTCGATGTGAACGACGAATTTCACCCACATGGCCCGCCATTCCTAGTCGGTGCTGCCTATGAAGGTCGGTCCGAGGCGCTATCTCTATTACTCGCGCGCACAGACATCAATGTTGAGGTTACAGATCGACATGGTAACACCGCCTTGATGATCGCGGCCCAGGGAGGGAGGACTCAGGCCGTGAAGACATTGCTCGCCAAAGGCGCTCTTCCTTACGCCGTCAACAAAAGATTGGATTCTGTCTTGTCCTTAGCTGCACGTGGAGGTCGTGACGAAGTTATCAACTTACTGCTGCCAGATCGGAGGGTCAATATCGAGTCCCGCTCAATGGACGGACTCACCCCCCTAATGGAAGCGGCTAGGGGAGGACATGACCATACCGTCCGCCTATTACTTCAGCGTGGAGCGGACCCTAACTGTCGAGATCACTTCCAATATTCAGCCTTATCAGTAGCAGCGGCGTGCATAAGACCATCGGCGTGCAGAGCTCTACTGAAGGGTGGCCTTTTGGATGTAAATGTCAAGTGTAGCCAGGGCAGAACACCTCTCGCCTTGGCAATATCTGCCGTCGACCACCCCCGATTCGATCATCCTAATGAATACTTCCCGAGGGCCGAAAAGGTAGAGAAGTCTTTCGAAGTCGCTCAGGTTCTGCTCTCAGCTGCCGAGATCGATCCGGATTCCAAAGATAATGACGGAAACACACCTCTCACGTACGCAGTTGATATTCTCAGTATGCCACTCGTGGAGCTCCTCTTGATGCAAGACTCTGTTGAACCCGATACCCATGATGGTTCCGGTTGCACCCCGCTCCTATATGCAGCTCAACGACTTATTCGAAGCTGTTGTATGCCATCAGTCCGTGATGATGAATGCCGCATTATAACCGCACTCCTAGAAACGGGACGTGTGAATGTGAATGTTAAAGATAGCGACGGGCGGACTGCCTTGTCGTATGCTGCCTACCACGGCCAGGAGGATATCGTCATGATTCTCATCCAAAAGGGAGCCGATCTCACAATCGTCCGTAATGCTGGTATGTCGCCTCTTCATTACGCCAAAAAGGAGCTCCGGCTCTGTCGCCGCCGTGGTCGCCGTCATGAGAAACCGCGTTATCGGGGCGCAATCGCGATATTGAAGAAGCATTCGGGAACTGGAATTGCTGCGGGATTATTCGGTCATACATAGAGAGAGAGAGGCGACTGCAAGATTCAGCGAGATTGAATCGAGTTGGTTGTGGGGTGTTGGTGGTTTTCTATCTGGGGCCTTGCGATGTATGTCGGTGGCTCTTGCCGTCTTTCGTGTTTCAATAGCCACAAGCTATTATACTCCACGGCCTTGACTTAAGTAAATCCCAGTTATCTTTCAATCTAGCTCCTTGGCTTGTTTCTTATCCTTTTCTTTGTAGGTATAGTACGTTCTAGCAAAACCGAGTTGTTCGCGTGACGGATATATATATCCGCTGGCTCGGATAGACGCGACATCAAAACAACACTAGAGTTCCCATCTGGGTGAAAAGTCTAGACTAGACCTGTGGGGTCTCCTGTCGATTGACACCCCATACTCCGAATGCCGAAAAAGACACCGTCGTCTACATACTCCTGGCCTACCGAGTCCGTTCCTGCATCGGACCGCCGTCACGGCGCCACGCCATTTTCGGTCATGACACTTACTCGGTTCGGACTGCAGATGGGAGATCAGATGCGGATCCTACACTATTCTTTCGATTCTGACACCCGGTTCGTTAGGGGAACCGGCCGAAGTATTGGAATAGTTTCGAATAGTTTCAGGGCATCCGGACGGGACGGGCTGGGATTGGGTGAAAACCTACAGCGTGATCTCGGAAAATACGAGGCGAAACATTGATATTTCACGATGTTTTCCCGGCTAAATATAGATCTTCATGGGGGTGTCCCTATTCCTTAACGGGAGGGAAAACGGTTGAGTCTACGATCTACGGAGTACAGTGTAGTCGCAGGTTATGGACAACTGTAAGGTACTCCCGGTCACCGACGCTTATAAATCTCCCTCTCGGTCGCCATAGGCGGGTTTAAATAGAACAAAGGCATCGGGAGCAGCGTCAGACAGACAGACACAGCCTTGGACATCCCTTACCCTTTGGCCCTCTGGCCTTTGGTCTCTGCCTTCTGGACCGGCCCACCTGTCGGACAGGTCACGTCGCACTCCTTGCGTCGGCGGCCAGGGCTCTGCAGGTCCTGATCGGGCTGGATTGGAAGGAGTGGGGTGACAGGAGGATGCGAGTGGATGAGAGTTGGGCGAGGACATACCGCGAGTTGGCAGGATTTAGGAAAAGTGGTGGTGAAGTATGTGGAGGTCAACAACAACAACAACAACAACAACAACAACAACAACAACAACAAATGTTATTCCAGAGGGGAGTTATGCCGGATCTGTCCTCGTTGTGTACACTACGGCATGTGGTGCCTGAACACCCGTCAGGCTCTCAGGCACCCAGGCAGCGTAAACAAACAGCGCAATGCCGGCTAAATTTAGTTAGCGCGGCCCCGGATGAGTCAGCCAGGCCGCTTTCCAAGGAAAGAGCTTCTTCTTCTTCTTCCTCTCTCTCCTTTTCTTTCATCTCTCCTTACGGTTTGGAGGAGACGGAGACTCTACCTACAGAGTACTCCAAAGTTGAACTCCATCCCTAATCCCCCGTCATGCCTCGTCTCCTTTATATTCCATCCACCACAGCATCAGATGGGCGATGATCCCAGATGATGGGTTTCAGGTGTATCACCTCTCCCCCGCTCCACAGTGGGTCACAACCCTGCGCCACCGAAACGACGAAATCGATTCGGACGGTTCCACCGGGTGCGCGTCGCCCGACCAACAGTCGCTGCTGCGTGAAACTTTGCGGTCTTAGCCGATGGGGAAGGGCCAATGACACTCGAGTCATCGCTGGAGCTGATTCACTTTCGCCATGGATCCCAGTGGCACGCACAGTTTTTGCTCCTCCACCAGCCTGCCCGAGCAATGGTTACTGGTGTCTTGTGCCCATGCCGGGTGCATGCATGGCCAGATGGCCCGATGGAGGCAGAGAAGATGGAAGGATTACACCGTGTAAGAGAGAAAGAGAAAGCAAACCAGGAGATTCCCGTCTGATTGATTGATGGACGGATGGATGGAGGCGCGGTGGATCCGGTGACGACACGGCCAACTTCCCCTTCGTCTGCCGGCTCACGGTCGCTTGACCTGCAATACTAGAAGCCAGAAGACTGAATGCTCCGTACTATTTGCGTTCCAACTTCCCATACGTACTCCGGTTTCTCGACCGCTTCGAATTTAGAATATCAATCTCAATCTCCCCTTGAGCGGAGCCCTGTCACCGTGTTGAACGTTGCCCTAAGTTGATCGTCCCGTTGGAACATCGACAAAGTAGAAACCGAAAGCCTGAGAGTCTGCACTCTGAAGGAGAGTGAGAATCGGAATCAAGGCTTAGCCTCGCTATATTTAGTGTACGCGGTTCCACCACAGCCTGGCGGACTGATCCTATTGCCTTATCCAGACTCAGACCCTTCTTTTCTCTCTCTCTCTCTCTCTTTCTCGCTTTCTTCCCTCGCTTCTTTTTCCCCTGCCCTTTCCAGTTTCCTTCTCCTCCCTTTCGTCCTTTCGCCTTTCCGCCGTGTTTTCTGCGCTTGTTATCCCTTGATTGTTTGTCGATCTTCCGACTCCGTCCTTTGTTCCTTGGGATTCGATCTTATTTTCGTCCCTTTTTTCTGCAACGCCCTTTTTTTTTTATTTTATTTTTTAAACCTTTTTCCCTATTAAGGTCTCTTCGCTCTCCTCCCCGTCACTCGTTGATTACCCTCTATTCCTTCGTTTTTAACCACCACCCATCTCATCAACCGCCGAGATGGGTACCCCCGGGCCCTTTAAATCTCATTCTTCTCAACACAGTCGGAGTAGTTACTACTCTCACAGTCCGTCGGGAGTGAGTCTGATCGATCTTGTCCGCCCTGTCTCAAGTGAGGCTAACGTATAGAACAGGGAACGCCCGGAGTTTCGGAGAGCGGTGATCAGGAACAGTCGCTGCTGTATCGCAACCAGCCCAGTCCCTATGGCAGCGGTGCCCCCTTCGAAGACCCCAGCGTCTCGTCCGACTCGCTGCGTCGCTACACCCTGCACGACCCCGGAGTGACCGTCTTCGCTGCCCCGCCCTACCAAGAGTCCGAAGCCGCCGACATTTACGATGCTCGCGCCTCCGACCGCAGCGGGATCAAGATGGATACGTGGCAGCACAGCCAGGCCGGCGGTGCCAGTCGATCGACGGGCGCTCTTCGCCGATACGGAACGAGAAAGATCAACCTGGTGCAGGGCTCCGTCCTGAGCGTCGACTACCCCGTCCCCAGTGCCATTCAGAACGCCATTCAGCCCGAATACCGCGAGGCCGAGGAGGCGTTTTCGGAGGAATTCACGCATATGCGATGTAGGTCTTTCCCCCTGCATGCGAGCCGTCGCCAGAGGATCAGGCTAATTGCTTCGACGCAGACACCGCGGCCACCTGTGATCCCGACGAATTCACACTGCGAAACGGGTACAATCTGCGCCCGGCCATCTACAACCGACACACCGAGCTGTTGATCGCCATCACCTACTACAACGAAGACAAAGTGCTGACCGCCCGAACCCTGCACGGTGTCATGCAGAATGTCCGCGATATCGTCAACTTGAAAAAATCCGAATTCTGGAACAAGGGAGGTCCGGCCTGGCAGAAGATTGTGGTCGCTCTCGTTTTTGATGGTATCGAGCCCTGCGATAAAAACACCCTGGACGTGCTGGCCACCGTTGGTATTTACCAAGATGGCGTTATGAAGAAGGATGTTGACGGTCGCGAGACGGTCGCTCATATCGTAAGTTCTTTTTTTTTTTTTTTTTTTTTTTTTTTTTTTTTTTTTTTTTTTTCTCTTCCGGCGCGTTGGGAACCCCCCCTTCGACACTGCTCAAATCAGCACAACTTCGCAAAACTAACGGTCGCAGTTCGAGTATACCACCCAGCTTTCGGTGACCGCGAACCAGCAACTCATCCGTCCCCAAGGCAATGATTCCTCCAACCTGCCGCCCGTCCAGATGATCTTCTGTCTGAAGCAAAAGAACACAAAGAAAATCAACTCCCATCGTTGGCTGTTCAACGCCTTCAGTCGAATTCTGAACCCCGAAGTCGCCATTCTGCTGGACGCGGGAACTAAGCCCGGTCGCAAATCCCTCCTGGCGCTCTGGGAAGCGTTCTACAATGACAAGACCCTAGGCGGAGCGTGTGGTGAGATCCACGCCATGTTAGGAAAGGGTTGGGGCAAGGTTCTCAACCCGCTCGTGGCTTCGCAGAACTTCGAGTATAAAATTTCCAACATTCTGGATAAGCCGCTGGAGAGTTCCTTTGGGTATGTCAGTGTGTTGCCCGGTGCCTTCTCCGCGTACCGGTATCGCGCGATCATGGGCCGGCCCCTGGAGCAGTACTTCCACGGAGATCACACGCTGTCGAAGCGACTCGGTAAGAAGGGTATCGACGGAATGAATATCTTCAAAAAGAACATGTTCTTGGCCGAGGATCGAATCCTGTGCTTCGAATTGGTGGCTAAAGCCGGGTTCAAATGGCATCTGAGTTACGTCAAGGCGTCCAAGGGCGAGACTGACGTGCCGGAGGGAACGGCCGAGTTTATCGGTCAACGTCGACGATGGTTGAACGGTTCGTTCGCGGCCGGTTTGTATGCCATGATGCATTTCGGACGTATCTACCGCAGTGGTCACAGCATCATTCGTATCGCCTTCCTGCATTTGCAGATGCTCTACAACTTCTGTCAAGTGGTCATGACCTGGTTTTCGCTTGGTAAGTGGATTATTTTTCGGTTCTGCAGTCTAAAACTAACTTGTGAGCAGCATCCTACTGGCTGACCAGTTCGGTCATTCTGGATCTCGTGGGTACGCCTAGTCAAGGAAATAAGAACAAGGGATGGCCGTTCGGTAACGAGGTCACCCCTATTCTGAACAACTTTGTCAAATTCTTCTATCTGTTCTTCCTGATGCTGCAGTTCATCCTGGCCTTGGGTAACCGACCGAAGGGGTGAGTCTAGACATCCGATTTCGTCGGGGCGTCTGCTAACTTTCACAGAACGCGAATCCACTACACTCTGTCCTTCCTCTACTTCTCTCTGGTTCAGATCTACGTGCTGGTCGACTCTTTCTACCTGGTCGCAAGTGCCTTTAGCGGTGATATGATGGATTTCGACATGGACAACGGTGTCGGAGCCTTCTTGTCATCCTTCTTCAGTTCCAGCAGTGGAGGTATCGTGTTGATCGCTTTGGTGTCGACCTACGGTATCTACGCCGTCGCCAGTTTCCTCTACGCCGATCCGTGGCACATCTTCACCAGTTCCTGGGCCTACTTCGTGACCATGACCACGTCCATCAACATCCTGATGGTGTACGCCTTCTGCAACTGGCACGACGTCTCGTGGGGTACCAAGGGATCCGACAAGGCGGAGGCGCTACCCTCGGCGCAGACGAAGAAGGACGACGGCGAGAAGAACAACTTCATCGAAGAACTGGACAAACCGCAGGCGGATATCGACAGTCAGTTCGAAGCGACGGTTAAACGGGCGTTGGCGCCGTTCATCGAGCCCGAGGAAGACAACTCGCCCAGCCTGGACGACTCCTTCCGAAACTTCCGTACCGCGCTGGTCCTGCTGTGGGTGTTCAGTAACCTGATCATGTCTTTGCTGATCACCAGTACCTCCGTGTCCCGCATGTGCCTGACAGTAAGTTGATCCCTTTCCTTGTCCGGGGGTTTCTCGACGATCACTAACCGCTCCGAATAGAACACCTCCACCGGGCGAACGGCCATGTTCTTCCAGATCATCCTGTGGGGAACGGCGGGTCTGTCGTTCTTCCGATTCTTCGGATCGTTGTTCTTCCTGGCCAAGTCGGGTATCAAGTGCTGCGTCAACCGACGTTAAGTCACTTTTTATTTCTATTTCATTTTTCGTCATTTGCCATTGTATGTATATGGGATGGGAGTGTATAGGGCGGCAAAAGGAACCCCGTCAGTTGATACGACGCATGATACCTAATCTGATGATTTGTTTTTATGATTGGGTTCTACCATGTAGCTGTAGTTTTTAATCTCTGGATAGACGAATTTAATACTTTTACCTGACCCCATACTCTTTAGTGTCTTGCAAATCACCCAGTAATACATCTAGTATACTTGATCAGACAGGAAAACTCCTCCACAACAACCCCAAACAACTCAAATTCCCAATCCACCAACAAACCCCCCGCAACTGACTCCATCCCCCTCGGTCAACCCCAATATAAACCGCCGCATGCCCCAGCCTCGCCAGCGTATACACCGCCACGCTGCGATTGATGATCGTACTCTCCACCCCGGCCCAACTGGCCATGCTGACGGCCCCGACGAGCAGCGTGTAGTTCTCGACTGCGTTGGCGTGCGCGGCTTCGTTGCGGTGGAGTCGGTCGAGTTGTTTCTGGGTGATCTTACCGGAGGATACGGCTGCCAAGCCGTATTTTGTTAGGTCTTGTCGGGGGGACACGTTGTGGTCGAGTCCGTAGTATTGTTTGAGGGTTCGTGAGGAGAGGAGCCCGTACGCCCAGATGAAGTTGAAGATTAGGGCGAAGGGCGCGTAGTTGGGGATTGGGGTGGTGGGAGGGCTGGTGCTGAGACCGAGGGCTGTGAGGAGGGTCATTTTGACTGTGTTTTAGTTTGAGATGTTGGTCGTAATGAGAGGGAATGAAGGCGTTGAGTGTAGTTCTAGTGAACTATCCAAAGAGTTATATGTAAATCTGACTCAGACTGTCGGATGGAGTTTGTTTATCTCCGTCGTCGGGTCTGATCGGGAGAATACGAGGAGCCGGAACTGCGTCATGCGATCGAATCCTGCTCGATGAGAAAAAGCATGTAGAATCGTGAACAGTTCTATGTCTAGCAGGCACGAAGATATATACAGTACAACATGTGAACGATAACTCTAGATACGGAACCGTGGCGTCTCCCCCTGCGACCGAATATGCGCCACATCCACCAACCGACCCAGAATCACGTACTCCAGTTTCAACTTGATGCTGTACACCAGCGCCTTCATCGTCACTTGGAATGTAAAGTATCCGGCATACTGGATCGCCACGATCGACAGGTCCAGGAAAATGATCACCACGTTGACGCCAAGGAGTTGCGATAGCACGCTACGCGAAATCCCGCCCCGGTCTAGACGCAGCAGACGCGCCGTCTCGCGGATATAGATTGCCGAGAGGAGTAGTTCCTGTAGACAGAACCACACCAGTTGGATGCGCTCGACGATGCCGAACCCCAGCGTCACGCGCCGGGAGTGCGGGAGGGCGTTGTTGGCGAATTCCATCGCCGTGCAGGCGGAGTGGATGAGGACGCCGTCGAAGATGATTAGGTACAGGAGGGCCTTGAGGACTCGTTCGCGGTGTAGAACTAGGTGCAGGCGCGACCACAGGACCAGCGAGTGGCCCGTTACCATGGCGCTCCATCCCACGTCCACAATGGCCAGTTCGAGAAACCCTCGGGTGAATGTGATGTCGAACAGGCGCAGGATGTATCCAAGGCCAAAAGGGATGATGGCGACCGACGAGACAAAAAGGCTCCAGAAATAGCTGCCCTCGTAGCGCTTGAAGGTGTTCAGACACAGCACGATGAGGTCGATGGCGTTGCACCAGGCCAGTGCGATGAGCATCGGGTAGACATACTGCGCGGTGGTGGAGGGGAGGTGCGACTCTAAGCCCGTACCCGCGCCATCGTCCTGAGTGAAGCGGGGCATGGACGTGAAGATGCAGATGGCGAGAGAGCCATCTTGGGGAAGTTCTTTCAGTTGAGAGTTTTCAGGGGAAGGGAAGCACACGAGGAGCGCCGGTCGAGGGAAGAGAGAAAGTTAAGCTTTCCATGGCTCCGGCCGACCTGAGGCGTCACCATCGCTGCGTCGGGGAGGCGGTGTGGACTGGCACTTCCCACGCCTTGTCAGCTGCTTGAAAAACCCTACTTTGTCCGCTGTTCTACTCGGTGTACATGATCTTGACACGAAGGTCCTCACGTCTGCATGTCGAGAGTAACTGCTGCAGACCCTCACGGGTCACTCCGTCGCAGCTGTCAAATCGCTCACACGTGCAGAACCAACAACAGCCACTGGCCGCGTCATCGCCGACTCGACATTCAGATCGACATCGCCATGACTCGTTTCGGACATGATAGTCTGCACTAAGCTACTAACGTCCGGCCGGAGCGGAGTACTGGGGCACGCGGGGACTAATCCTCCTGTTCGCTGTTTGGTTTGACAATTCCGTGTCCACGATGGCCTGAGTCTATCGGATAGATACTCCGAACGGAGTAGATTGACTGCGATTATCTCTCCTTCCAGCGTCCGTTTTCTCCCCACGTGGTTAACTTCCCGCAGCCTCCGAGGTGTCTCCGGTCTCGGATGGGATATAAAACGGCCATGGCTGCTCGTCGATTCGTTTCTGACAGTCGGCTAACCCGGACACCATGAAGCTCCTTTTCTTCTCTCTGCCTCTCGCCTACGCCCTCAACATCGTCTCGTCCAATGACGATGGCTGGGCTGAGAGCAATGTCCGCGCCCTTCACAGCGCCTTGACCGATGCTGGTCATACTGTGGTGCTTTCCGCGCCGGCCGAGAACAAGAGTGGTTCTGGTATGCTCTCATATAGAACTCCTCAAACTCATGCATAGACGGACTTACTAAATAACCCCAGGCTCCAAGGACGAAGACCCGACTGCTCTGATTGACCCATGCCAATACAACAGCTGCCCCGCCGGCAGCCCGGCCACGGGATACAATGAGTCGTCCCCAGAACTCAACTACGTCAACTCGTATCCCGTCACCTCGATGAACTACGGCATCGGCACTCTGGCCCCCAAATTCTTCAATGGCGCGCCCGACCTCGCCGTGTCGGGTCCCAACGTCGGTGCCAACCTCGGCATTAGCGTCTTCTTCTCCGGCACCGTCGGCGCTGCTACTGCGGCCGTTAAGGCTGGAGTCCCCGCTCTCGCCTTTTCTGGCCGATCGGGCTCCCCTACGGCGTGGAACGAAACTACCCCTGAATCGAGCACTTTTTACGCGGATCTGGCGACCAACTTCACCGAGCGCTTGGTGGCCAACGGAGCGCCGTACCTGCCCGACGGCACCTGGCTGAATGTGAACTTTCCGAAGTTCGAGGACGGCTGCAACAGCGTCGGTGATGTCAAGTTCGTCTTGACGAGAATATTCACTGCCGTGCCGTTGGTCTCCGGTGACGACGTGGAAACGTGTGGCAGTAACAGGCTTCCTACGGAGACGAAGGCGGTCCTGTCCGGATGCTACGCTAGCGTGTCGGTTGGGCAGTCCAGTGACAAGAGGGATGCCGATGCGACGATCCAGGGAGAGGTGCTGGAGAGACTGGGCGGGATGGAGTGTTTGGAGTAGATTCACTCCGTGGTAGCTGTACATAGGCTTGAGAATAGTACAATTCTGCACATAGTGTAATTCAATTGTCTTACACCTATTCCTAATAGAGGTACAATTCTACACATGGTGTCATTGAATATTATTGCACTTATCCCTAATGAACGTACGAGAAGCAGGAGAGGGAGAAGGACTGAGGAGTTGTTTGAAGGATATGAAGCCAATCCGACGCCAGACGCGGATACCATACCTAATGTAATTGAATTCTCTTGTACTTGTCCCTATCGGAGACTGCGCGTTTTTCATGACGAATAATGCCATACCGTCATGCAACTTATCAAAATTAATATATGGGAAGCTGAAGATAACCATTCAACATGGCGAGTCCCTCCACGGGTCAACCCAAATGCCGCGGACTCAACGCACCACAACACCAAAGATGCAGGGCTAACATGCAAAAAGGCATTTCTCCGAACAACGTGCCCAAATTCTCCGATGATCACCTCCTGCAGAACCAAGATCCACCAACTACTAGTCCCCAACTAGTGTACCAAGTATCTCCGCCAGTGAGCGTCCATCTTGGCACCACGCTGGCTGATCGTCAGGGCGGGCTTGACGGACCCCGACGGCTTTCATAAGGCCTGTCCGCTGTTCAGATGTTAAAGTTTGCCAATCTGTCTGTCACTGTCAATCCTGTCACTCTTGTCAATCTGCCTTCCGCTGTCATTTTGACTTTGTTGCCGTCATGCGTTCCTCTCTTCTCGCGTTCTCCCTTGGGCTGGTCGCCCTGGTCGGAGCGGATAGTATTGATCATGACAAAGTTGTCGGATTCGATGAGACTGTGCCCACTGGTACCACGGGCGATGTTTACAAGGCTTATCAGCCCTATCTCAAGGTGGTGAACGGGTGTGTGCCATTCCCGGCTGTTGATGCGAACGGAAACACCAAGTAAGTATTGTCAATATCGGCAGAATTCCTAAACTTGATCTCTCCAGTCCCCTTTTTCGAGTATCAGGAATCAGAGTATACATGTCTAACAAGTCAAAGTGCCGGTCTGAACCCCTCCGGCGCCCCCTCCGCCGACTGCGCCTCTAGCACGGGTCAAGTCTACGTGCGATCGGGCGACTCCTCGTCTGGCGATGCCCACGCCCTGCTCTACTCATGGTACTTCCCCAAGGACTCACCCAGCACGGGGCTCGGCCATCGTCACGACTGGGAAGGCGTGATCGTTTGGCTGTCTGACGCGTCGTCTACCTCCGCCGACAACATCCTCGCCGTGTGTCCCTCCGCGCACGGCGGCTGGGACTGCTCGACGGACGGGTACACCTTGCAAGGAACGCGGCCGTTGATCAAGTACGAGAGTGTCTGGCCGGTTAATCATCAGTGTGGATTGACGAGCACGGTGGGGGGTGAGCAGCCGTTGGTGGCGTGGGAGAGTTTGCCCGCGGTTGCGCAGACGGCGTTGGAGGATACGGACTTTGGGGATGGGAATGTGCCGTTTAAGGATGCCAATTTTGCTAATAATTTGGCAAAGGCAACTTACTAGTAGTTATCAAGTATTGAGCAGCACGGCTGATATTTGACCGAGGTGTCTGAGTTTGTTGTTTTAAGCCATAGTTTTATTACGATTGAGAAATTCAATGTTATATCCTTGCGAGGAGTTAACTGAAACTGAAAGTGATTAAAATAGTATAAATTGATATCAAGACTATCTTCTGTCCAGCCTAATATCCCACATCACCAAACAAGCGAACGGTTTGTCATACAACTCTCCCCTTGGCAGATCAACTGCTTACTGGGAAGAGATGCACTGGGAGTAGTAAGGGTTGTACTTGTGGCAGGTGTATCCCTCAGGGCAAGTAGTGGCACCCTGGAAGTTTAGGCCGCCGCACTGAGCGTAGGGCTTGTTGGCGCCGGTGGGAGCCGCGGAGGCGGACGAGGAGACAGCGGTGGAGGATACGGGGGGAGACACCACGGGGGGCTGGCTGGTGACGGCGGGCTGAGTGGGAGCCGGGGCGCTGGTGGCGCTGACCAGGGTGGAGGGAGCGGGAGCCTGGGCGGGGGCGCTGGAGGCAGTGGGCACGGCGACCTTGGTACTGGGGACGCTGCTGCCGCTGCCGACGGTGGCGGTGCCGGTGGAGGTCACCTTGGAGGTGCTCTGCTTGATAGAGGAGGCACCGGTATACTGGGCGGGTCCGGGGACGGTGTAGGACGAGATGGAGGAGTAGATGTTCACCTCGATGCCGGGGCCGTCGGACTTGTACAAGGAAGTACCGGTAACACCCTCGGGCTCGTCAGTGCCGGAGCCGGAGACCTTCAGGTTGAAACACTGGGGGTAGTTCTGGGCACCGCCGGCGGTCTGGGCGCCGTGCAGGGCGATCAGCTCGTGACGCAGCACGTACTCGCCTGGAGCGATGGACTCGGGGATCTGCACGAGCCAGCTGTTGTCATTCTCGATCAGCTGGTCGTCACCCCAGGTGCCGGGGACCTCGGAGTTGTCGACGAGACCGACGCCGTCGATCTTGAAGAACTTGAGCTCGGTCTTGTCGACGGTGGAGCAACCACCCTCGCACTTGGCCAGGTAGTCGATGACAGGGCCGTGGTGCGACTCGGGCCACTCGGTCCACTTGATGTTGATGCTGTCACCGGCCTTGACAGCGATGTGGCCCTGGGCGTTGGTGGCGTTCTGGTGGCAGATGATGTCCTCGGACGAGTAGTCGGTCACGAAGCCGTTGCCGGTGTTGGGGGTGGTCCAGGCAGCGACCTTGGGAGGATCCTCCATGTAGGGGAAGCTGCCAATGTCGAAACCAGCGAAGGAGACGCCGTTGACGACGACGTTGGTGACATGGCCGTGGGCAGCCACACGAGTGGCGGCCAGCAGGGAAGTCAAAAGAGACACAGACTGGATGGAGGGCATTTTGTATGTAAAAAGAATGTACTTTTCAAAGGTTGAAAAGATTGAATGTAAGAATGAATGAAGTTGACGGTAAGAAGGAAAGGAAGAAAGAATGAATGCGGCCCGGCGCAAGGAATGAAGAACTTAGTCAATGAGCAAAGAACGAATGAAGATGATACTCTCAAAAATTCCCAGCAGAGAGTGAGAATTTGACGTCCTTTTAAAGCCGTGATGGAGCCAACGAAGCTACGAAGCAAGCTTAACCAGCGGAGGAATTCCACCGAGCCCAGCGTTGCAGATTGGCCGCCGTCGCCAATCAGAAAGGCCCGAAATAGCCCGGTGGAGCCGGCTGTCATTTAGCTGAGTCTGATATCTCCCATCTTCCCCCTGCATGCCGGTGAAAACTCTGCCAGAGCAGGTTGAAACTGTTGTGAAACGGCCATGTGACGGATAGATTAACCCTAGCCCTGCCCGGACAAACCGGTTTGACTCGACTCACTGCCGGTGAACCATGACATGACAGGCGATAAACATTAAACATTATGTATTAAACATTAGACATGATTCAACCCTTCAACACACGGCAAAATGCAACAAAAACCCGCGTATGAAGGGATCAATGCTCGTCCACCGTCTTGCGCCCCTGCGTCTTCCCCGTCGATCGATGACATGCCCAGCATGCCCAGACAAACAGCGCCAAATGGAGCGTCCTAGATTGGTCCAACATAGATTAACCTACCGGACTCGGTCAGGAGGGACCAAGACAGTCCGAGAACTTACCCATCCAAAAGGGACATAGCGGCCCCAAACGCTTGGACCTGGCCGATGTTGGCCGCGCATGGGTCCTTGACACACTGGTAGTCCATCCCGTATGGCTCCAGCACCGCCAGCAATGCAATAGTCGAACCCACCACGGCGCCAAATGCGAGAAAGTCCATGGCGATGTAGATGCCGGCATGCAGGGGTCGGTTGAACAGCAGTCGTACGATCAATGCGACCGTCGACCAGACAAAAGCATAGGCCACCTAAGGAAACCGACCGAGAGTGAGCACTGAGCAAATGAATCAGGGCTGGCTCCACCGACGATCACTTACAGTTATCATGACTATCAGGCACATAGAAGAGCCGTTGACGTCGGTATAGACACTCTTATGGGCTTGGACGGCCCAGGCAAAAACAATTAATGCGATCAGTGAGCTCAGCACGGCGCTTATGCGAAGTGCCAAGATGATCGGGTGGCCGTCCTGCGAGAAATCTTTGGATAGTTGCATTCCGATGGATATCTGGAAAATCAGTTGATACTACAATGTCAGTAAAGTCGTTCTACATGGGCTTTATAACTCGAGAACCGTTGATCGACGTGTGAACACGAAGTGGCTCAGCACCGTAGGTTGAGCGATCGCCTGTTGCTGATTTACCTCATTCGGGCGATCGTCGTGGCGATGTTTTCCATTCTTTGGATCGCGAATCGTGGCCAATTATGAGGACAAGGCTACTTAAGCGCTGTCCAGTCAGTTTAAAATATTCCATTGCGTCGCTTTTCTGCCTTCGTGATTCCGATTCTCGCGGGGTGGGTTGCGGATCAGATGGCTAAGAGGTGTAGAGACTTTAGGCCCTGCGTTGGACTCGCAATGCAATGACGTAGATGTGTTGAATAGGCTCTTCAAGGGCGAATTGCCCCATAAGGAAGTCATGGAATCTTTTCATGGATCATTAGTAGAAATAGAAGATATTTCCTCGGAGTGCGAAATATATTTCTCTCCTCGGCGACAGTGTAATGAACATGCCTGATCTCAATCCTAATGACAGACAAATGCACGCATACACAGTAAAGTAGGCGGATATTCCAGTAAGAGGTGGTCGCATAAATTATTTTTAGGCCCCCTACAACAATCTATCCTCATAGAGGAATGTTGTGCAAATGTGTCGGTGGCAGTGTTTTGGGTAGACTTTATCCAAGTCTTGGCTTGGTGGAGTCGCGCGACCGCAGAGCCAGCACGATTGAACAGTGGAGTTGGGATGAACTGGATGACTTGACAGATTTGGAATACAGAGTATTCATGCACTGCGATGGTTGCCTCTGGCTAAGAAGCACCAACGAAATACGAATAGACAAGACACTGTTCGAGCACTATGCGCCTGCTACGCAAGGACAGCTGTTGATCCCAGCGCAAGCACTGTTCTCGAGCTTCAACCAACCACAACGACTGAGGACTAAAGAGTAGGTGCTTTGCACAGAGTACCATAAGAGCCGCCATGTAGGGTCGTCACTATCACTCATTCCGTGACTCTCTGATCGGTTTCATTCGAAGATGGTCATGCGAGGAGATGCGAGGTAGGGTTCTTTAGGGCACGTGTGCGACCGTGCAAAGTTTTCTTGATCAAATTTCCAACGACACGCAGACGTGGAAACGAGAGACTGGAGGATTAGAGAAATCTCCGGTGCGCTAACTTGCCTTTAGACGCTGGGGCACCCGTTCAGACCCTTGATTCCTTTGCCCAGCTGTCATCGTATTCGCCCCCAAAGGGAAAATTCTGGGCATGCCATACCGGACCGGACGAGGATGATCTCATGCAATCTACCTCAATGACCGGAGGTCTTGGAGTCTTGGAAATTCCAATCACGGCGATTCCTTAGCTAAAATTGTCTTGGGGCCAAGACACGGTCTCTTGAATCCCTCATTGGTCTTTGTTGGCCCTCGCTTTGTCGCATATTCCTGCGTACTCGTACTTGGTACTGCTCGTCAATTCCCAAGGTCTTATGCAGGGATTTTTAGATTGAAGGAGGACCGATCGGGTTAATCGTCGTTCAAGATCAACTTCCTAATAAATAGCAGAAGTCGGCCCCTAATTAATGCGAATCCATCCTTCTAATCCTCCAATACCACCCTGAAAATGCCACTCGAATCAACGCACTTCTTGGCGTCGCACAGGCCATGGCGTCGAAGTCATCTGGTGAGCGTCTTCATGCAAACTTGAAGCCCGTCATGTCATATCCCAGTCTTTTGATCAAGATCAACAACGAAAGAGTCCACGTGGAACACGCGAAACATGTGGTGTCCGGCCAAGAGAAGCACGCCTTTGTCTGTTCGTTTGTTCCTCCTCTGTAGGCTCTTCTTGAAATCTGTCGCTGAGAATGAGATGCGTCGCTTTCTCCTGTCAATCTGCCGATCCAAAATTTCCTAACCACAGAATGCCTTTAAGCCCCCATTTTCTGCCGTGCAACATCCCCAGGATTCGGTCCCCGGGTTCGAAAATCCTTTGTCCCGGTCTCTGCTATTCGGGCTCTCATCGAGGTAATGTCAACGGGCAACAAGAAAATCCTTACCCCGGTCAAGCTGACCTCTTGCCTGTCAGGCTGGGATGGCAATGCAGACTTCTTGCCACAGACGGACAGGATCATCACTCGACAAAGGCCTCTCTTCTTGGCTGCCAATGACTGGTCAAACTCCCTGGGCGCCAAGCACGCCGAGCACTTTCCTGCCTGCTGCATTTGCTGTTCTGTCGGAGGGGTGGCCTGCTTTTCTCTGATGTTTGCTCGATCTCGTGTCTGACTCATGAAAACATCAGTCGGATCGACCAGTTGTTTTGCCTCTTCTGTCTCTCCCCCAGGTTTCCCAGTCTCGTATATCTTGGCACCGGTTCTCCCATTCAATATTGACTGGTACAAAACTTAGGGCTCAACACACAAAGACCGACTTAACCCTCGGCGCCACCGACTCAAAGCTCGGCCATCTTCCAGCACTACCAGCCCTGCCCCTGCGCCGTCGACGTCGTACGCGGCATTTTTAACCGGGCTGAGTGCACGGAACTGGCCGTCGCGCCCTTCCGACTGGTATCCTGAACCCATCGGGCTGACGGCCAGGATTAAGCCATCTGCAGCCTAAGAGCGCCACGCTGCGTTTCTTTGGACTCTAAGCCTCTTGGCCTGGAGTGGGTGAGGAGATCCTCCCCGAGTGAGTCTGGAGTCTGGAGAAAGACCAGTCACTTTCTGCGGGGATGAAGCCTTGGAAAATCTTTTCTTTTTTCTCTTTTGTTCGAGCCTGAAGGTTGCATGCCACCCATGGCTAACCCCCCTGTTTGTTGCATGAGGCAAACGGGCGACGTTAAAAGCGCCCGCATCGCCTCCCTGGGCATGTCTGTTGCCCCAGAATTTTCTCTCCTCTGTGTCCTCTCATTTGCCTGGCGTATTTTTTCTGATCTTCGATCTCGATCTGCCCCTCATTGACCCCTCGCCATGGGTGAGAAGCCTTCCGACCCCGAGGCTCCCGTCGAGACCTCCAACCACCTAGAGTCTTCCGTCTCCATTGAGAAAGAAAATGCAGCGGATCTGGCTCGCCAGTGGTCGCGCGACGTGAAGAAGGATCACTCTGCCCCAGTGACCCAGAACACGAAGCTCAAGAACCCTCTTGCCGGTCTCACCCAGGAGGAGCTGTTCCGCGATGTCGAGGAGTTTGCCCGCGAAAAGAACCTCGAACATATCGTGGAGGATCTCAAGAAGGGCGCCCTAGTGGCCCAGGACCCGAAGGTCTTCGAGCAGTTGGACGGGTTGGAGGAGAGCGACAAGGAGCTGTTGCGACGCGAGAAGACCCATCGCTGGCACCAGCCATGGATGATGTACTTCATGACCAGTAAGTCCCGACCCTCTCAACCTCGGGGCCTTTCGAGCTGGCTAACGTCATGAAGTTCTCTGTGCCGGTTCCGCTATCGTGCAAGGCATGGATCAGACCGCTGTCAACGGTGCACAGGAATTTTATTTTGACGAGTTTAACGTCACCAATCGATGGCAACAAGGCCTGTTGAACGGCGCGCCGTATCTCTGCTCGGCCGTCATTGGATGTTGGACGACGGCACCGCTGAATCGCTGGTTTGGCCGTCGCGGCTGTATCTTCATCTCCTGTTTCATCTCTTTCGCTGCCTCCTTCTGGATGGCCGCGGCGCATACCTGGTGGAACCTGCTGCTGGGTCGTTTCCTGCTCGGGTTCGCTGTCGGTGCCAAATCCACCACCACCCCCGTATACGGTGCCGAGTGCGCCCCGTCTAACATCCGTGGCGCGCTGGTGATGATGTGGCAGATGTGGACGGCCTTCGGTATCATGCTGGGATATATCGCGTCGGTCGCTTTCATGGACGTCCATAGCGACAGCCTGGTCGGTCTGAACTGGCGACTGATGCTAGGATCCACCGCTATTCCGTATGTCCCATTCTCGAATCCATCCCAGCACTGGCGACTAATTCCGTTTCAGCCCAATGGTTGTTTGCACACAGGTCTATTTCTGCCCCGAGTCCCCTCGATGGTATATGATGCGGAACCGCTACCAAGATGCATTCAACGCGCTCTGTCAGCTGCGTCCTTCTAGCTTCCAGGCCGCGCGAGACCTGTACTATATCCACTCGGCCTTGAAGGTTGAAGAGAAGATGCGTGAGGGCAAGCAACTCTGGCGGGAGATGTTCACCGTGCCTCGTAACCGCCGGGCCGCCCAGTCTTCCTTCTTCGTCATGTTCATGCAGCAGGTATGTTCCTGTCAGCGCTCTTTGCTGCTGCAGTAATCTGACTGTTTCTTTCTTTAGTTCTGCGGAGTCAACGCCATCATGTATTACTCCTCGTCCATGTTCCGCGATGCCGGCCTGTCCCGTCGCGTGGCCCTGGTCACCTCGCTGGGCTGCGGCATCACCAACTGGATCTTCGCCTTGCCCGCCGTCTACACCATCGACACCTTCGGTCGTCGGAACCTGCTGCTGACCACGTTCCCGCTCATGTCGCTCTTCCTGCTCTTCACCGGTTTCTCTTTCTATATCCCCGAGTCTTCACAAACGGCCCGAACAGCCTGCGTGGCCACGGGTATCTATCTGTACATGATCGTGTACTCGCCCGGTGAGGGACCGGTGCCTTTCACCTACTCTGCAGAAGCCTTCGTAAGTTTTACTTCTATGCTTGAATTATACCTTTTCCAGCTAACCGATATCTCTAGCCTCTGTATATCCGTGACGTGGGTATGTCCTTCGCCACCGCCACCACCTGGGGTTTCAACTTCATCGTCTCTCTCACGTGGCTGCCGCTGCGAGACGCTTTCACCCCGCAAGGTGCCTTCGGGTGGTACGCGGCGTGGAACTTCTTCGGCTGGATCTTCTGTTACTTCTGTCTGCCCGAGACCAAAGCGCTGTCTTTGGAAGAACTGGACCAGGTCTTCTCCGTCCCGACGCGCAGACACATCAACCATTACTGGGGGATGTTGCCGTGGTATTTCAAGAAGTATATTCTGCGGGGCGACGTGCCACCACAGAAACAGCTCTACGATTATGAGTAGACTGTCGAGTTAGGAATGAAGTCGAGGGGACGGGAAGGACCCCAGTATATGTGCTGCGCTGGTTGGGTTGTTGTTTAATGTGCTGTGATGGCCGTGTATGAGCTAATATGTTATTTCTCTTTGGTTCTGTTTTCGTTTTCCCTTTTTTGGTTCTTCGGTGATGACCGGAAGGTGAAGGGAGTAGATTGTTGTCGTTTATACCCGATATACTATTGTACCTATGGGTAGCCTAGTGGAACTCATAATGCTTTTCGTTTCATTGATCCCAGTCCAGTTTAGTTTGGGTTCGACACCGAACTACTCCGGAGTATGTCTGAGTGCAAGCCACACGTGCAAGGAAAATTCTTCCATCTGCTCAGGTATCTGATCTGGCATTTGCCGGTCCCAGACCCTCTCGGACAGATTCCATTATTAATTGAGTCCACCGACGAAACAGCTGCATGTCGATCCCTGCGGCAGGCGGCATGCTCGAACGCAGGTTCGTCTAGCGGATGGAGAACATGGAGCAGAACCAGCCTTCAAGGACTCGAATCAAGCGAAACAAGTCTCCATTTGATCGAGAATATGCCAAATAGTTCAAGGGAGGTGGAATCGCGAGGGCATCTCCATCCCGAACAAGGAAGATCGCCCGATCGATTAGCCGAGGTCCCGCCCGGCAGAATATCTTAGCGGTGGTTGGCTGATGATTCTGCAGGACCCATGCTTCTAGCCGATTGCGGCTAGCGCAGTGGCGGGCGGCTGCAGCTTGCCGCGGGCTCCTATTGGCCTGAGAGACACCCCCTGGCGGCTGCCCCACGTGGGGTGGATGCCTGGGGCCACCCATTACCTAACGGAAAGCGGCGTCTCCCACACACTCAGGCACCGAATTTGCAGAATTCCACGGTCTGGGTGAGTCAGGCCATTGTCGGTGGTGGTTTCAGCTCTTCGCTGGTTCTGGATCCTGAACTTTCTTCTGTCGGCTTCTCTCTTATCTCGCGATTCCACTGTAGTTAGCTTCCTTCAGCTGGTCGGACGGCCCAGTAGGTTATCGGTATATCCATCCCTTCTGTTCGTGGGGCTCGACTTTATTTTTTATTTTTGGCTTTTCTTTTCTTTTCCCCCCTCTTCGCGACTAGTCAGTGCGGCGGACATTCGGATGCTCTCCTTTCTGTTTGTTTAGTGGGAAAGAAAATCTGTTGAACCTGATTCCCGGCAGCAAATCCTTTCCTCTTCACGCACCCTGACATCCAAATCATTCAAGCACCAGCGGAAATGCAAGCATCTCACCAGTACGATTTCGAGGCCGAGGCCGGCACTCATGATGCTGAGAAGCAGCATGAGAAGAAGGATCCGCTCGACACCGCTCAGGATACCTTCGGAGACGAGGAGTATGCCGAGGTTAAGTACAAAGTGTTGAGCTGGTGGTAAGTGCATCATCAAACCTGCAACTCCGCTGTTTATTTGTTAATCATGATTGTTTAGGCAATGCGGCTTCAGTGAGTACTGTCGTAGTTTTATGCCGTGTTAATTAATTACTGACCCATCTTAGTGATGGTTGCGGAGACTGTGTCTCTGGGAATTCTCTCCCTGCCCGCCGTGGTGGCTGCCCTGGGTCTTGTGCCGTAGGTGTTTGTTTATTTCACATCGAGCTCAGAGATTACTGACCTTATCCAGAGCCATTATTTTGATCATTGGTATTGGCGCTCTTGCTACCTATACCGGCTACGTTATCGGACAGTTCCGGGAGCGCTACCCGCACATCCAGAGTATGGCTGATGCCGGTGAAGTGCTCCTGGGTGCCGTCGGCCGTGAAATCATGGGCACCGGCCAGCTTTTGCTTCTGGTGTTTATCATGGCCAGTCATATCCTGACTTTTACCGTGGCTATGAACTCGATCACGGATCATGGCACTTGTTCTATTGTGTTTGGTGTCATTAGCATGGTCGTTTCGTATGTCCTTTGCTTGCCAAGGACGGCGACCAAACTGTCCTATCTTTCAGTGGTTTGTAAGTGTCTGATCGGTGTTGACAATCCCATCGTATGTATCGTTAATCCGCTGGTTAGCTTTCGTTAGTATCTTCTCGGCTGTCATCATCGCCATGGTTGGTGTCGGTGTCAATAAACCATGGGATGGCCCGATCCACGCTACTGTCGACACGAGCTTGTACAAGGCCTTCCTGGCCGTCTGCAACATTGTCTTCTCTTTCGGTATGTTCTTGTTCTTTGGTTTGTTAGGAGATGCGCTAATACAGTGCTTTAGCCGGAAATGTGGCTTTCTTCGGTTTCATCTCCGAACTGAAAGACCCCAAGGAATATCCCAAGGCTTTGGCTCTGCTGCAAACCACTGACACCACTCTGTACGTCGTGGTTGCTGTCGTGATCTACATCTATGCCGGTGACGACGTGACTTCGCCCGCCTTGGGATCGGCCAGTCCGATCGTGCGGAAGGTTGCCTATGGTATTGCCTTGCCGACGGTAAGAGTTTGATCTTTTGGTTTTGGTTACAGACATGCTTACGATATCGTAGATTATCATCGGCGGTGTCGTCGTCGGCCACCTCGTCTGCAAGTATGTCTACGTGCGTATCTTCCGGAACAGCGACCGGATGCACAAGAAGGACCTGGTTGCTACCGGATCCTGGGTGCTACTCTCTCTGGCATTGTGGGTTATTGCTTGGATTATTGCCGAAGCTATTCCCGTGTTCAGCAATCTTCTCAGTCTAGTGGTTAGTTTGCCTCCGCATTTGCCTCCGTGCTTTGGGTGATATCGATACTAATTTGCATGTTCTAGGCATCGCTGTTTGCCAGCTGGTTCACCTGTATGTTTTCCTTCTGGGCTTGCAATCTTATCCCCACAGTGGAAGATCAATACTAACAACATGCAACAGTTGGCGCTAGCGGCTTCTTTTGGCTCTTCCTCAACAAAGGACGCTATTTCTCCTCCCTGAGCAAAATACTGCTGACTATCCTCAATCTAATTATTATTGGCATTGCGGCATGTGTTGTATGTTGCTCCCTTTCCTCTTTGTGATCCTGTCTACTCTGATGAAATGCTAACATATCATAGTGTGGACTCGGTCTGTATGTCTCCGGCAAGGCGCTGCACGATAACCCCAGCAGTGCTAGTTTCTCGTGCGCGAACAATGCGTAATTGCACTTGTGATCGTCGGTATTTGGTATCAGCTGGGCTACGTTGCATGGTGTCGAGGGGACATGTACATGTATAATTGATGTATATAAATTAGGAAGTAACAGTAATTGCATAATTGAATTGAATCAGAAATATCGTCTGTCTATAGGGATAGAGGGATTCGGAATTGTCTTACATATATACCATAGGCAATTACCCCATATTTTTGTCGGGTCTCAGGGTCTTAGTTGGTATCCACAATTTATATTGTAACTGGGTGCTGGTGCAGTTGACTTGACAATAGTTGTAGATGGATTGAACCGGAGCAATACAATCTAGAATAAGACTATTTGAGACCAATATTGCACCGTTTGCTCCTGTAGTATCTCGAAGAGTAAGCAAGGAACAATACGTAAATGCAAGAATAAAGACTAGCCAGGAGGTGCTAAGACCGCGGGACGCCAAGCCACCGGAAAAGAAATCTCGCTGAGGAAGGGGAGAAGGCGAGAGACGAGCGTAAAGTGAGACAGAGAGAGAAGAGAGGGAGTGTATAACCAAAGTACCTCCAGAAAGGCATTAACTAAACGTTGGCATTTACATAAGTCGTAATTTCTGATTGGTGGCAAGTTCTGCCGCCTGATGCCGCCGCCTCAGGCATCAAGGACTAAGTGACGTCATGTTTCTCCAAACCAGACAAACAAACAAAGAGAGAAACAGTACGTCAGATCGTAAATCACCCTTCATCCTTCATCCATCGGACCAGAGATCAACCCCAAACCAGCTTCTCGACCTCGCTCTCCTGAGTCATGGCTACATCCTCCGGCTGCAATTCCTCGTTGCCCTCACGGTACCGCCACCGCTTGCCTATCACCTCCTTGAACCACTCGACGTCTTGGCGGCCCTGCATGATCTCGCGCGAGAAGGGCCGGACCAGTTGAACCCCCGGCAGTGGCTGCGGCTTCGTCGCGGTATCAGGTGCTACAAAGAGGACGGCGCTGAGACGACGCACGCGGTGTCGGGCAGCGCGGATGCGACCGCCGCTGAGGATGAGAGCGCACCAGCCAGTCAGGATGACGGTCGCGTCACCAGTTCCGGGCACCTGGGTGCCCGGAATCTCGGCGTCTTCTATCTCGAGCCCTTGCGTGCCATCCTGGAAGATGACGCTGAAGGTGCCGTAGTCGGTGTGCGCGCCGCAGCCGTTGGAGCAGTCAGGGGCCGCGGTGTCCGGGTGATAGTCGCACAGTCGGAAGTGGACAATTCCGTTGCGGTGGGCGGCCGCTAGGTCGGTGCCGGCCAGCACGCTCAGCGAGGACAGGATTGACGAAAGTGGGTGGCGTTGACACGCTCGAAGAAGTCCAGCACCTCGTCCAGCCCGTGGCCGGCCAGTGACCGGTGCAGCGCCGCAGGGATCAATGAGCGTCGAGCCGGGGACAGGGCGATGGTGAATTTCTGGCCAGACTCTTTCTTGTGCAGTGCTGCGGTCTTGACGATTCCGCGATGCGGGTAGATGGCATTCAGCTGGGCGGCATCGTCCGGATGGGCGTGCAGGTAATCGAAGAGATCTCGAATGGCCGCGAACGGGGCCTGCTCGTGCAAATCTACGGAGACAGCATTGGTATTGGGGCCCACGTAAAAAATCGAATCAAGAGTGCACTTCGACGTGGTAGGCTGACTGGGGCCGGCGGCGGCCGGCACACGGTAGGTGAGGTTCGCAGTAGCCATCTTATGGACGATATATACGCACGGTAGGTTGGAGTAGCACTGTAGAGAGTAGACAGACTGTAAGAGACTAGGATGAGAAATCGAGTCAGCGATTTCTCTTTATGGTTGAGATGGGCTCTCACACTAATCTATACCCCTCACAAATTGAGTGGCACGAGAGGCTCTACTCGATGACGAAATCCGCGGACCGACGCTGGAGAGACGGGAAAGAGGACGCCTTGGGGTTCTTTAGTAATGATCTCACAGGCTGTTCTGACAGGAAAGCTAGAGAGAAAGGCAGATCTTTTAGATATCGATCGATGTGATCTAAGAACGAGCCAAATCAATTGCGTGATCTGTCTATCTCGAGGACTAGGCGCAGTCTATTCGCTATCTTCACTACTTGGCCTACTGGAAATTTCTAGCTGGGATCTTCCAGTGAAAGTGTGAAGATGAGAGGCAGACGGGGATGCACTCGAGCTTCGGTATCCAACGAGACCCTCGGCAGATTCTGCTTCTGCGCGAGCATTTGGCAAGGGGATCCTCCTTCTATTTCCTTTCTATTATCGGAAGAGGTGTCTCCTTTCGCACGTTGGCATCCGTTGTGGCCGTGATCTGCTCAGTCCTTGCTATTGCCACGATTTAGTTGCGCTCACCCTAGCAACCATACACATGCTTACTATCCATGTTAGCAGTCTAGATGAACTATAGACCTCGACAGTAACGTATGACCGCACTAAAAAACCAAATATCATATTATTCTCCCTCAAACCCATGAGGGTTGGTCTGACTGTGACAAGGAACTGAGATGAATGCCCGTCAACCCTTCTTTATCAAATGTCTTTGTTCGTCGCGTCCCGTGCGACAGGCCCTACTCTGCCACCACCTGCTCTACTCTACAGGTCAGATCTATTCCTATTTACACACAAAGAAGACAACTAGTTATTCTTATCATCATTGTCATTTGTACCGTCCCGCCCTAGTCCTGGCGCATCTCCCTTGTTCGCTTCGACAATGAGGACCATTGCGGCTCTGTAGATGCCGTCCCCTGAGATGGGCTGTCTGTACTATGGGATATTCGCCGAAGAAAGCTACCCATTATGGGGTATATAACCATCCCCTCCTTTCTTGGACCATTTTGCTTTCTAGATGTTTGCTTTCCAGATCGATCTGAATTCCGCTTTCACTTCTCCGTTCGACAATACATTTCCCCAACCAACTTGTCGCCCTGCGAACCATCCAAATGCCGCGAGAAATATGGCCGAAGAATTTCAATTCACTGCCTTTGGAGGTATAGTCTTCACAGCTGCCCAGTGGCTCGAGGATGCCGGCGTGCCCGCGGTGCTATTCTGGCACGGTATGGACAAGGCGTACACAGGGGAGTCATCATTTTCCATGCCACGGGTAAGTGGATCAATCTCGCCTTGAACTGCAGGGAAACGTCGTACTAATACAGATTGTCGTGCCTGATCATCTGGTAGATATGGCAGCCGACGCCCTCGTACGTAGTGGCTTCAGACGCTCGCGAGTTCACACTTGCCGGCTGCCAACGCCGCAGGGACAAAGACCGTTGCCTGACGAGCACTTCCACAACCTCGAAGCCCCTAACCAGATACTACTGCTGCTGGAAAAGCCCACGTTTCTGCGGGCAGTGCCGGAAATCCCGCTCGACCTCGTCGACTTCGATAACCCCTGTTTTATGAACACCGACAACCCTGGACTAGCAACCTCCCAACCGGACTCGCTCACCTCTCAGCATTCTCCCTACCGAATTCTAACTCCGGGTTGTTTTGTGGAAAGTCTGCTGCATCTAGCCGCTCGCGATTGCGGATAGGCCTGGACCTATCAAGAGTGCTGGATCAGGGAGCTGAACTGGATATTGTTCATGTCAAGGGAGGAAACCGGTTTCGCAAATGTCAGGCGGACTCTCTTCTGTGGTCTTCGGTCTGTCAGCTGTTGCAGATTGAGGAAGGCGAAAGGCTTCTGGAGGAGTTGGACCTGGTGTGGTTGGATTTATGCTTTCAGACGGCTAGTCATGCAGAAGAAATGATTTACTTTCTTTTATCATCTTTTCATAAAAATATAGTGGTTGTGGCATGAGCTTCAAACTTTGTAGATTGAATTTCATCCACTGGCGCATGACTAACCGGCGTTCCCCTTACTTCACGTCAATGACCGTTCTTCTCGGAGAAAGCACATTAAGTACTCGTCAACTCCGACAGGTGAGTGGCGTAAGACGCTTGCTGACGTCGATGATTGTGACTGTCCATCAACCGCGGCAAATGCTACTTGCTCCCCGTTTAGCGTGCGGATCGGACCGTTCACCGGGGCTGTCTCGATAACTGCCAACAGCCTTGTTGACAACACCGACCGTGGCCGATCTGCTGGCACCTGGCCTGAATCACGGGCAGCTTGCGTGGCTGCGAATGCTGATGCTGCGCGGTGAGCCCGTCTATCGCAATTTGCTCGACAAGTGCCCCGGAGAGCTGGCGGTGTGGAATCAGTACGGCCCGTCGGAAGCCACGGCGAACGTGATCTCCTGCATGCTTCACGGTCGCGGGGCGTCCAAGTACATCGGTCACCGTCCGTTTCTTCCCATCGGACGCCCGGTCCGCGACAATCGCGTCTACCTACTGCGAGCCCAGACCAAGGACCTCGTGCCGATCGGAGTCCCGGCAGAAATTTGCATCGCGGGGCCACAAATGACAGAGGGATACCTGGGACAACATGACTTAACCGCGGCTCGATTCGCAGAAGACCCGTATCTTGATGGGGTGAGTATGTATCGTACCGGCGATTGGGGCCGGATGCATACTGATGGGATGATCGAGTGCCTCGGGCGCATAGACCATCGGGTCAAGTTGCATGGTCTGCAGATAGAGCTCGAGGAGATTGAATTCGCGGCAAGGACATGTCGCGGGGTAAAGGCATGTGTGGTGGTGAAGGTGGAATGTCAAGGAAGCGAAACTTTGGTGGCATGGGTGGAAGCAACGGTCGTGGAGTGCAAAGGAGGGATCATCGAAGTTGACGAAGACCGAGACAGAGAACAAGGTGGAGAAGAAGCGGTGGACGAGGAGGTCGTCCGCGAACACGTCGCCCAGCGCGTCCCGGGCTACATGGTGCCCACCCATATCCACGTTCAGACGTCGCCGTTGCTTCGCACCGCTGGCGACACGCTCGACCGGCGCCAAATCGCGCAGCAAGCGAGGCGGATCGCAGAGCAGCGTGCCCTGTTGGCGCCCTCTGCACAGAGCCGAGTGCAGCCTGGATCTCTCGAGGCACGGATTGCCTCGTGCTGGGCCCGAAATCTGGCCTCAGCGAGGATGAACTTGACACTGGAGCGCTGTTTGCTCGCCTGGGCGGCGACTCCATCCGCGCTATCAGTCTCCTGGCGCTTCTCCGCCGCGAAGGGCTTCCGCTCAATATGACCGACTTCCAGCCCTCGGCAACCATCAAGACGCAGGCGGCCCGGCTGCGCCAGGAACCGCGTAGTGGGCACGCTCCCAGCTACATACAAGTCTTCGCGCGATCGGACAACCAGGCGACCATGGTCTGGATCCATCCGATGTTCGGCCAGTCGAGTCTGTTCGAGGACATGGTGCCGGCCCTGGATCCCCGATACAATGTGATCCTGATCTCCGATCCCTTCTTTGGGACAGCCGAGGGTCCGGCCACTCTCCGGGACTGGGCAGCACAATATTTGCAGGATTTCGAGCCGCAACTGACCCGCGATCAGCCACTGTTGTTGGCGGGATACTCGTTCGGGGGTCTATTGGCGATTGAGATGGCTAGTCTCTGGTATGAGAGGCACGGCGCCCCTCCGTCATCCCTCGTTGTTGTCGATAGTCGACCCTACCAACCCGGCACGCCTCTCTTCCGCGATGCGCAGGGGCGCCAAGGGTCCGAGCAGGCCGCGTTGCACCGATTCGGAACCGGCGGAACACGCATGATCGAAGAGCATTTCGGCAAACACGGTCGCGTCTGGAGTCAATCCTCCTGCCCTCCTGTGTATCACGGCCGCAGTCTGTTCCTCGCCACGCCCTTGTCCCGGGCGGAAGACGTGGTCGCTTGGTGGCAAGCCCACTGTCCACGCATTAAGGTCCGCGACCTAGACTACTCGCACGGGGAAATCTTCGGTCCAGAAATGACAAGTCGCGTGAGCACAATAATCAACGAGCACTGCGATCTGCGGCGAACGTCAGTCCCGGGGACCAGCGACGGATCCGCCTCGGACTCAGATTGGTGGACCGGTAGCGAAATACCTACTCCGGACGATGATAGCGATTCGGCTTGATGATTCAAAGTGACTGCTCATCACCTGCTGGGATATATGGAAATGGTGCTGATGTTCGTGATGTTGAAAGAGGATGGGAGATGAAGATGTAGAGAGCGAGAATAACATGGGTCACGTGGCGTGAGGATGTCCAAAGTGGCTTAGCCCCCGTTCTGGTCCTGCCTGACTGCCTGACTGCCTGACCAGGAATCACCGCCCTGTCATCAATGATAGTTATTGCTGCAATCAAGACCCTGTTGAATAACCACGGATTGAATAGGAACTGAGGAGAATTGTGGATCATAGAATGACCCATGCTACGTTTTCGTAGACTGCCTCTGTTGCTGTGTTGGTGTTCTCGCTGCCCAGACGCTCTGTTGATATACTTCCGCCACTTGACTTATATATCCCCGCATCAAAGACGAGAGATATACATCACTATGCGGCGGATATGTCCGTCAATGCTCAGCCAACTAAGGCCAGAGTGGCAACAAGAGAACTTACAAGTCAAAATCTTGAACTCAAATCTAGGATAACTAGTCTTGTACATTTAATCTCCATGCTGGTGACCTTGGGCTGGCGGCCTTGACGCCTGACGTTGCGAGTGAATCACGTGTTTAGATCTGCTGCCTCATGCATCAGAACGCGGTCGCGTTGTCTTTGTTTCTCTCTTCTTCTGTGACTAACTGACTGACCAGATAACTAGACCAACCATCTTCCACAATATCATGACAGATTAGAGGCTTATTGACTTCACCAGAAGGAATACAAACGATCAAAGCGCTCAATAGCAGTACCGGAACTCGCGGTTCTCGAAATCAGTCCGATCTTGCAGAATGGTTCCATCTGTACCCAATCCCCCAACGGTCCCCGGTCCTACGCGCCGAGCTTCCTCATCTCGCTTTCTATTCCGCCGAACGAGTAGCGATCGGAGCGCGAGGGCGATGACTACTTGACCGCACGTGCAAGCGATGATGACTTTACAGCCCGTCTGGTACACGGGTGCCTCGGATGAGAGAAAGGCATGCGGACCGATGATGTTTCCCGCGCAGTAGGCTAGAAAGACGAACGAGGTGCTGGTGACCCGTTTGGTGTAGCCGCTCACGTTCATCGCCGGCAGCTGGAGCGCTAGCACAAGGGAGGACACAAAGGAAGGTGCCTATCCAGTCAGTCGGCGGCTTCCAAAGGACGCGCTCAGAGAGAAAGGGGTGCGAGACTCACAATATAGTACGCCATCAAGAGTCCGTTCTCCTGGCTCCCGTCGCGCGGAAGCTTCCAGAACAAACACGCGGCCGCGAGTGTCGGACACACGTAGGCGATCATGACGTATGTTCGAATGTTGGTGAACCGCGTGGCCAGCCACGAGCCGCTGAGGATGAATGCGGCTAGACAGGCACCGTACGGAATGCCATAGACGGTGGTCAAGAGTGCGTCACCCCCCGTGAACCCCTTGACGATGAGCTTGCCGAAGTTGGCCAGTCCGCCGTTGACGCACTCGTTCAGGAGGACGAAGAAGAAGAGAAGCCAAACCTGCGGATCGGACAACGCCTCCCAGATCTGCGGCGTTTTGATCGTGCGCGTCTGCTCGCCCGTCTGGTTGCCGTAGCTCCGGGCAACCAGCAGGGCCTTTTGCTCGACTGTGTAGAACCGGGCACGGACGATGGTGTTGGGCAGGAAGAAGAATAAGACGACCCCCCAGCAGACAGTGATGCCGCCGCAGAGGACGAAGATGATGCGCCAGACGTCCCATCCTTTGGCCTGGCCGACGCCGTAGAACAACAGACCGCCGACGATGCTGCCGAAGCCGTTGAAACAATAGAAGAGTCCTGCCCGCACGGGCTGCTCGGACCGCGTGTACCAGGTACTGACAAGCAGCATGAAACACGGTGTGATGGGGGCCTCGAAGGCGCCCAAGAGAGAACGACAGACTCCAAGACCGGCGAAACTGTGCGAGGCGGCAGTGCAGCAGAGGATCGAGCCCCAGCAGATGACGCAGATGCTGATGAAGGTGCCGGTGGGGAAGCGTTGGGCCAGGTAGTTGGCTGGCCACTCGCAACTGAGGTAGGCGAAGTAGAAGATACTGGCTAGCCAGGAATATTCGTTGGAGCTGATGCCCGTGTTGTCGAAGAGATCGAATACGGCGCCGTAAGACAGCGCCTGCTTGTCGATATACTGCAACAGATAGGTCCCGCAGAGCAGCGGCATCAGCAGCCAGTCCACACGACGCACCAGCCGTTTCTGGGCCTGTTCGTCCTGAAGCAACTCTTCCAGATCGCTTCGTCGGAGATTGTGGATACGCAGAAACTCCTCCGCATCGCCGGAAGAGTCAAGTTCTCCGACTGCCACGCTGGGGGCGTCATCCCAAGATTGTTCCTTGGAGAGCGATTTCTCATCGGCGACGCGATTTACCAACCTGGGAACCTTTTGCCCTACATCCTGCGCCGTCTCATCGGCGGAGGGGTGGGTCGTCATGGTAGCTGCACAGAAGAATAAAACTCTGAAATGGAGTCTAGTGTTAGTCGAAAACGACTCTGGCTCCTCTCCAACCCAATTGCTGGCGAGGAGGCGGCACATAAGTAAGAAAGATGGCCTTGGTTCAGTATCTTTGCGCTCAACCGACTATTATCATCGCCTGCGTCAGGGTTGGTGATAAGCGTGAGGGGTAGTTCGGACTGGATGCCTCATTCTGGACAACAGTCGAGGATTATCACGGCAATAATCCGCCTCCCAGCGGAACTTTGCCGGCGGAAAAAGCACATATTCAGGTCGTGGGATATACGAATGCAGCAATCGGACGCCAGATTAACCCCCGATGGCAGTTGAGGCGCGAGATAGTCGGCCGGTTATCAGTTCTGACTCTATTGTCACTCGTCGGATGACAACTAGCGCGAATCCCCCGCACGACGCCAATGCGATTCGAGGTTAGTCGACACTATTCGAAGGCCTGTGGGGAAGACGTTTACATGTAATCACCTATCAGCCTATCTTTCCCAGAGGGATGATAAAGGTCTGTCTTATCTGGTCGGCTATTAACGATGCCGAGCAAGAAAGCCACCTTTTTCCGCCGGTTGATCGGTCGATCGCCGCGAGCTAGATAACAGCCATATAATCCTTGGTTCATGGTTTCAACTATGGCACGGACCGCCCGGTATCAGTCTTGCGGTACAATATGATGTCGACTTTTTTGCTTGTCGTTGGGCCGCTGCTGCTCTCAGCCCTTTGGCTTTCCTTTCCCCCAGGAGGTCTTACGATCTCTGTTCACGAAACCACCAGCATATCGCCTTGAGGCAGTTCTTCTGCAAGGCACTATCCGTGGCACGTTCGTTGGCGACGGAACTTTCCCAGAGCCGATTGAGGGTTTTTACAACATTCCATACGCCTTGCCACCCCTCGGTCCACTTCGGTTTACTCCCGCGGTGCCTGTTCCACCGTCTAATCGAACAATAGAATCGTCTACTTTCGGGCTCAGGTGAGTTGCATGGCATCCGTGGCGCGATAAACTGGATTAAATCGTACATACTGAACCGTCCTTGAGATGCCCGAGAAGCAGCTGGTGACCTTACCCGATGGGCCAGATCCGGAAAGCGAAGACTGCTTGGCAATAAATGTCTTTCGCTCGAAGGATCATACAGACGGTGATGCAAAACTGCCTGTCGCCGTGCTGGTCCCCGGAGGTGCCTTCAATCGTGGAGCGGCGAGTATGCACCACACCGCGTCCATGCTGGCCTGGTCGGCCGAACCGTTCGTGGGTGATTCTTTCAACTATCGCACCGGAGCTCCTGGGTCCTTGAACGCACCTTTGACAGCCAGAGAGGGCCTGTTAAACCTGGGCCTAATACACCACATACTAGCGTTCGAATGGTTACAAGACAACCTCGCTCGTTTTGGCGGCGACCCCGACGACCTCACCATTCTCGGACTATCGGCTGCGGCACATTCGGTGTGTCTTAATTTCACGCGATGATGATTTCTGCTGAGACGCCTAGATCGGACGCCACATCATGAATATAAACCAGAATAAGTCCCTCTCCCATAAGGCCATCATGGATTCGGGAGCCCACACGGCCCGTGTCGTACATCCTCCCAATGCCAATCACTGCGTATCTCACTTTGAACAGTTCCTCTCCCTAACGGGATGTGATACACAAACCGAGGACCGCGTTCTTCCGCGCCTACGCGAACAGTCCTCTTCGACTATTGTAGAGGCCTCTCAGAAACTATTCTGGGACTCAGACCCCTCCGTTCGCTGGGCCTGGCAACCGGTCATCGACGGAGACATCATTTCGCGTCGGCCTATCGACGCATGGAAAGTTCCCCTGTTAACGGGATTCACACACAACGAGCGGGCCTACTTCGTGTAGCCGTCCATGGCCATGTCCGAGGACTTCACTCAGTTCTTCGCCATCCTACTGCCACAGCTTTCTCCGGAGGATCTGCACACGCTAGATCGACTCTATCCGGACCCGCTCGTGGCCAGGTCACCTAAACTAGAGAAAACATTGCCGTGGGGCCTCAGTTCAAACGCACGGAAGCAGCATATGGCCACTACGCTTACATATGTCCCGTGCGGCAAACGGCACATCTCGGTAGGAGTGCGAGCAACACGCCCGTCTATCTCTACCATTGGGGTGTCAACATGAGCTACGCGGAGCGAACCATGGCGATCAGATGCGGTATCAGACCTACAATCCGGAAGTTCGATCAGTCTCATCAGCGCAGGATGTGATCGCGGATACCATGCCTAAATCACCTCGTTTATCGTATCGGGTGATCCGAATCGCGTACCGGGCAGATTTTCCGACCGACCGCGATGGCATGCTTTCGTCATTCCGGAAGAGGGAAGAGGGCATGTCGGGCCAGACCATGGTCCTGGGCATGGGCAATAATCAATGGGCGGGTGGCTCGCATGCCGGGGTTGTGGCACAGTCGATCCGCGATCGTCTTGCGCAGGAGCAGTGTCATTTTTGGTGGAAACAGACTGATTATTGGGAGGACCGATGGGTGGCTAGTTGCTCGGTTTCAGATTGATAGCATGCGTAGGTAGGTGTTATAAGCGCTAGCCCAGTTGTGAACCACATCTGCTGTCACCTTAATACAAGTCCTGCACGATTACAGATGGAAGTGCATCTTCCTCGCTAAGTAGCATTGGTGCTCCTTCTGGCCTCTGTAGGCGATGCTATTTAGGGCTCACCAGGTCATCGTGGGTCACTTGAACACGGTTGGCGATCACCAATTCCGTACCTCGCAGACCTGGGAGACGAGCCGTGGCCATTCCGTTGGTTTCATTGGCACAGTTCAATAGTGACAAGGATCGGAAGAAATGAAAGCGCCGTTTCACCCTGCATCTGGTGCTTACGCGCAGGGATGCTGCTAATAATAGTCACCGCATGAGAGCCTTGGATTAAGCGCCGGCAGGGATCATGTCTTACTCGGCGGGTCAGTAGGAGCAATTAGATTCCTGGATTACGGACCGGGAACATTAACAGGTTTCGAAGAGCGATTGAGATTTGGGGGTGACTGGGGGCCTATATAGATTACTTGGTCCTGGGGAACCCCTTCCTGACTGCTCGGCCGATCCTGCGATTTATCAAACTTATGGACGGACTTCAAGTCGCTCCCTCGCAACAGAAGGCAGTCAACCGAGATGCCGAAGGCTTGCAGCCTATCGCCCCGCCGGGGACGGTATACTATGCAACTGCAAACTGTCCTGACTCATGGAACGAGCCCCTCAAACCACCTGTCAGAAAGAAGACGATTTGCGGCTTACAACCGGTGGTGTTCTGGCTATCGGTGATCATCGCAGTGCTGATTGTTGGAGGAGCCATAGGTGGAGGAGTCGGTGGTTCGTTGGCTACCAAGAGTCACGACAAGAATACATCAGCTCACTCAACGAGCGCTCCGATATCAAGGTATTATTCATCCAACTTCGTGTCATCCAGGAGTTATACTAGAAGCTAAGCATGCGAAATAGTGCTTCTAGTCCGTCCACTACTCAAGAAAGCACCACCATGTCGACGACTTCGTCTGCCCCCGTCACCTCGGGCACCAGCGGACTCGCATCGGATCCCTGTCCGGCCATCAATCAGACCACCATTCGAGCCTCCACCGGATCGTTATTCTCGGTCCTCTGCAGCGTGGACTGGCCCAAGGGGGTCAAGTCGGCCGATGGGAAGGGCAAAGTGGACGATCTGGAATATCGCACGGAATACTCGCTGGAGGACTGCATTGGCGCTTGCGTGAATTACAACCAGGACCGCACCAAGGATACCTGCAAAGCTGTCACGTATTCCGCCAACTTAACCGCCGCCTTTGACGGGGGACAAGGGGGGAATTGTTTCTTGAAGGATAGAGTCGGGTCTTATTTCGCGACGTCAGATACCACTATGTGCGCAGGGCTTGTAGGAGGCTAATTGTTTTGATGAGATATATCTATGGATCCTGTTTCCGTTCTAATTCATCTCCATTGACCTTCGACAATTACATGTTATATCTAATTCCATTGCACGGCCACGGTGAGCGACCGGGAAGATCGAAGATGACAATGCAGACCATCCGCGCAGCATGATACTGAATTGCACTGTGTGATGCTCCGACTATGGATTGGACACTGTACACACCCTTGTGGCAAGCATCTGTCGTTGGAAATGGGGTAATTAAAGCCCTAACAGGAGCTTCGCGACACGGTGGACGATCGAAGGGTGCTATGGAGAATCCATAAGAAGACCTCCCTCGATCAGCACCGTCAGCCACCAACCTACGGATCCTCAAAAAGCCAGGACGACGTATCTGAAATTTGTCAGTAAAAGGAATCTTTTGCAAAGTGAATCCCCGTTCTATAGCTAATCTTCCAAAGGGGTTTGCTGGTCACATCTCAGGGTAGTGTTATAACACGAAGCCAAGGGAGAGTGTGGATGCGGGACAAAGCCGGCCGATACGTGCTTCATGGCAAGAACCATCCAGCATGGATCTGGCCTCTCTCACTGGCGATACTCTCATCTTGAAGTCCCGCTGGGATATATTTCTCTCTTTCGGTAGCGTTAAAGTGAACATAATTCTTGGGGCGTGCCTTCCGAGAATTATAGTTGCTATTAGCGCTTGCTTAGGGCAAACGATACGCGGCTAGTGGGGAAAAGATCCCTTCCTCTGCGGCGAAATTTGATGTACTCTAGTGCAGTATAGGGAAGTATGGAGGAGTGGCGTTCATTATTATCCTATTCTAGAGAATTTCACACTGTGCCACCAAGTTGCGACATACATCCCCGGCCCTAAATCCATCTTACCCTCCACTTCCTTCGCCCATGTCAAGGAGAAGCAAATCTCAGCCGACAATTCCTACGCCTAGGGCTTCTTGTTCCCTGGAACTCCAAGTGACTAGCCAGTACCTGCTCCTTCTCCACGGCTGCCGCAGAGCCCTCGGGATCTTCCATAGCATGCGGCACCAGTTGGTCGCCGAAGAGCTCGTCCATCTGCTCAAGCGAACGGTCTTTCGTCTCCGGGTAAAAGAAGTGGTAGCAAGTAGCAGCGATGAGGTCCAACGCGAAGAATAGGTAGAAGTATCGGAAGCCGACAGTGTCAAGCGCGTTAGGAGAGGATTGGGCAAAGACTAGGTTCACAGTCCAGTTCGTAAACGTGGTCAAGGAGTTTTCCAGCGCTCGCACCTCGACCGGAAAAGTCTCTGCAGGGTAGACCCAGGAGATGATGCCCGTGGGCGTGTAGAAGAGGCTGAATGCAAAGTTCATGGCCACCATGGACCGCAGCTGGTGCGCGTTATTAGGGTTCATGTATTGGTCCTACACCGCGTTGACAAGTAACGCCGCACCACATCCTGCGGCGCCGATAACCAACGGCTTGATGCGTCCAATGAGATCGAGAATGTGCAGCCCAATCGTGCAGTACACGATAGACAGAGCGCCGCTGATCCCCACAATCATGAGCGAGGTGTGGTTATCAATTCCCAAGATATCATAAATGCGAGGACGGTAGCTACGATCTCGTTAACATGACCCAAGGAGTTGCAAACACAGGACAGGACAGGACGCTGTATTAATTGATGATGCCCGACAAGGGACCAAAGGCCTGCACGCCGTAGCCGAGGAATAACCGACGACGCCAGGTCGGCTTCGTAATGATAGATCGCCAGGTCATATTTCCAAGCGCACGATCCGCCAGGATGACGTCTCGGATTTCGCGGAACTCCAAGTCGATGGGTTGAGGGTCAAGATCGCTGCGAAGACTCTCGAGGACTCTGCGAGCCTCTTTGTGACGGTCCTGCTCCGTCAGCTAACGAGGCGACTCGTGTAGGAACCAAATGCCAGCAATGAGGATCAGGCCAGGAACATTCTGCACGGCGAGAGGGAAGCGCCCTGTTCAAGATAGAAAGGATTAGTCGTTCGGGCTGCCTGGGCGGCAAAGGAGGTTGAACATACAGGAAAGCTCGTTGGCGACAAAGGAGCAGCCATATCCCAGCTATTGAGCTACCAAGAACCCCCAGCTCAGCATCCACTGCAGCAAACCTGCCAGAGTGGCGCGATACTGGGGCTCGGAGAGTTCAGAAGCGTACATGGGGATCGTTGCAGTCAACATGCCGGCCGCTACGCCCGCAATAAAGTGGCCCACGATTAACATGGCCATGCCGACCGCGCCGGCCTGTAGCGCACAACCTAGGCAGGAGATAATCGCACCCACCAGGATTGTGTTTTTGCGCCAGAGTCGATTGGCAAACAACATGTTGATTACCGTGCCCGCAATGGCACCCCCCTGAAAGGATGACACGACGCCCCAGGTTACCGTCGAGCTGGGGTCGCCAAAGTATTCTTTAAAGGTGTCTAATGAGATAGTTGAGGTTATTATTCCGCTGTCATACCCGAAAGGAAACCCCGATAGTCAAATGTAAGTCATTTACGACATTAAATAACACACAAACCAGTCACTGCGGGGCTTACCTCCCACCGCCAGGAAAAGGGCGGAGAAAATGGTTTGTGCCCGTCCCATTTTGGCAACCTGTTCTCGCTTGCTCGCCGTAGAGATACGGATCGTGGGAAAAAAAAAAGCCGTTGAATTTTCAACAGCCAGAGATGATCTCTCAACGGCTTCCCCGGATATTCGCGAGGTTAATAGGCGGGGAAATCCATGCTTAAGAGGAGTCATCTACCCCGGCTGGGGTAGACCCCAAACACGGGGAAACGGCACTCGCGTGCTTGGTGCGGAAGACATAATGCCGAGCCTTTAGTGGGCAAGGCAAGGATCATAGATAAGGATGCCGTCTCAGTAGATGAATATTGTCTCAAGCAATTCCAATACCCCGAGTCAAGTGAGTCTAGCGGGGAGACACACTAGGGTCTCAGGTATACACGCGTCCAGACCAGCCCGAGTCAGTACGGGCTTGAAAAGAGAGTTTAGGCGTAAAGAGTGGGATTCAATAGTCGAACACCAATGCTCCCTCATGGCTGGAAGGAAGGGACAGGGCATCGAGGACAATCATTCTGCCAACACCGGGATAAGCCAAGCGGGCTAGCATTCATACCCAACCAGACTGTGGTCGTCTCCTGTGACCGGAATATCCCCTAGTCCCCTAGACCAGTACTTTGGGCCTTCCGCTAGGCTAGGCGGACCTTGCCACTAGCTCGGTGTATCATGAGGTTGAGTGAGGCGCGCCGCGTCAGATTGGGGCGAGATGCGTAGGTTGAATGTATTAGCTGAGCTCAGGACATGCCGTGGCGCTTAGAGTCATTTGTTGTAGTCGCCTGGTTTCTATCTGTTCTGCCAATGAGCGTGACTAAATGCGGCATCCACGGGGTTCCATGAGGGAATTGGCATCGACACCGACGGTCTCCACTTCCACTGATATCTTTTTTTGCATGATAGGGACCCCCGACAGCTCGGTTCCCGCGTAACTGCCACGGACACCCCAGCCAAATAATGGTCGCTCTTTCCGGTTTCATGGACCAGACAGCACAATTCAACCCCGTCTTCTTACATTGTTCTTTTAGTATACGTCGTCATGACTTTTCAGGCTTGCGTCCGATCACCCACCGGAGCCTAGGGGTGTAGCCAAACTCCTTCATTTCTACTACCAGTTCATCCAACCAAGCCAGATACTCCTCCGGGCTCTGAGCCACGCCAGGGATTCCGTCGGTTGGGATCTTGCGAGCCAGATGTTGAAAGGATTGCGGCAGAAGCTCTGCCGTCCAGATGCGATCCTCAGGCCGGGCACACGTCGCGCCGTAGCCCAGGTTGTACTTCTCGACTTGAATGTCCTGAAACCCGAGCTCCGACAGGAGACCCGGAAGGCGCTTCCAGATATGCACGTCCATGCCGGACGAGGCGGTCGACCATTCCTGCACGCGGGCTAATTTCCTCTGCTGCACGCACTCGTCCACATAGGAGCTCAACACCCATTCAGCCTCGACCAGCTGCAACACACCACCAGGCCTGACCACTTCGGCCAGGTTCGCCAGTGCCGGCGCCCATTCGTCCCTTCCGAGGCCCCAGACCAACAGGCGTTGATGCACCAAATCGAAGCTGTCTCTCCAGGCCAACGGTAGAGGCGTGCGGATGTCGTGTTCGCGGAGTTGAAGCCGAGGGTCGTCACGAAACAGGGATCTGGCAAGGTCTACGCCGTAGAGCTGCAGATCGCGCCTGTCGGTGCCCACCAAATCTAGCAACCATGTTCCTAAAGACCTGATTTAACTGGCCATTCGAAGGTTGGACATAAGACATTTCGCTAACTCACCGTCGGCGCAGCCCGCGTCCAAAACCTTGGATCCGACAGGAAGCTGGACCGGAGTCAGCTTATCATCGGTGGCAGCTTTGATGAAGTGATGCTGTCGTTCAAGACGCGCGATTTCCTCCCGGTGATGGGGAAGCAAATACTTTCCCTCGGTTCCGTTAAATACGTCTCGATCTGAGGCATCCATCTGGTTTGTTTCTCCCTGTTTATAACACCTCTAATAGATTCTATGTCCTAACGAGTGCTTCCTCCAGGAACGGCGACAAGGGCCTATACACTCGTGGGCGTAGTTGCAAAACAGGCCAAGTGGCTTTTAGACCCGACCAACTAGCGCTAAACTAGTTACATCTAGCAACAATTTCGTCCGAGGCAGTCTTCGTACTCTGAAGCTGAAATCGTGCCATCTTTGAAGTCCTGCAAGGCAAGCGTTAATAATGAGTTTTTTTTTTTTTTACAGCCAGGATTTGAACCCCGCCTATCATGCAGGCGTCATAATATCATGACGACGAGGTCGAGGAAGACCCTGCTCAGCCGCCGATCACGACGTGTCTGTTGCGGGGTTCTGCAACGATGAAAAAAGTACTGTACAGGGGTTTGGCTATTCTTAAATGGGCAGTCGCCGTTTATTCCCCCGTTTAATGTTTCCACAAATTGTTTTGCTCTCACCCATCATGACAGGAAAGCTCAACATCGCTCTGTTGTTTTTTGGATTGATCATTGTGCGCCTTTTGAGGAATAGATTACAGCTGTCGAGTATCCCTGGGCCATGGCTGGCAGGCTATACGCGACTGTGGAAACTGCACAATGTGTGGCAAGGGCAACATCATCATACGGCCTTAGAGTTACACCGAAGATATGGTCCCTTAGTGCGGATTAGCCCGGGCCATATTTCGGTCAGCGACCCTAAGGCCATTCCCATCATCTACGGCATCAATAAAAGCTTTACCAAGGTAGGACTACCCTTGAAGGGTCGGGTATAACCGTAGCTTATCAGGACAGACGGCCTTCTATCCCATCCAGTGCATCTCGTGGAACAAAAGGCCGCAGATGAACCTCTTCTCCACGCGAGACGAGCGCTTTCATCGCGATCAGAAACGCCCCATCGCTGGCGCCTATAGTATGACCGCGATGCTTGAGATCGAGCCGGCCGTGGATTCATGCACCAACATCTTCCTAACCCAAATCCGCAAGACGATTGATGCCCGGGAACCGCTCGATCTGGGGATTTGGTTGCAGTACTACGCGTTCGACGTCGTGAGCGAGATGTGCTTCGCCCAAAAGTTTGGATTCCTCCAGCAGGGACGCGACGTGGACGGCATGATCGGAGCTATTCGTGGCATGATCCAGTATGCCGCCGTGTGCGGCCAGATCCCGGAGGCCCATCATGTCCTCTTGGGGAACCCTCTGTTCCCTCTTGTGATGCCTCAAATGGAGTTGTGGAACAAGGTGGTGGTGTTTACCCTGAAGGCCATCAACGGCCGAGGTTCGTTGGAGCGCAACGGAGAGATGGAGAAGACCGCCGCAGAGGAGGGAGGGAAAGATATGATGTCTCGCTGGATGACGATGCACGAGGAGGATGCCACGAAGATGTCGACTAGGGATTTGATCGTGCATCTGTCGACCAACGTCTTCGCAGGATCCGACACGACCGCCATCGCCCTGCGAGCCATTCTTTACTACCTCATCTGCCATCCTGCCGCTATGACAAAGACGCGGGCAGAGATTGACCGAGCAGATCAAGCCGGCCAACTTGGCGATCCCGTTTCCTACCAGGAATCCGTCCACCATCTACCATACTTTGCTGCCGTCATGAAGGAGGCGATGCGACTGCATCCATCTATCGGCATGACGTTGGAGCGCCGCGTACCCGATCAAGGGGTCACTCTGGCGGGCAAGTTTATCCCCGGAGGCACCACCGTGGGAGTCAATCCTTGGGTTGTTCATCGCGACCCAGACGCTTTTCCCGAACCCGATGTCTTTCGTCCCGAGCGATGGCTGGAAAGCTCACCCGAGAAGCTGCAAGAGATGGAAAAGGCCTACTTCAACTTCGGAGCCGGCTCGCGCTCCTGCGTGGGAAAGGCAATATCTTTGATGGAAATGCAGAAAATTATACCCCAGCTGCTGCGATCGTTTGACATTCACTTGCACAAGGACAAGCCGTGGAAAGTGCGAAATGCCTGGTTCCTGCAACAGGAGGATTTCATCTGCGACATAGTTCCAAGGGAGCGGCATGAATAATGGCAGTCACGATCTATTCGGACACTGTATCTTTACACATACCGGGTATTTAGATGAAATTATTGAAAGCTGGTCGGGCCCAGGGACCCGAGGCTGTTTAGTCCTAAATTGACAAAGTCTTTCGGTCTTGTCAGCCGGAAAATCCCGTATCTTCAATCAGAGGAGTATAAAAACAGTCAATCTTCCTAATATGAGCTTCCCGCATAACTCAATAACGCTTGGAACACTCGCTCTAAAAATGGTGCTCTTCTTGAGTATGTCGCGCCGGATTGGGTCACAGCTTGTGGCCATTAATATCGACGGTGGCCCTTTTCCCAGAGAAGTCGACACGTATTTTCACGCCTTGCTTCGCATGCAACAGACACAGTGCTATCTCCTGCCGCCCGCCTACGAACCTCGACCCGGTTGGATTGTAATTAGAGTCGATGTTGATGCTTCCCGTTTATCGAGTTCTCGTTCATCAAGTTTCATGAATTTATGTCTTGACCACGCATGCAAGATCCTAATGGCCATTGTGGACCCGAGTGAGCGAGGGGTACTGGATAAACTGGGGGATTGACATCGAGGCCGGTCAAACTGGGCCTGGTAGTATCAGCACCTTTCTCGCAGTGCCCGGGGAGCCCCCAGAAATGGTCCGAGGGCTTGGCAAGAGGCGCAAGCTCTCATATGAACATACACAATGAGCGGCCTGAAAGGACACCATTATATAAACCGAAATTTAGAAAACAAAATGATGGATGTTCAAAGGTGTCCGTACTGTACAACACCGTAGATTGCCAGTATTGCCAAGACATGCACTAGGCTATATTTGGACTAGGCCGCCGCCAACAGCCGAACGATAAACAATGAGATAAAAAAGTCCCTTGATAACTAACTAAACATTCCAGAGAATGTCGCAATGAATGACAATTCGCTGGGTTCGGCAGCACGCACGACGCTGTCCGCGACCGAGAAAGGTTGAAGCGGGACCTAAAAGTCTCGGAGTGAACAATGCCTACGAAAAAGAGTGCCTCTTTCATGGCACGTACCTATTCCTCCAGATTGGCGGAATGGCCCATGTGGTTCAGGGTTCTTTGATGAGGATTTCATAGTGGTCTCATCGAAACAGTATAAAAACCTCAAGGTGGCTCCACCGAGTGACCTCCAGTGCTTCTTTTGCATACCTCGTGGCCGGCTCTCCCAGAAGAACATTCTCAATCTCCTTCCTCGACCCCTAACCTCAATTCCAGTCCTCCAACATGCATTGTTCGCCCAGCATCCAATGGGTGTCCGTTCACGTGGGCCCGGGGCCCTTTGAAAGTGAGTACAAGCGATACGAAGCCGCTTACAATAACCGCAGCAGCATTCAGTTGGAGGACAAGGATCACTCTGCTTCAAAGCGTGAGCGATTGTTCTTTTGGTTGGATTTCCGAAACCAGCCGATGAAGATTGAGGCATGCAGTATTTACATGGAGATGATCTTGAAAATGATCCTCAACCCCTCCGAGCGACCAGGCCAACTGGCATTCATCAACGGCCATCCAACATTCAATGACAATGGCACCCGCACGCCGACTGGGGACACATTGAACTTCTCGTTTGACTAGAGGTGATCACTCGCTCTTTGCTAATGGAAATCTTCGAACTAGCCACCCTGAGTGAGTTCGAATTCTCAGCTCGTTTTCTTTTTCATATATTTTTCTATATCACATCCCCGTTATGCGCATTGAGCGCGAGTAAATTAGACTATGTTACTATCGTAAACCAATTGCGTAAACAGCTTTGGGTTGATAGGCAGCCTGAGGATGTTCTCACTGGTAGTTGTAAAGTTGCAATTATATACAGTTTTCGGACGACGCAGCGGCCATTTCTAGTCTTTGGGAACCTCAGGTATCAAAGGAGCACAACTGAGTAGAATCCTAATGCTAAACCTCGGATACCGTCTCCTAGGCTGTCAAGCATGGACCTGTTTGTCTCTTTAAGGAATCCTATCTCCCTGAGGGGAAAAAAAAAACAAACAAAAGACTCTCGGGCGGGCGGAGGTGCCAAGAAAATTATCGGGATTCTCGAAGGCTTGGCATATCGCCGCCTCAGGCATTCAAAACACCCCTGGGATCGGCAAGACTCTAGGGCAAACATGCCGAGGCTAGATTAGGGCACAGGCAGACGAACACATTCATAAACTTCTATCCTTGCATGTATATATATTGTAGTAAGGTAATATGTCCAGATCCATCCGGCGGATTGATACCAGAGCGCTACTCTATCAAATATGGCATTGAATGTATGTACAAATTTCCCCGGACACAGTCCGTGGGGTTCAAATTTCAGTTCTAGCGAGTTCGCGCCCAGTCTCAGACAGCAGAGTTGTCACCACAGGAAAAGGATCCCCGGATCTGGCTCGAGTCGTTATCGAAAATGTTCATGAGCTCGGTAATCGATGACCAGAGCCCGCCAGCATTCATGAACAGCGACTGAATGATTAGCAGCGAATTCAGAATCACGAGCAGAATCTTCTTCCAATCGCGAAACAAACAGTCGCGGTTCAGGTGGAACCAAAAGACGGCACTCAGCCCAAAGGTGAACCAGGCGATGGTGGTGGCGGACGAGATGGACAGGATGGAGTCGAACACGGGGATGGCGTTGGAGATGACCCAGACGACAAGCCAATACAGAATGCCGCAGCCGATCCAGGTAGACCAGGACTTGACGCTGCGATCGGTCACCTGGTGGGTGGCGTTCATCCAGCGCATGACGACGACGTAGATGTACTTGATGCCGGTCTGGCCGAACGCCATGGCGGTAGAAAAGACGGCGGGCAGCACGACGCCGTAGGCGACCTTGGCGGGGATGCGCGGGGCCGAGCCGAGGGCGGGCGAGGTGGTGTAGTCGCCGGCCAGACAGAAGATGGCGATGGCCACGATGGTGTAGATTGTGATGGAGAAGACCTCCAGACAGGCCAGGGCCACGGGGAAGTCCCGTGACGGGTTGCGCATCTCGGCCATGTAGCCGACGAAACTGATGTTGCCGGCGTAGGCGTAGCATATCTTCAGGCAGGCATTCAGCCCCTCGCGAAAGGTGGGCCGGCCGACGACCTCGATCCTATTCTCCCAGCCCGGCGGCGCAGCGGCGGGATTGGCCACGCCTAAACTGATCATGACGATCAGGGCGGCGGCAAGGATACTGACGGTGGACGGGATACCGCTCTGCGACACGAACTTGACGGTACGCGGCAGGCAGAGTATCCAGCAGGCCACGACGGCGATAGTCAGGAAGCCCACCGTGCAGAAGGCGTGGTTGCTGAGCGTGTTGAACGAGACGGACAGCGTCACGCTGGCCGAGGCGCATGTCATCATGACCTTGATCAACAGGCCTATGCCGGCCACGACCTCGAGCACGGGGCCTCCCACGATGCCGCACATGTCCACCACGTTGACGACGCGGGGGTAGCGGCGGTAGAACTGCAGCAGCACGTAGGCCGTGTACGCGGAGAGGGAGCCCAGGCCGATGATGGCGATGACGCCCGGAACGACGCCCAGGGTCTTCAGACAGGACGGCAGGGACAGCACGCCGAGACCGACCTGGTTGGTGACCAGGGCAAAGACGGTATCCCAACGGCCCAGGGTGCGGTAGTCCTTGCCACCCTGGTTGAAGATGTTCTGCGGCGGCTGGTCGTCATGCTTCTCGTCGCTGAACACCGTCGTATCGTCCTGCTCTACCTCGATATGGTCCCGAACCGGGTCATGCTGGGCTTCGGGGGGCGACATGTAGGAGGCAAGCAGGCTCAACGACGACTCAAGGCAGGTGGTGAACAGAATGGCAGGACGAAGAAGAGCAGACAATTTTTCTCGCGGACCTTAAATATTATACTAGCTAAATGGAGTGACCGAGTGGGTGGGGGGCGTCCACTGATACACACACGAGTTTTGTATGGGCAAAATCTGCGTCGTTACCTAATGGATATGCCCGTCGTGGGCCTGGGATGGGTCCCTCCGACGGCATGATAGGCTCGCCCCCTGCGCGTCTTGGAACAGGCAATCCGCCCGAATCCTTCCAATGGGGAAATTCGTTCAGCTTCCGTTCCCAACTGTTCCAACAGCAGGAACGATATTCCTCATCTGCGGGGTGCGTGTGCGGGGGGAAGGAAAAGACAGGGAAACAGTCGGTTAGGGTTCTGCTTTCTCGGGTATCCAAGCTTTTTTTTTGTGCCAGACCAGTTCTTGGCATGGAGCGTGTCCCCAGGGCCATGCGAGGGACGTACATACTCCCGTTGAACGTCTGAAAGGGACATGATAGGTACGCTCGGGTGCCCCTGAACGGTCGTCCGCCGGTCTGATATGTTCGGCAGGCGCTGCAACGGGTGAAGTATAGCGGCCGCCGTGCTGATAGGCTCCTCCTCAGGGCGAAGGAAGACGAGGCGCGACTTACCGCTTTGGGTGCCGCGCGGATGAGTCAGCTGGCGCTTACTGCATGCGGGAATTGCCGGGAGAAAGTCAACATCCCCAGGACTAAGATGTGTCTCACTCTCACTCGGCGGATGGCTCCCTGTCGCGCCCGACGTGGACGCTTTGAGTTTCTACCCCAAGTGCCGCCCCGATTAATCTGGGGTTGGAGACGATGGCCCCGGACTGCATGGCTGGCCCACCCCCGGGGGCATTCGCATTGGTAGATCGCATCGACGAGACGATCGTGTTGGTTACTAGGAGCCCAGCAGACTGGAGTAGTCACCGTCTTCCGCGGCCAGGTCTTCTCCGACCCCCTCCGTAGCCAGCTCATACATCATATTCTGACGGCGATCTCGATGGAAAATCCCTCATACGGAGAACGTCCTGCCTCCTGTTCTGCCAAGGACCTGACTCGCCGTGAGATCAGAGCCGTCGGGGATGTCTAATGTATGGTGGTGGAAGTGCAAACAATCTGAATGTAAGGAGAACTGGCCGTGATTGTCATTTTGAAAGAATTCAACGACCCGGGATGATTATGAAGATGTGGTTGAGGGGGAAGAGACAGCCCTTCCAAGCAGGCAGAAGCCGAGTGCTTGGCATTTATGCCTCAGGCAGGCAGAGCCTTCCCCACGCGGTGCAGAGAAAATTCTGATCATTTCAGATTGCGATTCTCGCCGGAGCAGGTGCAGAATGCAATGCAATACCGTCAAGCCTACGTCAAGCTTCATTACTCCGTAGATGCGAGGCGACTTCATCTCGGTGGCCGGCCGTGCTGATCCCCGTTCGCATGACTAATGGGAATGCTATCAACCCGAATTCGAGTAATAAATAAGAAAACAAGCACAAAAGAAAACAAAAAGAAGGAAATGTTATTTCAAATATTAACTTCACGTCCTCTGATTGGTCCGACTGACCCGCCAGGCCAGATCTGCCCCGAACAAATCCCGATCGGCCCATGCAAGGGAGCTGCATCAATATTACACCCCAAATCCATACGCCTCCCAATTCTGATTTATTTTTTTCTGCACCTCCGCCGGGAAAGATCCTCGGAAGGATCCTTCGTTCCAGTGCACAATGTCGTCCTCAAACTCACAGGGAAACATGCAGCATCGCACCACCTTCCGATGATACCCCCTGGCCGGCTGAACGCCGTGAGTGACATAGGGGATCAGGGGGATATTGCCGTACTCGTGGAAGAAGAACTCGTTGACCTCCGGCTGGCAGCGAGTCGCCTCCGCCCATATCACCTCGTTCAGGTTCGTGGGATCCACGTCGTCACCCACAACGTACAGCTTCGGGATATACCAGCCGGGCTTCGAGCCGAAGATCACATGGCCCAGTTCCTCGCAGAATGGCTTCATCTCCGTCTTGCGATCCTTGAGCTGCGTGCGATCGACCTGGACCACGAACCACAGACAATGCGACTCGAAGGGGTTCCAGACCATCTTCACCGGAAGCCCTGCCCGCTGGCAAATATGGAGCACTTCGGCGGCCTGCATGATCCCCCACACCGTGTGGCTCTCCTCGGTGGCCCGGCCCGTCACGGAAATCGGCACGACGGGATCCTTGCGGTGCGTGATGGCGTTGACCTTGAAGACCGGGCACTGTTTGGCCGCTCCAGGGAATACCAGTCCGTGATACTCGGCCATGGGACCCTCCGGTGCGGTCTCGGAGATTGAGACCACGCCCTCCATCACCATCTCCGCGTTTGCAGGTACCCACAGGTCGTTGGTCTCGCACTGCACCACCTCGAGAGGCTTGCCAGTGATGGCGCTGATGAACTCGGTCTCGTTCGTCCATTTGGGAATAGGCATGCCACCGACCATTATGGCAGCCGGGGGGACGCCGAAGCACAGCGCCCACGGCATATCCTCGCCTTTATCCTTCCACATTTGGAAGATGACACCGATATCTTGCCGCGGGATGACCGGCCCCACGAGCGATCGCGCATCGTTCACCATGTTCCGCGTAATCGACCAGTTCACCCACTGCCCGTCCGGCGTGCGAACAACATGCATGCCGAACGACTGCAGGAACTTGCCGCCATCATCCTGATGGACCAAGGGTGCCGGAAGTGCTGTCAAATCGATCTGGTCCCCAAACAATTTGTACTCTTTGACAGGCCCGGTGGAGACCTTGGTCGAAGGCAAAGGCGCTCTTCCTTTCGCATCGTTGATCTTCAGCACGATGTCCCTGCCACTTGCAGTCGGGGGCAGCCCCAAAGATCTGGCGACTCTTCCCAGCTTCTGGCCGGGCACGCTGCTGAGGCCCACAGGAGCTCCGAGGATGCGAAACAGGCCGGATTCCCCTCTGTCGTACCCCGTGAAGCTTTCAAACAACGGGGCCTTTTCTTTTGTTTCGTAGACCTTGCGGATGATGGCACCGACCTCAAGGTGTGGATCGACGTCTTCAGTGATGGTCACCAGGTCGTTGTCGCGTTCGAGCTCATGCAGGAATTGACGCAGGCTTTCGGCGGCGGATTTCGTGTTTTCGGGGAATGCCATTTTATGGAAAATTGCGACGTAGAAATTTGGGATGAATTGAAATGAGACGAACAATTGCGATGCAAATTCATCAACCATGTGTCTGGCAGCTGGCAGTGGAAATTAACTTGTGCCGCAATACCTTTATACATGTCGGCCCTTTTGAAGGCTCTCTGGTGACATCGTACGTCCATCCCCGATTTGGGGCAACGCTAGGACTGAAGAGCCGACGGGACGGGAATACAGGGAGAATCAAGCCGACGCCTGATTGAACAGTGAAATATTATCCTTCCTGTCATCTCCAAAGAAACCGGCGTGTCAAGTGAGGCAATTTGTCATGGAAACGGAAGATCCTGAATGGTGCCGAACCCCATCGGGCTGATCTGCCGATGTGACGGTCGCTGGTCGATTTGGGGTAGAATGAAAGACCTCATCTCTAGAGCTTGTTTCTTTCTTCACGCAGGATTTTTTTCTTTTCTTTCTCTTGGTTGAAATCAACCACTTATTTTATTAGAGGATTATAAAGTCATATTTTCTCCTAGAAAACCTCGCAGCGCCCTAGTTCATTCTCCTACCTCTACTCCTGTTCATCTCTTGATATATCCTCGTCCTCATACTTGGAACCATGTTCTCGTCCAACACTTCAAACCTCCCTGTCACAAACAGTAACAACAATCACAAAAGCAATGGACATGCATATCAGAACCAGCTCTCACGCCCCCGACAAAGGATTATCGTCGCCATGACAGGCGCCACCGGTTCAATACTCGGCATCAAAACGCTCATTGCCCTGCGTCACCTCAACGTCGAAACACACCTCATCCTCAGCAAATGGGCCGAGGCCACCCTTAAATATGAAACAGACTATACCGTGGCCAATGTCCGCGCCCTGGCCGACCACGTGCACAGCATCCACGACATGGCTGCCCCTATTGCCAGCGGGTCGTTCCGCGTTGACGGCATGGTCGTGGTGCCATGCAGCATGAAGACTCTAGCAGCCGTCAGCCACGGATTCTGCGATGACTTGATTGCGCGAGCTGCGGATGTGGTACTCAAAGAGCGCCGGAAGCTCGTCCTGGTGACGCGCGAAACGCCGCTCAGTGCTATTCATTTACAAAATATGCTCGAGGTCTCGCGCGCCGGGGCGGTCATATTTCCACCCATGATGACGCTTTACACGCGACCAGGCAGCCTTGGAGAGATGATCGACCATTCAGTGGGACGGATGTTAGACTTATTTGGCCTGGATACGGGGGAGTTTGAACGGTGGGAGGGATGGAGGAAGGGCTAGGCTGCCGAGTATAGAGGCCCGGCGAAGAGTTCCCGACTGTAGGGGGAGGCATTAGGGTTGGTGCCGAGGATTTTAAATGATTGAGCTATGTTGTACCATTGATATTACCTGAAAGTTCGCCTTATGAGACATCTTCCCAAAAATATCAGATCTCGCCAGGATCCTCATTCCCTCAGCAATGCCGACTCGATCCATTGCCTGTCCATATCAATCCCAATTGAGTCCAGAACCTCCGCCCAGAGGTCTGGGTCTTCACAGGAGCCCAAACCTAGCGAGCTATCCGTGGATTGGCCTGTACCGTTCGCCGGCCCCGTCGGTCGTGCGGTCCCACCGTTTTGGATCGCAGGCACGGTGACCCCCGCATCCCGAGGGTTGCCGGGTTCTACATTGACCCTGGTTGCCGCCAATATTGAATTCATATTGCCTGGTATCCTGACCAGCAGCGAATGGCAGGCTTGAATGTATCTGTTCCCTTTCTCGGCCATTCCTTGAAGAACCGCCAGCGCGGCGTTCATGGCTGATGCATCCTGATCCTTGTACGGAAATGCAATGTTCACCATAACTAGCAGCAAGGCGTTAGAGAACGCCTGTTCCCCATCGATGAATCCATATGTTGCTAGCGATTCGCCATTAATCTGCGCCCGTTGTCGTGTAGAGTCAAGGGCAGGATCACTTACCGACAAGATTGTACTCCGCGGCCATTTTCCATAGTGCCATGCTTGACCGTGCCGCCGCGATGGACGTGTCGATGATGCCCATGATGTTGGATTGCAGACCCTCTGCCCATATCGAATGGCTGGATGGTCCGGTGTTCGCCGCCATTTGTCTTTGAACGGCATATAGTAGGAGCGGACGTACGGTCATGTTGATACAATGATAATAATGGAGCTGAGTTGAGATGATGCCACGGCTCAGGCCAGTCGGTGGGCTCGATGTATTGATTCGCAGCTCCTCGGGCAAATTACCGAACCAATCGGACAAGCTTCTCATGATCCTTTGGGCGGATGCAAACAAACTGGTACTTGATGTCTGCTTCTTCCGATAAATCTCCTCCCCTATTGTTCCCTGAATCCTCGATAGCTGTGCATAGCAGGCTAAGATTGAGGAGACCCGCGGGTCCTCGTTGCCAACTTGACCCGGGAGTGCCAGATTGATGTCGACATCTTGAATGGAAAACGGACGACCCAAGGTAAGAGAGAGGAGCCTATCCATGCTATATACAGACCACCAAACCCGTCGCCTGTGCTCCCGTTCCTCGGTGCTTATAGCCTGATCCATTACTTCCTGATGAAGACCCAGGGATATGGCCATTCGAAGAGCAAGGCCGATGTAGATGTATGCCGAGTCTCTTCGGTTCAGGGCCTGCAAAAAGTATGCGACGTAACTCAAGACCTCCACAAATAAGATCGACCCATCCTCGTAAGCCTCCGGGAGGAACTTGAGAGCATGTTTGAAATAGAAGAATCCGGGTGGTCCATCGTCCCCGATCCACTGATTTACCGAGTACATCTGTCCGAAGCCAAAGACGAGGAGCATCTGACAGTAGACTAGACAATCTTCGCGGTCGCCGACATTCGGCGGTCGACTGTACACCATGTCTAATCTGCGGTAAAAATCGGCGTCCCGAACGAACGAGAATATTGTCCCGAGGTACGCATGTTGCCCTTGGTAGAGTCGTTTCGCATGTTCATATGGAGGAAGCTGCGGCAGCATGGGGCTAATGTCACGCCTGATCCATGACACGTCTGTGTAATGTGGATGCAAATGCCATGCCAATGTTTCCGTGGTTGGATTGATGCTGTTTGCGATGTAGTTGGAGGAGGAACTTCCCATATAATCTACCGTCGGCGCGTTAGCCCGAGTTGGCTATCAGGCAAAGAAATTTCCCTACGATACTGCCCTGAATCCCCGGCAAACCAATTTCCCGTTTCAGTCAGTGCCCAGACATTTTCCGTCGATTCGGCGGGGCCCGGCTCGGCATGTGTGTCAACGGGCTGGGAATTGGAAGCACGCGCTCTCGCCTGCAGCTCGAGGAAATAGCTTTCGAGCATTGGGAGGTTAGTAAGATTTGACCGAAGTAGGAGTGGTCTAACTGGAAACCGACCTCTCAGGTACTGTAACCTTCCTCTCCGATGATGGATATGTACACGTCTGGCGAGTATTGCGACAGGCGACACAAGCGTGGGGCGGCGTGCCGGCACACTTGGTTTTCCTGCTGCGGCATCGATTACAACTGAAGTTCACTGTTAGCATCTATAAGAGCCCGGATGTAGAATGTGCTTACGCTACGACGGATCGTCTTGCGAGATTGAGATGCTGGTGAGCTCGGGGTGAGGATCGGGGGCTCTGCATTGTGATGGTTGTCCGTCTCGTTGATCCTCCAGCAAATCCTCTCCGGTTCCCCCGGTCAGCTGACTCGGTCTCGGCAACCGATCCCGATCTTATCTTATCGTCTCCGGGTCGGTTAAGCGTCCTGCCTGCCGTTTGTAGCCTTGTAGACCTTGCTAGTTGCTATGTGCGGTCTTGGTCATGAGGGTCAAGCTCAGGCCTGGGATTGCGGGTATTTATTTTCATGCCCAGATGATCATAAGTCATGTCTTTACAGGCATCTGCAGCCCCCCGTATATAAGATCATTCTCATGGTGAGCCACCTCACAGAATCAAGAGACATAGTCGGTATGCGACCTGGCGCATGAGCCCACGTCAGGTTGCACTACAGTGACGAAGCAAACAACCCCATCCTGTACGCTCGCCCCGAGCGAGGAAGACTCTTAGTTAGAACACTCAATTTATCTGCGGATTATGTCCAGAATATATCAAGTTCTATAATAATGTAACAGCGGGTGAATAAGATACAGAGGGTCTACTTTCTCTCTCCGAATTTCCCGATTGAAACATCATTCTGACTAAGCTGATACGCGATTTCCTTTTGTAATGGTAGAGCTTAGCCTGAATGACAGCTAGCCTAAAATTGTTCTCGAGCAGTTATTCTATACAAACCCTCCAATGCCCAAGTGTATAATGATACGAACACTTTGGCGCAATCCCCAACCTCATCCCCAATGCCACCTGGCCTGGTGCGATGGGTAACTACCTCATCTTCTTCCTACTCCTTGCCCGTCTTCGCGATATTCATGCGGCTCAAGGTATACTCGTCCGGGTCCCACGCCAGGGCTCTGGTTTCCATCTCTCTGGTTTTTTGATCGACAAGATCATCCATTGCACGTTTTTCTAGATCACTCAGGAGCTCAAGTCTCTGTCTCCATATTTCGTCGATATCGCAATCAGTCGTTCCGAAGAATCGCTGATCGATCTTTTCCCAGTAGATCGCATCAAAAGCAAAATTGTTTCGGGCCGCGTATGCAATCCAAAAGTCCCCACTCTCCCAACTGTGGCGCATTGGACCAGAGAGCCGCTGATTCTCCTCCATCCGACCCTGCTTGATCGCGTCATCTTCTCGACGCATCAGCGCGCTGAGAAAGGTTTGAAGTCGCCGTTCATACTCAATACACCAGTCACCCAGGCCTTTGGGCCAGTATTCGGGCTTTTCGATCAGAAGCCACCAGGGCGGTGCGTAGGAAAATTCAACCGGGGCAGCGTACGTAAATTCCCAGTCGACAACACCTGCGATTCTCAAGTCCTCATCCAAAAGGACATTTGCCGGTCGGAAATCATCACACCAGATCTTGAATGGGCCATTCTCAAAACACGACCATCTGCCCGTGAGCCTGTGAGATTGAGCGAGTTTTAGGAACAGGCTCCTAGCAACGAACTTGCGCCGACAGTCATCGGTCGAGTCCACGGCATCGTTTCTTTGATTGACCAGGTGAGAGATATGTAGTCGTGCAAGGGCCTCAAAGTAGGAGGATGCCGTGTCGAATGCTGTGGATGGTAATTTAGATCGAGGTAGAGATCCCAATCGGATGAGTTCATTCATTGGCATCGACAGAGGCCGCAGCGTGACTTTCCATGTGAAGTCATCTTTCTGATCCAAACACCCTATGCGAGGCATGGAAAGCACAGAAAGCTTAAGAAGAACACTTGCGAGTTCTCCGTAGAGGGCATCCAGCCTAATCTCGCTAATATTGGGGTCGAGGGCTCCACGCTCTGTTGCCGGACAGTCGGGCGTGTTGAGAGCATCGTACATGGTCGTCTGGTGGTCAATAAATCCCATAATCACAAATGGGCTTAGATTCAAAGGACTCTCCGATTTAGCGCCCCAGTGGAGAACGAAAGGAACTCCGATCGTAGTTCGATCCTGGAGATACCGCATAACAGCGACCTCGTTGCGAACCTTTTCTTCCGGAAACATAGCAGCGCCAGGTTGGGGAAATCGGATCACGGCAGAGCTGCCGTTTGCGTACTCCATCCGGAGAGAAATGTTAAAGGCGCCCTTCTCTAAAATGGTAAACTCCTCGGGGTCATCGGGACTGTGGTGGCGCACCAGAAAGCTCCCGACCGGTCTCAAGACGTCGGGATCGAGGAGCTGGCGTACCCAGGAATCGGCGACCTCCTCGCTTTTCTCCCAGGCAGCATCGTCGTAATACATCCGTGGTCGCATGACTGACATTGTGTTTCAGGAACAACTAGAACTCTCAAGAGGGACACGCAGTCTTTAACGCACGGACGTTTGGCAGATTGATGGGACGGCATAGGCGGGGTAAGTAACAATGATTGATTTCACTTACAGCTTCTTGGCTCAATAATCGCGGCTGTTTACAGTGCTCTATGTAAAAACAAGGTCAATAGCGGGTGCACCTGCGTAATTTCCCGCTCAGTAGACCTGCAGTAACCTGTTGGATGATTTCTGATGGATCTGCTAGTTCAATTTGAAGATTGAGCGCCCGCCATCATGTAGAAATAAAAACGTGCTATGCAGATTCATATATGGAAAAGTATTCTGAGCTATGCTCAACAATCATGGAATCAATTCTACCCAATGATTGTCAATGATGTCCCGCCTGCGTTCATACGGCGGCTTCTCTCCTATAAGTGTCAACCACCGTGCCGGATAATCCACGCGTGGGATCCGTGCACTTTCCTCTGCATCTCTAGGCAGGACAGGTAGACAGCCCCCATCCGGAGTTGGGATTACTTCGTCAGGTCTCCGAGGGGGTCCTTCGAACAGTCCAATTCGATGCATGCGCCACGAATCCCAGATGACCAACCCCAGCCGTCGCCATTGTTTAAAGTTCACAAAGCTGTGAGAGAATGGTTCACGGTTGTGGCTGGCACTCGTGCTTGTGCGCTGAAAAAAGCCCCTATGTCGGGGTAACCATGAACAGTAGTCTGCCGTAAGAGACCAGGCTTTTGTTGATGCGCTTTCCGGTGGAGGCGAGGGTGGAGTCCAGATTGGTGAAGACCCGGTCGCATCCCGTCCTGGAGGCAGATCGAATGACCGAAACATTGGTAGCGGCGCCTCATCTGGGAAGGTCCAGGCTGCCCGCGAAGACTCTTCACCCTCTGGGTCCTGGGCTAGGAATCTCTGCTGGTGCTGGAAGGGGTAATGCCCGTACATTGGACCTAGGCCGAGATCTGAAAGCATGGCGGCGGTGGTCCATACTTTCTCGGCTCTCCGGAAATGTGTGTCATTTCACTTGTTGTACGCATCTAGACCGCGCATTTCTCCTTCATCCCAGTGCCAACGCTCCGTCGCTGCTTCATGGAGAGAGGAATAGTGTTGGAGGTGCTAGAGGGAGGAGTATACGCGATATTTCTTTGTGAAAGAAAAGGGCTCGCGGGCGATTATTACTCGATTAGAGGCTGAGATATCATTAGCATGAATCCCATCTAGAGCGGAGACAAAGTTTTGCTGAATCAAGGTGAGGCAAGCGCAAGCTAGCCGCTGTGTTCGCGCAGTCAGGTGAAGTTTTATAACAATTGGGTATTTCGAGGCATAGAACTTTGAGCGCGAGTGCCTAAATATGGATATAGACTACTTTAATATATCCGTATACAGCCATCTTCATTTTGCTTTCGCGGAAATTACTGAGGATTATCGAGTAGATGTTTCGGCTGTGCAGTCGCAATTCGATCGTCTACTAAGCATAGGCGAGGTGCATCGTGTCTTGTCTTTCGGCGGATGGTCTTTCTCAACGGAAGCAGACTCCTTTCCTATCTTTCGGGAAGGCGTGACTGACGCAAATCGAGAGTTATTTGCGACAAATGTGGTGAACTTTATTGTGGATCATGATCTCGAAGAGGTCGATTTTGATTGGGAATATCTAGGAGCCCCAGATATCCCGGTTATTCCTGCCGGTAATAAGGATAATAGAGAATAATATCTGCAGTTCTTGAAACTGGTGCGCAAGAAGCTTCCAGACAGCAAGACTCTAGCAATTGTGGTATCTGCTTCCTTTTAGTATTCGAAGGATTTCCCCATTGCCGAGATCTCTAAAGTCGTTGACTATATTGTCTATATGACTTATAATTTGTATGGCCAAAGGAACTACGGTAATCAATATGCTACTTCTGGATGCTCGAAGGGTGATTGTCTACGGTCTCACGTGAATCTAACAGAGACCACAAGCGCTCTATTAATGATTACTAACGCCGGCGTTTCTTCTCGTAAAATCATCGTGGGGCTGGCCAGCTACGGACGCTCCTTTAAAATGACCAAGACGGGATGCACTGGGCCTATATGCAGGTTTGTTGGACCTGACTCCGGAGCGGCAAAAGGTAAGTACACCGATATAGTAGGATATATCACCGATGCAGAGATCTACCGGATCCTTGACGAGGACGATACTGTAGAGATATTCTACGACAAAAGCAGTGATAGTAATATTCTCGTGTACGGATCCACAGAATGAGTCGCTTTCATGAACGAGGACACGAGGACCAACCGGACACATTACTACAAGGGTCTCAGCATGGGCGGGACAACAGACTGGGCGGTTGACCTGCAGGCATTCGGCTTTTCTGGCGGGGGGAATAGTGCTGACAGCGCCGGCGACGGCGTCTTCCTGAACCAGTCCATTGTCTACATCTCCCCCAGTATCTGGACTGAGGGGAAGGATCCTGCACCCTGCGTCCTCGTTCTCCCAGACTTTTCATCTCGCGTCCTCCCTATATCACGACCCTGGATGTGGCCTGGCTAACAGCCGCGACCCTGACAATCGGTGATTCAACTGTGACCACTACTACCGTGACTCGCATTCTGCAGGAAACAACTATCAAGGCATCCGCGGGTAAGTCTGATTCTAATCCTCTAGTTCTTCTCTGGGGCCGCTGCTAATCGTTGTACAGCGTAATTACCGTAACATCCCTGCCGATAGCTAATGTTAACATCACGGTTCCTATCAAAGGCAACAGAACCATTATTATCACGCCTAGGCCATGATTTCCAGCGCAGATAGTCACAATCACCAACAACCCTAACCCTCTGAGCATGACGGGCGTCTCCCATCCGCCTGTTACTCGGAGCGTGACCTTACTGCCCTGGCCTCAGGGCACTGTCATCTACTATCCAAAGGATTACGTTGACAACGGCGAAGATCACAACCATGATGATGACGATGACGACGATGATGGCAATGACGACGGCGGCAACAACGACGACAACGACATCGATATTCCCTCTATCCCGGTCATCGCAGTGAAGGACGGACCCGGCTCGCCCCCCTGCGGCGCTGACGAGGACTGCGGCAAAGTCTGTTCTGGTCCTCTCGAATTCTGCTCGTGCTTCATCTGCCCCAAGGGTGGTGATGCTGGCGACGGTGGCTTCTCAGACCCCAATGACCCTAACCCACCCCCTCGACCTCCTGGGGACCCAGTAAACAACAACCACGACGACCCAGAGGATGTAAACAGTAGTTGCACCGAGTCATCCACCAAGACAAACTATTGGGTATCGTGCCAGAGTCTGGAGTCGACATCCACATCGTGCACCACAACAAGCAGCATGCTCGCTGTCGGTTGCGACATCACGGCCACAACTACAACAACCGGTGAGGGCGTCTGTAGCAGCTTTAACCCTGATGAAGACCAGGGAGACAGCAATGGCCGGCTCCCTAGCAGGACCACGACTGCCGTCCCAACAGTCTCGGCCACCACCACGACTATCGACAAAGAGCCCTCCACCTCTTCCGAAACCACGGCCAAGACCACAGCCAAGACCTCGACCAAGACTTCGACGACATCTTCCCCCCCGGCCGCGACAGCCGCGGACGGCTGCAGTAATGTCGGTGGCAGTAGCAGTGCCACCCGGCGCTGCTGGAACAAATGCGACCCGGGCACGGGCTCGCCCATTGGCGGCGACTGGGCGGAAAACGACCCTTGTTGCTACATATCGGAGAGCGGAAGCGATTCGTTTGCCAGCTGCTTCAATCAAACCGACTGTCCGGGCGACTTTGAGTGCACGAAATCATGGGGCTGCGTTGTTCCGCCGTCCGGTGGGTGCGCACCCCAGGGCGGCAATACCGGGCTAGCAAACACCTGCTGGAGCAGCTGCAACGAGAAGACGGGAAAGCGCACGAATGATGAGTGGGAAGAGGGGATGGCGTGGTGCTGGCTGAAGGGGGAAAGATGCTTTGCCAGCTGCAAGGAGGCCGACGACTGTAGTGCCATCACGGAGTGTGTTCCTGACACTTGGTCCTACGGCAGGTGTGATACTAAGGATAAGACCGGATGAGGGGATATACACCGTACCCAGTAGTAATCGGTACTTGATCAACTTCATAAAATTCTCATGAAATTCTACCAGTGTGTACCGTGCTCAGGCGCCAATTTCGGTTATTTCCGCCCGTAGCCACAAGTGGAATTTTGCCCAGACACGGACTGAAGCTAAGACGAGGCTACGAGGATAAGATCAAAGAAGAGTGGAACCCCGTTGCCAATAGCTTCCTCGCACCCACCAATGGCATCAATAACAGTTCCCAAATGTTCCCAAATAGGGGGCAGTTGGCCCCTGAGGCGAGAACCAGAGATGAAGCGGAGGATCTTATACGTGGGGTCTCATCGCACTGCCCACACGCTGTTCACATTCTCATCTCAATCTTTTATTTGATCCTATTCTCCCCCATCTTACCCTTCTTTTCACCTCATTCCGAACCTCTGAAAATACTCGTGAGAGTGACTCAGGCTGACAATGATCGCGGCAGCATCTACCTCGTTGGGCGCTCTTGCCCTCCTGGCTGTCTCGGCCCAGGCGGTGCAATGGGGCGACTACGCCTGCATGAGAAGCTCAGGGGACATGACAAAGCTCGGATCCTCTGCGTATCAATCGCCAGGGTACTGTCAGAAACTATGTGAAAAAGAGAAGGGGTATTTCTTTGCCTTGCAAGGCGAAGACTGTTGGTGTGGCCCCCAGCCCCCCGGCTTCAACAGTATGGGAGGCACGTGTGATACGGATTGCCCGGGATATCCCAGTGAAAGCTGTGCGTGTGAATCTGCATGAGTGTGATGTATTGTCGAGCTGACTGATCCGATGACCCTAGGTGGTGGCGATGGCACGTACTCCGTGTGGGAATTGGAGGAAGATTACCCGGATTCTCGCCTGGGGCATACCACTACCTCTGCGACTGCTGTCACGGTGACTACTGCCGCCGCTTCTTCTTCTTCAACCGGGAGTTCTTCGGGGGTGGGCCTAAAATCAGCGTTAGTGAGCTCTACTTCCTCGGCTGCAACTTCGTCGGCCGTGGCTTCAACATCGTCCGTGGCCCAGCCGGTTGAGACCACTTCTACCTCCGGGGCTAGCCGTCGCGTTCGATTCTTGCTTTTCTAATATTCTCGTTTCGACATCATAGCTTACTTCGCTTGTATCTATATTTTGTAATGTAGGCTATTTTATCTCCTCTGCCAACTTTACGCAAGTATGCTTCCAGCCAGGCCTCCGCAAAAGCCCGATCGCCTTCATCTGTTATTTATGACTGTTAGTATAAGGATTTCCAATAATATCTTGCGTTCTCGAGGGTAGGATGGTGATAACTATCTTTGATTGTATGGTGGCCTCCGTCATATCAGTACCCAGGAACTTGGTCAAATGCGAGCGAAGAGAGCTATTTTGAACGGCGGTGATGATGAACGCCGACTGCCAGTTGAGCTGCTGCTCAGATTCACCAAGGGCCGTCATCAGCAACAAGGTCGCGGCCAGGAGCAGGGGCGATCGGAGGGTATCAACTTTGAAATATGTCTTCAGCAGTGACCCAGCGAAGCCAAGACCGTCACTTGCGCGGGGCTCGTGATGATGGGGGAGTTATCGGGCAAAAGTAAGATCAAACGAACGTCGGTGATAGCTTCCTGGAGTACACTATCTCATCTTTGTTCCAGCCGCAGAGACAACAGATCGTTGGGGCGGTGGACTGTTTGCTTGAAAAGGGATATGGGATATATCGGTCGCTACACTGACCAGATATGCTGTCACGATGAGGATTTGGTCCTGACAGCAAAGCTACGCATGCTATTCAGATTCGTCTAAGAATGATACAGCACAGCCATTTACTACCAGACACATATATCTAACCATTGAATAATATTTTCATACCTGCAATCAGGGTTATACCTCTCTAAAGCGATAGGCACAAAGTAATGTAGAGACCACCTGTCCGGTAAAGGACCAAACCGGGCTCAAGCTCATGTCCTTCACCAGCTCTGATCTTTTCCTAGTGTTTATCATTCCCACGAGCCTCCAGAATATCTAGCCCGAACCTCCGATAATAGATCAAATCCTGCACAACAACCACAATCAGCTACGAAAGACCAGATCATAGCCAGATTTCGCAGTTGGAAACTAAATATGAATTAACTACTTACCAGTACCTTCAGTGGCAGAAGTACCACAAGGAAGCGAGTCAAGCGCGCCAGCCTACCCTCCCAGATCTCAGGGCTAACCTGTGACTTTGTTACGTGCGTGACAACAGCCCTAGCGTACGCATCTGGCAGCATGCCGTTGGCGTTGCCTTGATGCTTGATGACCTCAATGGTTTTTTTAAGGGGAAGATAGAGAGATGTCTCTGGAGCATGGAATCCGTGGTGAAGGAGATTACTCTGCACGAAGCCAGCCACTATCTCAATTACCTCGATGCCGAAGGGTTTCACTTCCTGCAAATAAGATGAAGACGAATCAGAAGCGCTTAATTGAGGGTGAAAAGTATAAGACGAGAAGGGCAGGCTTACCAACCGCAGTGTCCTAGGCTATTGACTAAGGGGAGCCTTGGAGGCGTTATAAGCCCCTTGCCAGACCATAGGCACGTTCCTTGTCACACTCCCAATCTGCACGATGCGCCCGCGTGGCGATTGGCGGAGGAGCGGCATGAAGGTCTGACACAGCTCCATGTCTGCGAAGACGTTAACCTGTATGAGAGCTTTGACGTCTGTGATCTTAAGATCCAGTGTTGTCGAAGCATAATGGGTGCCCGCGTTATTGACGTCATGCCTGCCGCCCGTGCGCGTGGATACGGCATCCTTCGGCTTGCCGATGCTCTCGGCATCGCCATTGGGGTTGCCAAGCTCGAGTGCCAGGGCTTCAATGTTGTTGTATTTGTTTGTCAAGCCGTTGAGCAACTCGACTCGTCTAGCCGTGGCGAGGACAGTGACGCCACGGGCTGCGAACGCGATGGCAAATTCCTTTCCGATTCCGCTGCTGCAGCCGGTTATAAGTGCGAATGAAGGTGTTTCTGCCATGGATGCGATAGCTGCGGTGAGCAGAACTGCTTTCCTGACGGGGTTATGTGGATGGTAAGGTGAACAGGGTACAGGTTTCGGGAGTGGTGTATTAAAATACCTCACACACCGCAGTCCGCAGAGGAAGACAAAGGAATCTATAATGGGTTTAGCTCAGCTTCTGTTTGCGCTTTATTGAGCTTCACAGGCCTTATCACACTGCCTACGAGATAAAAAGGTTAGAATGATCAGCAAGCCTGCTGGACATCCAGGACTGTACTATATTTAGCTCAAAAGACGATAGGCATTACCGGTACAGGGTCTTCCCCGGCCCCTTAACATGAAAACTTGTATCTCCCGCACAATGTAGCAGACATAGCAGGTGATCAAGATCGGCTGCTGGAGGTTGCACAGGACACAGTGTAAGCTTTACCCTGATTGGTCTATGATCTGCAGAATCAGCAAGCCTGCCCGTGACTGCCATGATGCTGGCGACTTGGCGGCTGACCACAGTCGACATTGGAATGGGAACCCTTTAGATCAGCGCCTCCTACCAAGTGTCTAATGAGTATAAGGACTCCACTAAAAGCGGATCTTGTCGTGGACTACTATATAGTGACTGTAATCTTCCTTCCCGGTGGAGCCGTCAATTAAGCGTCTCATAGTCCAACCGCCCATTAGGTTTGCCCCGGAGAGATAACAGACTTACAGCTTATTTCGTTTTCAGTTTCCAGTATACAGTCTCATATATTATTGTCGAATCCTAAATGCCAAGCCGCACTAAACCATATAAGAATTATATATAATCATGCAATTTGTCTATTTTATACCGTAACTCAATAACAGCCACCTAATTGTAATATACAGGTAATGTCTTATTAAGAAGACAGAGGTTCTAGAACTTTCTGTGATATCTATATAATCTTTTAACTTGACAGTCTGGCAACTCGAGCGCCATCCCCTATTCCACAGTAATAATACTAATTATCAAGCTGTATACTATAACTGATCCAATAACTCTAACCGCTACTGGCCTAAGCTTTTGCCTCCTACGGTAGTCTCTTATAATCCAACAAGTATTGGCTACCCACACTGTGACGGTCTACAAAGGAGCTAGTAAAAGACAAGTTTGTTTATGACTCGTAGTCAAGCAATTTTCCCATGGAGAGGAAAGGAACTATCTAACGGGGGAATCTGGGACCCTTATATGCTAACGGGGCCTGACTAGATACAGGAATCTTCCATCTATCAACTGGCATCCTCCACCAAGATGTTGAGTCCTTCCATGAAGCTAACCGGAACATCCCCTTGCTCAACCGGAACCTTCCCTGGGGCTCTTCTAGGCAGGCGGTCGGTCATGTCACGTGCTCAGCTGAGCCGGGGCGTGACAATTGCTTCCCACCCAGGGCTTCGATATAATAAGCCAGAAATCTGCGGAATCCTTGTTCAGGTACTTCTTAATACGACGCCCAATTTCGCCTAGTATAGGCCTTTAACTCTGTAAAGAACTCTTCGATCGGGTTCAGGTCGGGAGAGTACGGAGATAGATATACTAATTTAACTCCCGCGTCACGGTATAATTGCTTGATTCGTCCCGAGTGATGAAAGGATGTATTATCTATAACTAGCACAAACTTCGGCTCTGGCCACCTACCACAATGCTGAAGAAGTCGTCGTATAAACTCCTCAAAAACCCCGGCATAAGTTAAGCCTTGGAAGACGCCAAAGAGAATAATACCATCCTGAGTATAGGCAGGTAATATCTGATATCGCTGGTCCCAATGAAATCGAGAGATCTGTGTCGGAGTCACGCCTAATAGAGACCCAACCTGTTCTTCGAGATCCTACCCGCTTATCGCAGCCAGATTTATCGATAAAGGCCAAATGGTATAACTAAAAGTCCGAAAGGTTGTTAAGATAAACATCTCGCAGGTCTGTATTGCGTTATTTTGCTTTCTACCGGATAATCTTTTTAACCAACCACTACTGATGAGTGCCCTGCTGATGCTCGAGGTTGTGACCCAGACGTCAAATTCATTCCACAGAAATACGGCCATCCCGTCAAGATATAATTCGGAATTGTTATAGAGATGATCACAAAGAACTTGGAGCATGTGAGGCGTAACGCTTTTTCGTCAGCCAACACGGTTTTCCGGGACTCGAGGTGTCCCAAATAGTTTGAGATTGCGACGGATATTTGTGACTGAGCGTTTGCTGCATTGAGCGACCCTTGCAATGTCGTCGTTTGTTAGTGGTTCATTACTGAGAATCATGTCACGAGCGATTTCGACCTGTAAGAGAGATAATCTAGGAGCCATGACGCAGTAAGAGTCTGGGAGTCTGGATGTCTGCCTGGAGCTGGAGGCGAACGTAAGACTGCCTGGGTGGGCAGCTTGGATCCTGTGGAATGTTCTAGCTCCCAGACTTCCACTCATGTCACGTGGCTTCATAAGTTTTATGCCTTTCTTATGTCATACTAATCCCGTCTGTGAACAATAACTAACGTAGGTGCATTTTCATAGTATTACATAATACACCCTTAGCATGGAGATATGAATAGTTCATACGGGAAGAGGGATCTCGCAAGCTAAAGAAAAGCGCTGGGCATAGTCACAGCCATAGGTACAGTGTTACCCCGCTTCACGTTTCAATTTCCCATTACCACTTACTTTCCCTTCAAACAAACAACAATAAACATAGCAACACTCATACAAAAGCCTAGCCACTAAACACGTTTCTTACATTCCGATCATGTCAAATACATATCAATATACTGTTGGTTGGATATGTGCGCTGCAGACAGAATATCTCGCCGCCCGAGCTTTTCTTGAGAAAAGACACGACCCACCGGAACAACTCTCGCCAAACGATAATAATCACTACACACTGGGAGATATCAGGGGCCATCAGGTCGTTATCGCAGTTCTTCCAGATGGAGAGTACGGGACATCATCGGCAGCCTGTGTTGCGAGGGATATGTTGCACAGCTTTCCAAACGTCCGGTTCGGGCTCATGGTAGGGATTGGTGGAGGTGCACCAACAAAGCAGGACATCCGTCTCGGTGATATCGTTGTGAGCTCACCTCAGAGTGGCCATGGTGGATTGCTCCAATATGACTTCGGTAAGGAGATTCAAGACCACGGGTTTCTCCAAACAGGGTTCTTGAATCAACCACCAACGATCTTGCGCGCAGCCGTATCTGGGCTCCAAGTGCAGTATGAGGAGGAAGGTCACCTGTTGAAGGAAAGCATTCAAAGCGTGCTTGAGGGCAACAAAAGACTAAGACGAAAATACGCACAACCTCCTCTTGAGAGTGACCGGCTTTACGACAGCCAGTACACCCATATTGGAGACTCTCAGTCGGACTGTGCTACGATCTGCGATAGCTCAAAGTTAATCCGTCGACCGCAGCGAGGCGAGGATGAAGATAACCCTGCCATCCACTATGGTTTGATTGCATCTGGGAATAGATTGATGAAAAACGCAACGTTTCGGGACAAGCTCGCAGCAGAGCAAGATGTTTTATGCTTCGAAATGGAAGCAGCGGGACTGATGAACCATTTCCCCTGTTTGGCCATTCGTGGTGTTTGTGATTATGCCGACTCTCATAAAAACAAGGAATGGCAGGGCTATGCTGCAATGATGGCAGCTGCATATGCAAAAGACTTGTTGTATCAAATTGCCCCTCAGCGGGTGAGTTATGAGCGGAAAGCCAGTGAAGTTATACGCGGTTAGTCTTAGATACTCATCTATTCTATTTCTTCATGCCTAATGCCGGTCTATTTGACAGAGATCCAAGACCAACTAAAAGAAGTCTTCGATAACGTTGATAAAATCCATAGTATTACCCGTGAATCGGCTTTGGAGATCGATGCTATAGCCCAAAGTATTGATCTCAAGGAGCTACCAGTCGCTGAAGGAGCCGAATTCGGAACATATATGGATCAACATGAGGAAGGGTGCCTCCCTGGGACCAGAGAGGGGCTTCTTCGCGAGATTGATGAATGGGCTGTCTTACCAGAAAGCAGATGTATATTCTGGCTCAATGGTTTGGCTGGAACCGGCAAGTCCACAATCTCACGAACTGTGGCAAAGTCCTTTAAAGAACAAGGGTTACTGGGTGCAAGCTTCTTCTTCAAGAGAGGTGAAGGAGACCGTGGCAATGCAATAAGATTCTTTCCGACAATCACAAGACAGCTATTTACACAAATTGCAGAAATCCAGCCTATGATTATACATGTACTGAAAGACGACGTCAGAATATCAGCTAAGCCTCTAAAAGAGCAGTTCGACAAGTTGATTCTCCAGCCACTGCTAAGCTTTAAAAAATTGAATACTCCGACCCGGACCTTGGTGATTATGATTGATGCCTTAGATGAATGTGAGAATGACAACAATATCCATGTTATACTGCAGTTACTATCACAATTGAAGCAAGCTCGCTTGGTTCAATTGCGAGTCTTTGTGACCAGTCGACCCGAACTACCAATACGACTTGGCTTTCAGAATGAAGTCGGAGATGATCACCAAGACTTTATCCTTCATCAAATTCCCAGTCCTATAATAAAACGTGATATCTCTCTGTTCCTTGAACACAAGCTTGCGAAAATTCGGACGAAGTGGTCACTTCAACCGGACTGGCCAGGAGTCACCAAGACACAGATGCTGATCACAATGTCTGTTCCTCTATTTATCTTTGCCGCTACTATCTGCCGTATTCTTCTGGATGATCAATGGGACCCAGAAGACAGTCTTTCAGAGATCCTCGTCCACCAAAATGACACATCAAATCTGAATAGAACATACCTTCCGGTACTAGAGCGGGTTCTTGTCGGACAGAACGGACGGAAGAAAGAAAAATTGATCAGAGAATATCGCATGGTCCTTGGAACAATCATTCTCCTTGAGAGTCCACTCTCGCTCCATACACTTGCAAATTTCCTTGGGCGACCAGAAAGCTTTCTTAACACCAGATTGAACTCGCTTCATTCAGTTCTTGACATACCGCATAACAAGATGATGCTGATCAAGCCTTTTCATCTGTCACTACGTGACTTTCTTCTCAACACTGACACTCGTGAACATACACCATTATGGATTGACGAGAAGGAAATAAACCAAGATCTAACAACCCGTTGCCTTCATGTGATGAATCAGAACTTGAAAAAGGACATATGCAATCTTCAAAGCTACGGAACAGAGCGCATGACCGTTAACCGCCAACATATAAGCGACCATTTGCCACTAGAGCTGCAGTATTCATGTCGGCATTGGACCCACCATATAGTCCAAAGCAGCGATGCAATTAGCCGGAGTGATGAGATCTTGGCGTTTCTGAATGACCATTTTCTTCATTGGGTGGAAGTAATGAGTTTATTAGGCGCTATTTCAGAGGTTCAGCGAAGTATTAATACTTTAAAGTCAGCAATGCAAGTAAGTTATTGCTAGCTTCTGTGGGAATGATATGTACTAAGAATTAAAGGGCAAGGAAGATTCTGAGATATACAGATTTCTACGTGATGGAGAGCGGTTCATTCAAAAGAATAGCCTGATGGTAGATGTTGCTCCTCTTCAGCTCTATGTGTCTGGCCTAATATTCGCACCAAAAATGACGACTATCAGACAAAAGTTTGCAAAGGACATTCCGGCTTGGATATATAGATGCCCAAGAGTGGAGGACACATGGGGCCCAGAATTACGGACACTGGAAGGCCATTCCGGCCCGCTCCGCTCGGTGGCCTTCTCGCCCGATGGCCAGCAGCTGGCCTCTGGCTCTTCTGATCACACTATCAAGATCTGGGATCCCGCCACCGGCCATCTGAACCATACACTGAAAGGCTATTCCGGTCCGGTCCTGTCGGTGGCCTTCTCGCCCGACGGTCAGCAGCTGGCCTCCGGCTCTTCTGACCGCACTATCAAGATCTGGGATCCCGCCACCGGCCATCTGAACTATACACTGGAAGGCCATTCTGATACAGTCCGCTCGGTGGCCTTCTCGCCCGACGGTCAGCAACTGGCCTCTGGCTCCGATGACCACACTATCAAGATCTGGGATCCCGCCAGCGGCCTTCTAAACGAGACGCTAGATCCAATGGGTATAGTTACCAATATTTTCTTCTCCAGGGATGCTACATGTCTTATTACCAATGTGGGTAATTTCAATATTCCACCCACGTTGCCAAATTCCCCCTTAAGTTCCTCGACCTCCCACGGTCAGATATCCATACGATCAGGCCTATGGGTGGCCATTGAGGCTGGAACAGAAATATGGCTTCCTCCAGATTATCGGCCTAATGAATCAGCAGTTTATAATAACATTTTAGCACTTGGGTGTAACAGTGGCAAAGTTTCTTTTATACATTTTAATATCTAGCCTAGACAATTATATTCTACCTTCAATTATTCTTTATTTTCAATTATTCTTTATTTTCAATTATCTTTATAAAAAGAGGGTCTGGGAGGACAGTGAATTATATACTTTTTTTAGCTGGCAGGTTTAATCTTCTGGACGTTTCCATGTGGCAAATGAACAAGGCGAGTAAGCTATACGAAACTACTTGTAACTGAAACCTATCGAAATTTTATTAACCATACAATACTGTACATTTACTTGGTAAGACACCTGTATTATTAATGCATAATCCAAATACAGTCTAGGCAAAATTGGCATTAGGGTGTGAAAACGATTTCAAAGAGTATAACCACGAAACTGAAAACGAAAATGTCTGTATAGACTTACCGCTCTTCATCATGTCACATATACGCTGCTTAGTTGATATGTTAAAGGTGGTGCCATTCTCTGTATATCGTAATATAGCAACGAGAATATATGTACCTGATCAAGCAGTGTCAAAGGATTGAAGTCAGATTAAATCATGAACAGAAGACAAATTTTAAAACCCACATACAGGTGATTTACAAGTGCCTTTGTCATGGTTATATTGATTTCAGTATATGTAGAAGCCTGGCCAATAAAACACTAGCCCATATGGGTATTTATCTTTTACAGCCGAAGTACTTTTGGGGGACAGGCCTATATACATGGCGCCTCACGGACGGCCGGCCTATTCTTATGAGACATCCTACAACACAGCTAATAGCCATATCTAACGCCACCTTCTCGAGTATCCGTGGATGAGATATGAGATTTTATAACCTACTGTGCTGGCTGCAGACATTAATCCAGGAAATCGCGGATAGAACTACATACACTGTGCCATTGAGAGACGAAACCCAGGAAAATTCTGTAAAACAAAGCTATTGACACACCTCAATTAACTTGGCTACCTTGCTCCATCATGTTATGTCAGAACTTTGCTGCCATCATAGCCATCATCTTCTCAAACTGCACGTCTATATAATGATTGATTGATTGATTGATTGATTGATTCCATTAGACTCCATTTCGGCACCCATACGGGGCCACGCTGGAGCTTGCGGTGGCAGCATGGTACGCTGTCCTATAGAATTACTGAACACCAGTTGACCACAGTGATCGACCACGTAGATATATATATCCCATATAAAGCCGGCCAGCGAGAGGCCTCCCAAGAGACCGTTGGGCCTTCGCCAGTCAGCCCTTGCCCACTATCCGCGTAGCCAACCACCATAGTCCCTGTAGTCCAATATCGTGTGAGAACACCGTACCGCCAGCACGCCGCGAAGACAAGAAAAGCCTAGATAGGCGGATGCGAGAATATGAAATCGGGTGGTCAGGAAGAAGACTTGGAAACAGCTGCTTTCCTGCGGCTCGCCCTTGACCACTACCCCGGGCCGCCGCGATCCGGGGTCCTTCCGCCGTCCCCTGCGCCGGGGTCCTCCAGTCCCTCGTAGTGTGCCTCCACGTCTCCCTCGTAGTCCTCCGCCCCTCCGACCTCTGGCACCTCCTCTACCTGGCCGTCCTCCGTGACTCGCAGCCGAGCCATCTCCTGCAGGTAGGATAGCCGGCCTGTGGCCAGGAGGCACTTCGCCGTGCGCGGAGCGTGCTTAGGGTCGGTTAGGGCGTCCCGTGTATGCTGTGGGTGTGCTGTATGATCGGGCCCCCAGTATGTGCACCGCAGGGCGTCGTATAGGGTGCAGCGGAGCAGAACATGGGCTACCGTCTCTTCGTGGCCGCATGGGCAGAGCGCAGAGTCCGAACGCTTGATCCCAGCCAGGAAGTGGTTGAGCCCGATCTTGCCTGTGCGCGCTTGGAACAGCGCGCTTGCCTGCGCGGTCGTCAAGCCGTCATACCGCTGCAGCGCCTTGCTCTGCGGGTCGAGCTCCGGGAGCCATTGTCGTAAAGAGCCTCCGTGGGCCGCATGCTGCCAGTTGTTCCTCCACTCCTCCTTTATATGGTTCTTGACCCACGCCCCCGCTGCCGAGCGGAGGTGTTGGGCTTGTATATTAGAAAGGCGCGCCGCGGGCGGTCCGGGAGGGCCCCGCTCCCTCCAGCCGGTAGCCCGCTTAGCCGCCTCGTCCGCCATTTCATTGCCGGGCACCTGCAGGTGGGCTGGGATCCAGTAGAACGCCACGTCTCCGGTCCCGCCATATGCAGTGCGCCGTTCGGCCAGTAAGTCAATGATCTCCCGGACTAGGTACTGCCCGGAGCCAAGGCCCGGGGAGATCAGGTTGCGGAGGGCCCCCTGGTTGTCGGTATAGACCTCTAGGGAGCCGCAGAGCAGGGGGTGGTCCCGCGCTAATCGGAGAGCCAGAATAATCCCTGCGAGCTCCGCGGCCGGGACCGTGCACTCCCGCTCCGTCCCCATGTAAGCCGTGGAGGGGACGCAGAATGCCGGGTTGAGGCATGCTAGCAGGGGTTAGGGGCACCTGGCTCGCCTTCCTAGTTGCTGGGGTGGAGGCGCAGTCGCAGAATGCCCCCTTTGGGCTGGGGGAAGGGATCCTGGTCTCGCTCCTTTGTGATGGCTCAACTGGCGGTGAAGTAGTTGACGGGCTTCCTGGTGTAGGGAGTGGAGCCCCGTCCCGCTCGGCGGTTTCAGCTGTTCTGCGGGCTGTTCCGGTTGGCTCGATCGGCTCGTCGTTGGTATAAGATTCGGCAGGTGGCGTTCCGCTCGAATCCCGCGCTTCCTGAGTGGGCTCCGCGCGCTGACGGCTCTGCTCGTCGCGCTCAGGGGTGGGTGTCGCAGGGTAGGCAGGGGTAGGCGTTGCGGCAGGAGCCGGACTGGGTGCGACGATTGGCTGAGGCGGCCCCGGGCTCGGGGATGTAGACAGGCCCCTTTGGTCCTCCACCTCCAGTTCGAGACCCGATGCGGGTAGTACTAGGGGTAGAGGGACCGCCTCTACTGGCTCCTGGCGGTCGACTTTCCTACGGGGCCTGCCCGCTTCCTGCGTTTGAAGCCGCTCGGGCACGGGGAAGAATCTCGGCTTCTTCGCCCGCGCTTGGTCCAATTCTCTTCTGTATTTCTGCCGCTCGGAGCATTTGTCGTTCGTGGCGGCATGCGGGCCCTGGCAGTTCGTGCACTGGTAGCGTTCCTGTATATATGCAGCGTCACAGTCAGTAGGGGGGTGTGTCCCGGCGCAGTATGGACAACAGATGGGGGCGAGGCAGGAGTGCTGGACGTGTTTGAATTGGTAGCACCGCAGGCACTGCACGAGGCGGCAGGCCGGGTCGTACAGCTCTACATTGAAGGGGCGGGAGCGCAAATACAGGCGATTCCTCAGCACCGCATTCGCGTCCCTTGGGTCAGCGAAGGCGACGAGCAGAGACGACGTTCTCTTGCCAGTTGACACTGGCGGCTTGCCGCACCATCCAACGTATAGAATGCGCGCCTTCGGCTGCAGCTGTTCCTTGTTGGTGTCCAGAATCGCCTTAGCAAGGTCCTCCTCTGCTTTGGCCTTCGCCCCGCCAACTGGGTACCAATCTGCCGGGACGTCGTGGACAAGGACTTCATACTGTGGTTGAACGATCCGCGCGTCTCCTTCCAGCAGTGGCAGCCATGCCCTCTCATTGTAAAGCAGCCGTTCCCGGTCTGCGTGCGTCGGCAGGTAGAGATCGAGGTCTCCGGAGGGCAGGGGCTCGATCGCCCTGATCCGGACCGCCGCAATCGGGTGGCCCGCCCGGCCTAGGGTGCCCTGGATGTTCTCCAGTAGGGCCTCTCGATTGCGTCCGAACCTGCGGTATGGCGAGTGGCTCTTCGAACCTCTCTTCGGCCATACAAGTCGGAGCTTCATCTCCTCCTTGGCCGGCTGTGCCGCCGGAGGGGAGCCGCCCACGTCCCGGCTTGGAACCGACGCGTTGCTTGGGATGTCCCTGGTCCACCCCTCGACCCTGCGAGCTCCGGAGGTCGCGGACGACGTAGCCGGGTCAGCGTCGGGAGGAGGTTCGGCGTGCCGCAGGTCAGCCATGCGGCCGAGTGCTACCGTAAATGCGGTTTGGGCGTCTTCTAGGGAGGCCCTCGCGGCGTCGAGCTCGCGCCGTTCCGTGACGGGTTCTCGCGCGATCAACCAGTTAACCAAGCTGTCCGCGGTGGCTGCGAAGCTCGCGACATATTTGGCTGTTGGCTTGGATTGGGGATGGTCTCCCGCGTGCCGCACTACCGCCTGGCAGTGTGCGTGAAATTGGGGGATCAACGCGGCGGGAGACTGTGTGTGGTCCAGTGCGGGCCATGAGTAGGGAGCCATGATGCTGAGAAGGAGCCGTAGCGCGTTCTAGAGTCAATAGTCAGGAGCTGCCTGAGTGGTGTTTTCCGAGGCGTCGAGCCCCATACAGAAGCTGTAGAGGGGGCCCTATACGGCTGCGAGGTCTTTCAGCCGCGTGGCGTCTCGCGGTGCCCGAGTGTGGCCGTGCGGAGGTGCCTGAGGCCCGCGGCGCGGTCCCGCTACCCGCTTAGCACTCCGTCGACACGTCCGGACCGCTGCTCCGCGGGTGGCGCTGGCAGCTGCTCACCGCGCCGATCTGCGGGTCCAGGGGTCGGTGTAGTGGGTCGGTATGCAATATGGCGTCTCCAGGGGCGCGTTTTAACGCGTCCTTCGCGCAGATAGGGAGAAGGGTCGATTTTCGGGGGGTGACGGGGTCCCCAGTCGTGTAGGGGCGATCGTGAGGTAGGGAGGGAGGTTCGGAGGTAGGTAGGGAGCTGCAGCCGGCGCAGCTATAAAGGGCGACAGATCCGGCGGGCGACCGCTCGTCTCGAGGATGAAGAAGAAGAATATATTCGCTCTACGCAGCGAGGCGAGCGAGCGAGAAGGAGGTGAAAGAGGAAGAATATATTCGCTCTACGCAGCGAGGCTTTTCAACAATGGATCTCTTGGTTCCGGCATCGATGAAGAACGCAGCGAAATGCGATAATTAATGTGAATTGCAGAATTCAGTGAATCATCGAGTCTTTGAACGCACATTGCACCCCCTGGTATTCCGGGGGGTATGCCTGTCCGAGCGTCATTGCTGCCCTCAAGCACGGCTTGTGTGTTGGGTCGTCGTCCCCCCCGGGGGACGGGCCCGAAAGGC
>SSOS01000006.1:3535648-3553482 GCA_004849945.1 Aspergillus ochraceus | reverse complement strand
ACTTATCGCTGCCCAGACCAACCTCAACCGGCGGGGTGTTCTCGGAAACACATCAAGAAACAGTCTGGGAGGGCTTGTCACTGCCCAGACTCTTCATCGAGGGGCTCTAGTAGGTTCGCATCACTGCCCAGATCCAAAGGGATTCTGGTAGGTTCGTATCGCTGCCTAGACCTAATCTCATCGAGAAACAGTCTGGGAGGGCTTCTCACTGCCCAGACTCTTCCTCACCCGGCGGGAATTCTTGGAAAGACATCAAGAATCGATCTGGCAGGAAATTCTTCTGAACCAGAGCCCGGGCGAGGGGAGAGTCACTTCTACAGCGTAGAAGATGAGTGCGACTCTGGGTTCTGAATTCCTGGGGGCACAGTCGCCTTTAAATAGACGACCGAGAGCAGATCATGTGACCAGTGGCCCATGAGAGGGAGCCTTGGGCCCACTATCGGGCCAAAGGCCATGGAGCAAAACTAAAACTAGCCTCCTCGGCTTGGTAGTAGTGGCGGACCGGTTCAACGGTTGTTCCACGTGTTGAACCGAAACAATACCAACGCGGCGAACGCCGTTTGGAAGCGGTGCGACTGACCTGAACGGTTAGCGGGATGTTAAGGCGTGCCGCTCACCCCTGGAAATGCCTTTATTGAATAGGATTAGATGCAGGCGGTGTTGCTGCTCGCTGGTTAGCAGGAGGCGGTTCTCGTCTCCCACGAGTATCTCCATACGGCAGGTCAGGATTGTCAGGCCGCGATTTTGTTGGACAGGGTCCTCTTGGTCAACCCGTCCGCTGTGAACGCACTGAACATCCATCCACCAGGCTATAATGAACAGTAAAACAGCCGAGTTCACCGCGTTAAGTGATTCACCGGGAGGTGATCTCGGCGGGCCATCGCGTGAGGCTCGCCACTCTTGGAAGGGTCGAGGTGGTCACTTCATTGCAGCTTAGGGTCGACTCTGATAAGCAGGATGCAGTGCTGGGGCTTGGAGCGCTGAGAAACCTGTGAGCCTTGTTCAAGCCTGACCACCCAATATCTACATCGTGAAAGACAATGTGTCGGAGACAACCTGCTGAACTTGTAGTTCAACCCTTTATTACTGTACCACTGTGTGATGGGGTGCTTGATTCGTCTCCACCGTGCGCGGTATGAGTGTATCCCTTGGGCACTTGAGATCTCCCCCGCTCTCCCCTCCATCTCTTTGTCTGGCTCGAGGTCCCAAACTACTGCAGGAGTTGAACGCCATCATCGGGCCTGCCATTCAACCATCCCTGCCGCCGCGACTTACCCTGTCCTCGTGATTGCGAAGAGTTGCTCAATCTCATTTGCGCATTTATCGCGATGGGAACAATGACTTTGGCTCGCCTTTGCATAGATGAAATGAAGTATATTCCATACAAGAAACACGTTGAATATCCGTCAGACTCATTCAACTGACCTGATCGACGTGACTGGCGTGTAAAAGGTATCTACTGTAACAAAGGGCATTCAAAGGCTACAGAATTTTCAGATAAAAATGTGGTCATGGAATACCTTCAGATTGTGAGTGTCAACATAAATTGGTCTTTCTCATGCACACAAAGGTAATGATCATAATCGAATGAACGAGAGTCTTAATCGTAAAACTGCCTGTAATCTCTGGCTACTTGACTATCCCCATCTAAATATTCTCAACACACTATACTTCATATTGTTGAAACGTGATCTTATAGATCTTCCTATTTACGGTACTTGGCCATTTGGTTCATAGTGAGCATAGATCTAGTTGGACCAGAGAGACTTACGGTATATGGTATACAGACCTAGTGACGAAGACGCCGGGTTGATATTTCGGTAAATGATATCCATGATTAGATAAATATACGCAAAAGAATACCAAACCTGTACTGTATTCCGTATTTAGATAGGCCGCTTTCCCCCCTGGTGGCATTTAACACCAATGAAATGATTTGCAGTAAAATGTAAGCCATGACCAATTCGAGAGCCACTTGTGTTAAATAGTACGATGAAGTATATCGGCAATCTCTATTTTCCAGGCCAAACAATGCTGTATGTATGCCATAATTCAAATTCGGAATGGATTTCCTGCTGTCCACACTTCCCACGGGCTCAGAGTTCAATAACCAGTATTTGAGTGGCATTACTAGCCAGCAACACTCTAGATGCCCTCTCAAATTTACTCTTTCATGAAGCCAGCCATCAATTTAATGATGTCTTCATTTGAGCACTCAGGAATGTTCACCCAAGGGTTCGGCGCTTCCAGCTTATCTTCCATTTTAGATAGGGCCGTTTCAAATCCTCTTGCCTTACCATCGATTGCTCTACCCCATTCCCTCAACCCTACCTCAGGCATATTGACTTTCTGGAGAAGTTTCCCCCCAGGATGATCGAAAACCTTGCATATCTCTAGCACATTCGGATAGCAGTTTCTCACAAACGTGGCCATCAAATGTAGCGATTCAAACTTGAACCTACTGTCATTGCTATCACCCAAGTTAGAATGTCTTTCTGGTCTGTTGGGCAGTCACAAGTACACACATTATTGAGTCCATTTTCTTTGCACAAATGACTGTTATTCCTTCACTGAAATATTGGACGAGAGACCACCACTTCTTTCCAATGGATTTGTCTCTGTGAAACCAATCTCGGTACCTCTTTTTCATTGAGTCGCTCAACCCATCCCAGTTATCATAAGATTCCCTAAGGATGGTGTCTATGGCTTTTGACTTCATAGTTTCCCCACGCTTTAGGTCCAATTGGTCTCCCTGCAATTCATGCTGTAGCTCGTTGTACCAGTAGTAGAGTCGCATACGCAGCAGTCGCCGTATCATGAAGCTGGCTTCGGCTTCTTTCACTGAATTTAGTTGCCTCACATCCCTTGAGCGCTTCTGGGAAGGACTGAGACGTTCCCCCGCGTTATCATCGCCCAATACCCAGAGTCTGCCAGAGAGCCAGCTATACACGTATGTCTTGGCAAAGGAATAGATATCTTGCCTCAGAACTCCATAACTCGCTTGTACTGCTAGCAGAAGTTGTGAAATATCTGGCTCATTGCCATTCAGGTCTCTGTTTTGCCACATAATATTCAAAGCAGGACGATAACAGTCTTTTATTGGCGTTGTTGCAGTTCCAACGCCAGAATCACCTCTACCGAATCTTTGTAGAGCATCTGTGGTCAAATCATCGCTGGCAAATTGAACGTCTTCCGCCTCCGTTGATGATTCTGGGTATGTGATGAATGCGTCAAACAATGCATTTAATCGATTGTCATCATTATCCTCTGCGGAGGAGGCAAAATTACAGCCACTTGAGTAGCCGTTTGCTGGTTGCGAATTGGCTCGAGGCCATGTAATATTTCCTGTCATAAAGCCTGTGGTCTGTACTTCTGGAAGTGTCAAGGAGGGTATGGGGAAGAGCTCGGACGTATTAGGATTTCCATGGATAGCTGTGATTCACTTAGTATACAGCTTGCACTGCTTGAATTGGTTTACGTGGAGGATATTCATGAATCTCTGAGAACATGATCATCAAGTTGACAGCACTCCTCGAAACTTTGCTCATGGCACTATACCGTATAATCTAGGGTATATTTCGACATGTCAACGGCTGGAACTTACCTTGAGATAAGTCTGGCACTTGGTTACATATAAAATTCAATATTACTGATTTCCTGCTCTCACCAAGGCGATAAAACCTTCGTAAACAATCTATTAATTGCGTTGAGAGCTGGAATATGTCATCTGAAGATCGTCAAATGTTGAGAGAATTGGGCCTTACTGTCAATTCGTATGAGTCCAATTCGCTTTCATGATCAATATTTTGAACCTGCGAAGACTTAGTTTATTAAAAGAAAATTGTTCGGCAGGCTTAACTGACCGAAATTGTGTTACTAAGGGTCTGAGCCATATTCATGTAGCGGCGTCCGACCGACAATGCGCTGTCATCGGCATTAGAATTGCTGTCACCTACGAGTATTTATACATGAGACGCTCAAAAATGAACGTCACAACGAATATAAGCTGGCTACATTTGGCAAATTCCAAAATTAGATGGTTTAACATGTCTTGAGTGGAAAAATATCTAGAGCTGATTCTTTTACGCTGTTGCCCTGTTTGAGCCATGATAATGCCCTCACTGACCGCTACAACATAGAAGGGGCTTATGATAATAATTATGTAACGGATGAAAATATCTAATTACCAATTTTGTCACATATCAGGACTTGGAGAATCTAACGCAATCAATATCCATCTCATTTATATGGTGCACACTTCTACACAAAACAATAACGGCCCAGAACAATCATGTCACCGATGAGATCCACATATACATAGAAGTCTGTTTCTATCCACATGCCGAATTTATCTTATCGGTGGCCCACAGCTTGAAGGCGGCAAAAAGGATTCGCCCTCACCCTGTCGAAGGGCGATCCCAAAGCTCATTCCACGCATTGGATGCAGCAGCCTCCCGAGCACTAAAACGATCTAATTCCTCTTTCAGCCTGGCTGCAATATCGGCTACATGCTGATATGGGCTGCCTTTGGTATATAAATCTTCGAAATGATACCTAAAGGAAAGGTCATCTGTTCTTCGCTTCGCCATGTCTTGCAATTCGTTTGACATGGTATCAACCGTCTGGTCTGAAAGTACTTTCTTGAGCGGGCTGGAGGCTTTGACACTGTCTTCGGCAGATGGACTCTCAGAATGATATACTAATAACAGATCATCCGTTGTTCGTTCCACAATTTCCTGCAATTCTTTTAACATGGTATAGCAAATTCGATAGAAGCGGTTTTTGGCCCTATTCCAGCCAATGTCACGTATGAGGTCGACTTCATGGTCTGCCATTTCTGCAGGATTTCTTCCAATTGTGACTGGTACTAATATGGTCCTTGAATCTTTGCGACATTATGTATCAAGAAATATTGCTATACGTCTTATCTATATAATCCACCAAGGAAAAGGGATTCTCGTAATCCGTTAAATAACTCCTCATAAATGTGGTGGTTAATCTTAAAATCTCAGAACCTGCTACATAAAGGAAAAGATAATGTCTCTACCTGTAGTTATATGGGCAGTCAACCTCTATCTCGGGCTTTAACTCATTGATTTGACGGAGAATAAATTCTGGCCGCAGAAAAAGCATGGGCGGCTTTTTTCTTCCTTTTTCTTTTTTTTGCTCTGGCCAATGCCAACATGACGACTTGAGAAGACCACCCAGTGGAACAGTTGAAACTCCCAAGGGGAGCCTTGGACGATAAATCAGGCTGCGTCCCTCCCAAGTCTATACTTGGGATGACAGTATGATGTAGCTGTATGAATATGTGGTACAGTAGTTCAGAGGAAAAGATTAACTCCTGTCAACATAAATCGCTATTTCTCATACACATCATGGTAATGGCCATCAAACAAATGGATAAGGGTCTGAATTCTCGCACTACCTGTAATATCTGGCTACTTAAATATTTTCGTCTGAATTTCTTGAACACGCAATGCTTCATATAGTTGAAACGTGGTCATCCGGATCTTTCTATTTCGGGGCTCCATTCATTTCGATCATAGAGGGTATATGTACAGTAGATGATGATGATGATTATTCATACGCTGACCCCTCGCCTTAAGCGATATGCAGGATACCCCTATCTCTAATCTCTATGTATATGCTTCACAGTAAACTATTACTTTCCTGAGGAACTTGGAGCCTCGTCAAGGCCTGTGTTGGCCGGTGCCTGGGGTTTTGTTCTGCCGCCCTCGTGGCGCGCGACTTCGAAATCTCTGCGATGCCTCCGCAAAATCTAGTACCGCCCCTAGGACGCTAGGATTCTGCGCGGCATCTCCCAACTTACCTTCCTTACAGTACCTTGACCTGCCCCTCCCAGCATATCTGAAATGTTGTTAAACACCTCTCCGATTTTCCGCCGCAATTCTTGGCGTGGGCCTCTTAGCCGTGGGCAGTCAATCAGTACATGGACTACCGTTTCTGTTGCTCCACATTCACACTGCTCGTCGTCACGAAAGCCGTGTTGTTTGGCGTATGTGGCAAGCCACGAGTGGCCGGTCCGAAGTTGGATAAGCAGATAAGCTCGGTTACGAGGGAGCGAGCCGTACAGCCGGCGCGTGCGGCTTGTAGGTAAGGTCTGATCAATGCGCCGGAGGTGTCCTCCACTTTTGGAAGTCCTCCATTCCTGTTCCCATTCTCTTTTGACCTTGTTGCGGATGTACGGGCTTCTCCCGTGGTAGAAGATGCTAGAAAGGACGTTTCTTTTCGGCGCCCACCGCTGCCTTGGCTAGACGGTCCGCTGTCTCATTCCCAGGGTCACCACATTGTCCCGGGACCCATTGTAATCGCAATGAAATTCCTCGTGCCTTTCGCTGGCCTGACTTATTCCATGAGTTTGCGATTACTTGTAGTGCAGACATGCTGTCACTTAGGATTGTCGCTGGGCTTTTGGTCCTGGTTGTAGTAACTTGGTTTTTCCGTGCCAGTTGGAAGACTAGCCCGATTGCATAGTAGATTGCCATGAGTTCGGCCGCGTAGACTGACCAGTATTCCATTGAACCGATGCTGATTTGTCGAGACCCTGTTATCTGCCGATTATAGTCAAGCGCTACTGCTGCGGCCCCTAGTTGATTCCCTTTTCCTGAAGCGTCTGAGAAGACTGCGATACTTGTTGTGGATTGCTGCTCCAGCGCGTTAGCCTGCGCTTTCTCTCGATCAGGCTCAATCTCGATTTCTGTAAAGGACTGGACCCGCCACGGTGCTAATGGCTTTGGATCAATGGTTTCCAGGGCCTGCAGGCGCCTGAGGTCCATGGTTCGTAGTGATTCGGCCAAGGGAAAGCGGGCCCCGCTACCGATAAAAGTGCTTCGTTCCTTTGCTCGCTTGATTACTCCATGAACCGGATGGTCGTCCGGTAGGGAATTGAAGCGAGCAGTCACTATTTGTCCCCGCTGCTTGAGTCGCAAGTGGGTTGGTAGCATATAAGATTCAACTTCGAGTGCCGCCGTGGATACTGTCCGGAAGGCTGAAAGGATTCGGATGAGAGCCGTTCTTTGTACTGTCTCTAGGAGCCGCAGGTGTGTCTTGTCTCGGAGAGGGTTGTGCCAGACTGTAGATGCGTAGTCTATGATTGGTGTTACACATGCTTGATATAGCTGGCGCATTTGCTCCGGTCGGAGGTGTCTGAGCCCGCTCAAGGCCATGTTCACTTTGGTTGCCCGTTTAACCGCTTTTTGTACATGTTCTTTCCAACGCAACTCTTTGTCAAAGATCACTCCAAGAAGCTTAGCGGTGTCGGCCGGTTTGATAACCTGGCCGTTTATCACAATTTGTCCTTTTCCATGGGCAGTCTTCCGCCGGGTAAGGTGAATTAATTCAGCCTTTTCGGCGGCAAAGGATGCTCCCGTTCGATGTGCCCACGCTTTAATTCGGGGAATGTCTTCTTCCTGGATCTTTTTAATGTTCTCTTCCACTGTTGGGTATGATCGCCAGCGGAAGTAGTCGTCGATAAAAGCCGATGCACCGCCGTTATGGTCGACTACTTGGTCCACCAGATCCGAATTGTAGAACCCAAGAAAGATTGGGGAGAGTGGGGATCCTTGTGCTAGGCCGGCTGCGAGCCAAAGGCGTTCCATCGAAGGCCCGGCAGTGGATCCGCAGCTTCATGCAAGACCGACAAGCTAGTGTCACACTTGATGGCTTTGAAACAGAAAACTTACCTCTGGAGAATGCTGGCCTGGCACAAGGATCGCCACTCTCACCAATTCTGTTTGGTTTCTACAACTCTGACCTGGTAGATCAACCGGTCGACAGTAACGGCGGCGCATCGGCCTTTACCGACGACTATTTCCACTGGCGAACCAGCCGAACAGCAGAGAATATCAAGAAGATCCAGGAAGAAGACATTCCCCGAATTGAAGCTTGGACACGGCAAACGGGCGCATCCTTCGCCGCTGAAAAGACTGAATTGATACATCTTACCCGGCGGAAAACAGCCCACGGAAAGGGGCGGATTGTTATAAACAGCAGGAAATGTACGTATGGTGTTGGTGGTGTGCGATCCGTAAGAATTAGCGGGGTGGAGGGGCTCTCCGAGCAGTGTTTTGATGCCCGACAGCAATACGTCGTTCCTGTAAGACCATTAACGCACTTTTCCTCTGCCGTTCAAGCCGATGACATCATCGGAGTCGGGCTACTGGACAGTCATCTAATCATAAGTTTGAGTCCGTTTGACCACCCAACAGGCGCCTGCCTGACTACCTATGTCCTACCTATGTCCTGATATGTATTGGATACCAGAGGACAAAATTACACGATGTCACCCCAAAAAAGCCCCTGTCAGCAACCTGTCTAATCCGTCCTCAATAGTTACGAAGTGACCAACAACAGTTACAAAGTGACCGCTAATAGTTACAAGATAATCATAATATGACAACCAATGCTTATTACAAATCGGTATAAACTAGTTAAATCCCTGTCGGGGACCCACTTAACAAGTGCCTGCTAGTGGGCTTTGACCTGCATGGAAAAGATGCCGGTGCATTATGGAGCATGGTAACTCTTTACAAGAACATCAGTTTAGACTGTAAAACGAGGACGGAAAGGGGAGAAGGCCCCAAGCGCATCCGATGATTCACTGCCCAGACGGGCTATCTTGGGAAGAAAACCCCATTCCCTGGAACAACTTTCGGCCCCCACAAAGACAATCCTGCTGCGCCCAGTGGACATCTTTTGGGCGCTAGTGGATATGGCTCTCGCCCTGCTCAGGCCCGTCGAAGCGGCAAGACTCGACGATATCCCCGAAGCGGTCGGCGCTAGATCGCACAGGGTAGTGGAATTAGGTTGGGTTTCCGTACGAGATTTAATCCCGTGTAGTCGTTCTTGCAGGGTAGTCCTCGGGATATTATAAACACGAGCAGCTACACGAATTGAATGTATTTGATTGTTTTGAATAGCAGATATAGCACAAGAGCCAGCGCCATGGTTATAGAGGTAATTAGAAAATGGAAACATGTAAACGAAATTGAACCTCCTTTGGGTGTATACATCCCGATCCGTAATAAGGAGGGATGGACCTCGTGCAGCTCCGGGAGGCCTCATCCGGAAGGATGGAACATGCATCAATTCAGGATTGGTAAAGATATCTAGAAGATCTACGGTAGATATAAGTGAGGCGCATGAACGCAATCATGTGTGCTAGCTAGCACCCCTGTTGGGACAAAGATCAACAGGACCCCAACAATGTTTTATACGAATCCGGCTTATTACGTCTCGTAGACTGACTCATGGGACGAACTGTCACGGCAGTGTATGGGTAGAAAGTACTTGGTGGCCACTTTATATGCGCTCCTCACCCACAATCTAGGGATGTCTCAGGTAGCCCCAAAGTCCACTACGTACCGTAATCATGTTGCTAATCACCAAGCCCTTGGTCCAAAGTGCACCTCTTTTACACTCCACAGCCCGGCAGCATACATGACCTGCTCGAATGTATCGTGCTCGATAAATCCCGCGCGCCATGGCGAGAGAAGCTCAAGCCTCAACATGTGTATGCTATCATGCGTCGGAATCGCACCCTCGCGCCAGCACGCAAGTACAAATGGAACATAACGCCTGTCCCTGGCGGTTGCATCCCACGGAAACGATTCCCACTCGCGGCACTTGACGGCCAATTCCTTTAACTGCGGTGGCAGCGCCGTTGATTCCCGTTCTTTTCCTTTGCCATGTTGCTCCCTTTGGGCCGATATATACTGGAATGCGTCTTTGACCCACCACCCCTCGACTGCTGGCGTGCTCAGGGGGTGTACGGGGGTTGTTTCGCACGTTGGTGTGTTGATCTCCAGATACCTGAGCCTTGGAAAGGATGCTAAAGCGCTGAGGTGTGCGTAAGGCTTTCAATATTAGTTGTCCTGTCACGGAGCTTCGGAGTTTGCGGGAAGCTCACAATATCTTGACCGAAGGCCAGGTCGACCCCCAACCTTTCAACGTGCGGGAGTTGGACCGCCAGCTCGCGGAGTTCTGCTGGTGAATGAAGACTCTCGATATTGTTATATCCCGGCGACCAATTTACGCCGCTGTGAGTGCGGTGGCTCGACTCTGCAAAGTCGCCATCCAACATCGGAAACCCCGTGTGCCGCCAACGCAGCTGGCGGAGGTGGTTCCCATGCTGGGCGACAGCCGCATCCAGAACGCCCTTCGGCAGGTCGTGGCCAGAAAATGCACTGAGATACATGATCTGACGGAATAACCGCGTCAGCGAGGTAAGCACTGGGACGCAACATTCTGCCCTTGTCGCATCGTGGATCCGAAGAGCCAGGGAGTTGACCCCCGGTACAGCACTGCCAGCAAGATGATCAATCAGCTCGATCATCTCGGCAGTACCGTCCAGCTCTAAATGGCGGAGGGTTTGGCACGCTGCGATGCACCGCGCCCATGCAGCTGCCTGGTCAGTCGTGAACCCGAAATTCGCAAGGCAGAGCGACCGGAGAGGAGGCAAGGTGCTGTCTGCTGGCAAATCGAATATCGGCCTTGTGTGGCAGTGGGCGCCGTCTGGGAATGGAGTACTGGGGTTGTACTTCAGGACCAGTCGCTTTAACCGTGGGAGGGAGATGATAAGATCGCCGAGGGCGTTGATATCGATTCGGTTGTTCGCGTTTGGGCCGTATGTGATGTTAAGGGAGTTGATGTAAGGTGCACCCAGGAGGACGTCCTGCTCGACAAGACGCTCCGGAGTGCCCTCGTAGTAGAATGCAGGAGATGGCCGCTTCGCCTTGATGATCCGGAATAAATACGGTGGGAATGGGATGCTGCGCCATCTAAGTCCAGTCAGTCCTTTACGCAGAGTACTGCGCCTGTAACGGGCTACTTCGCACCTGACGCGTTCCAGATTCGGTAGGCTCTCAACCAGCCTCTCGATCTCTCTGCCATGGCTGCCGGCTGCAGAGCCAATGTGGGCAGTCAAGGTAAGGAAACGGACATGTGGTTGGATACTTAACCCATTTTGGGGTTCGAAAAGCTCATGGAGCCGTTGATGTTTATCATTTTGTTTGAGTGCCTGCCTGCTCCGTCTTTTTCCAGGAAATCGAATGCACAGAGTTTCAAATAGACGAGGCGACACAATCGCATGGAACCAGCGGCACGAGAGGCTCAGGGCGTGCAATGTTGGCCATGAATCCCACTGGAGCTTCTCGGGTTAGCTGCACGCCATCCAGCTAGAAGAAAGAACTTTACAAAGTCAACAACCAGGGCCCATATCTCGACCGGGAGGGTTCCGGAGACGCTCCTGTTCCTGCCACCCGAAGCCATTATCCCGCAATGCAGCACGATGCAGGGGTAGTCTAAATTCTGGAAACCCCCGGGAGACTTCGCTGCTTGTCTGACGGGGGATCAGTCAAATTTCCGGTATCGAAACGTACGGCACTGTCAAACGCCGTACAACAGCGTCAACCGGCGTTTCCGACAACAAGATGTAGCGACGGATCCACCTGACACGGAGTGATTGCCTTACGCTGAGTTAGTTTGCCGCGGGGCCTGGCAGATGGAAGGAAGGAAGAGCAAGTAAGCAACTGTGGCCCCGGTCAAGCCTCCTTGTCACACGGCCAAGCGAACCAGGTCGAGCACTGTGGGCCAAAGATCTCCTCCGCCACATGTGTGGGGCCTGGTGGCATCGATTGCAATCCTGCGGCGGGGAACAGATGGTGCAGCCATCTTTAATTTCGCATCCGCTTCGGCTCCGTACCAAAGGAATCAGCAGCTCGATGACCCTGGTTTCTCATCAAGGCCGGACAAACGAATGACTGCTGCCGCATGCCGAGGAAGTCTTGCGTTTCCACCGCTAATCCAAGGCCCGGACAATGACATCCTGCCCAAACGGTCACGCGCGTGTTGTCCTTGACTCTGGGTCGGACAATAGAGCACGTTCAGCCGTTCAACGGACCAATCTTCTGCCTCCCTTCGCCCATATCGCGGCCTCGCTTTCCAGTTGCAGCTGAATTAGATTAACCCAGGCCATGGGATTGAGTCAGGCCACAGGCCTCACCCTTGCCCAGTGCCAGCCCGTGGTATAAATTGTTCGATTCCCACCTCAGACAGTGGAGGGGCCGTGCCTCAACGCATTCCACGCCCGCCGATCACAGTCGAACACCGCAATGCTCGTGTCTATCATCGCCCAAGGGCTATTCCTTGGCCTTGCCAGCACTGCCGTCATTCGGCGGTGAAGCAATGGTGGCTCTACCTCTAGGACTACCGATCCTAATGTCGCCAGTGGGTGTACTTACTTGGCTAATAACATTGCCTCAGGCGATACGTGTGACTCTTTGCAGACCTACTTTGGCATAACCGTTAAGCAGTTGGTCTCGTGGGTGAGGCCTTCCTACATCCCGGTGGACGCTCTCTTTGCTGATCATCACGACATAATCCCTCATTATACAGCACTGATTGCAGTTTGACCCTCGGGTGGTCGTATTGCGTCGATGCCCCAGCGGTGGCCACCACCAAAACTACGTCCACCAGGGCTACGAGTACTACACGTAGCACCACAACAACCAAGACAACCGCATCCACAACAAAAACTACAACCACATCAGGGAACGCTCCGGGCCCAACCCAAAGCGGCATAACTCCTGAATGCGCCAGCTTCCACCTCGTTGAGAAGGGGGATGGGTGTTACGACCTGGCCGCGAGCTTCGGCATCTCCCTGTCCGACTTTTACTCATGGAATCCGTACGCCCGCCTTCCAAACATGTAGCTATTCTAAGCTAACTTTATCCCTTATAGAGCGGTGGGAATCTCCTGTGAAAGTCTCCAGGCGGGTTACTATGTCTGCGTCGGAGTGGGAGCCGGTTCTGTGACTACAACTGCCACCACGACGCGTGCCTCGTCCACGAGCACCACAATGACTGCAACTATGACCGGGCCTACCCCTCAACAGACGGGGATTATATCCACCTGCAACGACTACCACCTTGTCGAGTCCGGCGATGGCTGCGCTTCTATTGCGAGCGACAGCGGCATCTCGCTTTCCGACTTTTACGAGTGGAATCCAGCCGTGGGGTCTACATGCGCTTCGCTGTGGCTGGGGTACTACGTTTGTGTTGGAATCGAAGGTGGTTATCCGCCCTCACTCCCATGAATGACCAGTGATTAACCTCAAGCAGGGGGCTCCGAGCCCGCCACGACCACGACCAGGTCACCAACGACCACCAGCGCAACCCCAACCGGTCCCTCACCGACACAATCAGGCATAGTATCCGACTGCACGGACTACATCCAAGCCTCGGCCGGCGATACCTGCAGCAGCCTGCTGACCGGATACTACTCGTACGTCACGGTCGCGCAGTTCACGGAATGGAACCCCGCCGTCGGAAGCAGCTGCGGCAACTTGTTTGCGGGCTACTACTACTGCGTTGCGACCAGCGATGTCGGACCACAGCCGGGCACGATATCCAGCTGCAAGAAGTATCATCGTGTGGTGATGGGCGACTCGTGCTGGTCCATTCAGCAGGAGAGTGGCATCACCGCAGCGCCTCAATCGGTGGAATTCGGGTGTCTTGAGGATTGCGCGTCGCTCTGGGCCGGATATTACGTTTGCGTCGGGGTTTAGTTGGACACGATAGTGATGCTCCCCGGTGACAAGGCTTCAAGACTGGGTTAGTGACATATATATAGACCCTGTACTCTACTTAAATCTGCTGGTCGCCGTCATCGCCCCGTGATGTCAGTAAGCGGCACTGATATAAACCCTTCCCCTTGGCTCGCAACAAAGACAATTCAGTAGAACGCGAAGCGAAACCCCAACACGTGGTCAGGTACAATAATGCATCTTCTCCTAAGAAAAGACTCTTTTGATTCCAGCGCAAAATCTTTAGTTCTCGTCGACTGCCTTCGAGAAGCTGATCACGGTGTTCGAAATACATATCTCAACGTCCGCTTCATCTTGCCGCACAGAGCTCTAGGATGGGATAGACGACTGTAACAGTCAACGGTCCGACGGGATAAGGCGGTACAGGGTGTGTGTGTGTGTGAATTCATACTCTGGCCCCTCGCCTTTGGCGATATGCAGGGTACCACTATCTCTACTCTCCATATACATCTATTCACCGTGGGCTATTGCTTTCCTGACGAACTTAGAGCCTCGTCAAAGCCTGTGTTGGCCGGTGCCTGGGGTTCTGTTCTGCCGCCTTTCCGGATACTGGTGTCACCACCTACACTCTTCCATTGTCTCAGCAACCCTGCCATGAAACTGCACTAAACTACTTTTGGTTTTCGGATGGGAACATCTCTACTCCGTGCGTGTATGGTAAATTACCTTACCATGTGATAACAAGACATCTCGGAAGTTCGTGCCTTCCAACCAAACGGCAGATATGGATGTAGTTGGCTAAAAGCAAGTTTCACATCCTTGTCCTTCAGCCGCGCCAGCTCATCGTAGGGCGGGGTTACTTTTTTCCATCTAAAGGAGATTAGTAGCTGGCGATTACCAACAGTCAACGATAACCCCGCACTATCAATCTTACCCTGTTCCTCTCGAGATTCCTCTGAAACCTAACACCTTCCTCAGCCTATCTGCTTAAAGACTGTCATAAATCAGAGTTCTTATATCGTTATAAGCCAACAATAAGATATATTATCTCCTCAGCATAAGCATGACCGAATCCCCACGAACTTTAACTCATGGCGACTACACTGTTGGCTGGATATGTGCTTTACCAGACACTGAGCTGGCAGCTGCCATGTCCATGTTGGATGAAAAGCATCCTGTTCTCCCAGCAGTTGATCCACAACATGATTCTAATACATACGCTCTTGGTCGAATTGGTGATCATAATATGGTGCTTGCTTGTTTACCAGCGGAAACAACAGGCAGTGTTTCTGCTGCTACTGTTGCTAAGGACATGATCCGCAGCTTCCCCGCTGTCAGATTTGGGCTGATGGTGGGCATTGGCGGTGGGGCACCATATTATGGTGCACAGGAAAATGATAACTCTGCGAGGATTGAAGACGAGGGTTATGAAGATGACAAAGATTCCGAGGAATCTGAAGACGACCCAGAAGATATACGAGATATACGACTTGGTGATGTAGTGATAAGCGTTCACTCAAAGTCTTCTGATGCCGTTGTGCAGTATGATTTTGGGAAGTCATTACAGGAAAGAGAATTCATCCATACTGGCGGTAGACTGAACAAACCACCAAATATTGTTCTAGGTGCCGTTGCTCATCTCAAAGCACAACATCAGCTGGAAGGACATAAAATCTCTGAGACATTCTCAGATACGATTTCGAGGTATCCAGCACTAGCGACGAAGTTCCAATATCCAGGATCCAAGAAGGATTATCTTTTCAAGTCCACTATTGTTCATAAAGAGGGGAAGAAATCATGTCGAGCTTGTCGCGGTCTCTTAGACCAGAACCTTGTGAAAAGGAAAGACCGTCCTGACAGCTTGCCTTGGTTACATTATGGGACCATTGGCTCAGCAGATCAAGTAATGAAAGACGCTATATTAAGAGATAAGTGGGCACGGGAGGAAAAAATCATCTGTTTTGAGATGGAAGCTGCTGGTCAGTAATACACCCTGCCCACACACAAGAAAACTCGATATCTTACTTTTCATCAGGACTCATGGACTCATTTCCCTGTCTTGTTATTCGAGGTGTCTGCGATTATGCTGATTCACACAAGAACAAGATCTGGCAACCGTATGCTGCAGCGGCGGCAGCAGCGTATGCGAAAGAACTTCTTCAGCTCATTTCAGGACAGGGAGTCATGAATATGGATCCAATCAAAAAGAGTATGTAACTTTTGGCTGTGTAACATGTTTTATCTTCATATTTTTAATAGCATGTTTTGTTAACCACTTTTTAAGTTGAGAAATCTATAAGAGAAGTGCATGATGCTGTTAAAGACACAAGTGCTGCAGTCCAGACTCTGAGTATTGACAGTAAGCACAAACGAGTCTTTGATAAACTGCCATATGCAAAAGGGTCGAATTTTGATGCATTTGAGAATGAGCATGATTCAATATGCCATCCAAAAACAAGGGTTGGCCTGCTCCATCAGATCCTGGAGTGGGCAGATAGTCCAGGCCAAGATTGTATATTTTGGTTGAATGGGATGGCAGGTACTGGGAAGTCAACAATTTCCCGAACATTGGCTCACTGCTTCAAGGAGAAGAACAAACTGGGTGCCAGCTTCTTCTTTAAACGTGGAGAGGGTGAACGCGATACTGCCAAAAGGTTCTTTACCACAATCTGCGCACAGCTTCTGCTCCAAGTTCCTGCATTGATTCACGATGTGGAAAGGGCAATTGAGGAAGACCCATACATATCCGGGAAATCGATGAAAGATCAATTTACTAAATTGCTCCTTGAGCCACTTCTCAACCTAGATAAGAATGATCTCACAATTATCGTGATTATTATCGACGCATTAGATGAATGTGACGATAAAGATGATATACGAACTCTACTCCAGCTTTTGCCGCAGGTGCAGAAATGCAAATCTAGGCACATCCGAATATTTCTGACAAGCCGGCTTGAACTGCCAATTCGTCCTATCTTCGAGGAAAGTCACAATCATCGATGTTTAGTCCTCCACGAGATTTCTAATATAGTAATTGAGAAGGATATACGGTTTTTCCTGGAAGACGAGCTTTTGATGATTAAAAGAAGCCGAAAGATTTCTGGTGAATGGCCAGGAGATGATATTCTTGAAACTTTAGTGAGGAGGGCGGTTCCGTTATTCATTTCCGCAGCCACTGTTTGCCGTTTCATTGGTGACCTCAGATGGCCCCCCAAAAAACGTCTTCTGACTATTCTTGAAGACCCAGCAGCATTTTCAGGCTCTCAATTGGATAGAACATACTTGCCCGTTTTGAATCAACTTCTTGCAGGTGCAAATCACACGGAGATTGAGCAGCTGAAACAAGAATTCCAGGATATAGTTGGAGTTATTATCCTTCTTGCTACTCCACTTTCTGGTCAAAGTCTTGCAAAGCTGATTGACTTACCAGTGGATGACATTTATAATCGCCTGGATGGATTTCACTCAGTTCTTAACATACCAGAAGATATTAATTCGCCAATCCGCATTCTCCATTTGTCATTCCGAGACTATCTTTTGACCACAGAGAGCCCCTTCCATGTGAATGAGATAGGAACACACCACAAGATCGTTCTTCATTGCCTTCATATCATGGAAAAAGGCCTGAAACAGAATACATGTGCTTTGCCAAGTTACGGGACACAAAGAGACGATATAAATAAGCATATTCTTAGCCAGCATCTCTCGGCAGATCTGCAATACTCTTGTCAGTACTGGGTACATCATCTCCAGCAGACCAGATGTTGCACCTCTGAGTTTCCAATTCTTCCCTTTTTGAAAATCCATTTTCTCCATTGGTTGGAGATACTGGCTTTGATTGGAAGTATATCGGAGGCAGCAGGAATGATAGATATGCTAAAAACAAGCTCACGAGTAAGTCCATGATTCTCGAGTTAAGCAGTGGCTGATGTATATCACAGAATAGTATAGATACTGAACTTTCAGACTTTCTGTATGATGCAAGGAGGTTTACTCTTCAACATGCTTACATGGCTGGCATTGCTCCACTCCAACTCTACAATTCCGGGCTCGTGTTTGCACCTGTACAAAGTATTATTAAGAAGACGTTTCTTGGTGAAATATCAAAACAGATACAAATACTCCCGGTAGTCGAAGATTTATGGAGCCCAAGCCTACAGACGCTTGAGGGCCATTCACATTCAGTTACTTCAGTGGCCTTCTCTTCTGATGGGCTCACCCTGGCGTCGGCCTCGAACGATAATACCATCAAGCTCTGGGATACAAC